>RJWH01000592.1:279140-560291 GCA_004363575.1 Solenodon paradoxus | reverse complement strand
GTCAGGTTTGGGGGAGAGGAACTGAGGGTCGGGGACTCAGTTATACCTGCAGCCGCGAGGGCTCTGTCCTGACCGCCTAGGGACACGGCTACCCCGGGTTGCGGGTGCAGGGGCGGAGGAAGGGGAGAAGCGGGGGAGTGTACGTGAGTATCCGTGTGTGAAAAGAAGGGGGCGGGAAAGACAGGACCCTCTTCCATCACCCTAACAACCAAGCGCAGTAGGCGGGGTGTGGGACTTCTGCCCCAGACCCTTGTAGTTCTTACCGCGAACCACTGAAATGTGTGACTTTAGGTGCTCACTCACAATAGACGGGTGACTCTACCTGACGGCGGCCCCCACACCACGGGCGCGCTTGGGTCCCCCTCCCAGGCGGGTTGGGAATGTCGCCTGTCACACTCGCTTCCAGATAGTGGCCGCGTTGGGGGTTGTGAAGCTCTGGGTCTGCCGCAGAGTTCGGGAATCGGAACCGAGAAATCGCTTTTGAAGTTCCAATTCAATTCTGTTGAAGCCTCGGCTCGAGTCCGTGGCCGTGGGACTCCGCCTTTCCCGCCACCTCGGCTAGGGAGAGGAAAGGATTTCGGTTGCGGTCAGGGCGCCCCAGCCCAGGCGTCTGGTCCCAGCCCAGTCTGCTCCGGAAAGCCGACAACGGGTTTTCCTACACTCCACTGGGAGCGAGACGACCCGTCCCTCCACTCGCAGAGACGCTCCGTTCGCCAGCCTCCCACCTCTGGGTCCCGTCCCCCCGGTGAGAGATTCTCCGAGCTGCCTCCTGGAGCTCGGCTTTGCCTCCCGGCTTGTTGATTTCACTGTCAAAGTCAAGCGCTTAGTGGTTCTTCAAAATTCCTAACCCACTGGGTCCTGCTACCAGTCCTCGCAGCGGGGTCCCCAAACTGCCCGCGCGCGAGGGGGATGTGAGGGGCCGCGCGTGGGCGCACCCGTCGGTTTCTCACGGTCCCCACCGCGGAGGTCACCCCGGCAGTAACGGTGTGGCCCTAAGGTGCCTGTGGAGAGCGTCTCCCACACGTGAGACCAACCCTGGGTCCTGCTACACTCCTACTTGGGCAGGAGGCGTGGACCGGAGGTGGGGGTATTTTCCTAAAGCTTCAGAAAATGACCACGCGTTTTAGAGAAAGGTCGCGCCCGCTTTCCCGACCTCACCTAGATTGGGCTGCGGCCAGGCCCCGCCCCGCCCCGCCGCTCCCCACCGTCCCCCACCTAGAGGACTGAAAGATGCCAGCGCGGTGGAGTCATGCGGCTGGCTTGGGCACCTTGGGCTCACGCCCGGGACACGCAGCGGCGAGTACGCACATCTGGCAGCGCGCCGGGGTGGCTCCAGCCCTGATATGGAGAGAGGGCGGGCGGCCGTGCCGGAGCGAGCAGGCGGGGAGAACGCGCCCGCCAGCCCCGCCCCGCTTGCATCACCGCCCCCTCGCTCCCCCTCTGGTCCCTCCCCGCCATGCCCTGCCTAGTTGGGCTGGATCTCGGGGAAGTTATTAATAGCATTACGTCAGCCTGGGACTTGTAACCCAGAGTAGAACTGGCGCGCCGCCAGTCCCGGGGCTATAAAAGAGATGATGCAACGCGCTCCCGGCCACAGTCGCACGCAGCTGAGTGCGCACAGTACCTCGTTCTCCACGCACCGCCGCCTAGCGGACCCACCAGCCAGCGCGCCGCCGGTCCGGCCGCTCCCGCCCCGGCCCTGCCGCGCTCCGGACCCTGGCAGCCCAGTGTGGAGACGGGAGGTGAGCGCTGAAGTCCAGCAGTGAGCCAGCCCCGGGGGACTTGCCTCCTTTCCCCTTCCTCCCCTTTAGTAACTTGTCCCGCGAGCGCAGCGCCCATCCCGAACTTGCGCCCCAGACCCAGGCGTCGCCGGGACTCCGACTGAACTGCTCCCAGCACCGCTGCTCCTCCGGGGCCCGAAAGTGTCTCTAAAGAGCTAACTTTCTCTTTTGACTGGGAGCGCGAAACAGTTTCTGGTGGCGGAAAGATCGGGCTGCCGCTTCTCGGTGGCGGGGAGAACGGCTCGGCTCTCCGCGCCAGCTCCACCTGCCGAGAGCCGCTGGGGAAGTGGGTGCGCGGAGTCCGGCTCCATCCCTCGCTTCCGGCGGGCTCTGCACTGCGCGAACCCGTCCTTCCCGCGGTAGCTTGAGGAGTGCGGAGACCTAGTTCGCCGCTGGCTCCCCCGAATGAATGGACCTGGGTCGGACGAGCCGGGGACGCCAGCCGGCCTCTGGGAGCCTCCTTCCGCGCCCGGAGTGCCCGGCGGGCGGCCCTCGCGTAGCCTGCCCCGCGGCGAAGTTAGTTGGGGCAAGTTTAGAGAAGGCGAGCGCTGGCGTCGCTGTGCCGCGCGCGGAGCAGAGAGGCTCCCGGCGCGGCAGGTGTCGGCTCCTGCTGGCTCTGGCACACGCGCCTCTCTCCTGCCTGTGCTCTAGCTCCGGCTTTTCTTTGGTTGGATTCTCGGGTTTCTCTCCTTTTGTCCTCGGAGTCAGAACGTGGCGGGACGGGGAGAGGTGATGAGAAGTCTGATGTTGAGAAAATCGAGAGAATGGTTTTGTGATCCTGTGTCCAGGACGATGGGAGCTTGAGCCGCGGTGTCTCTAGCTGCGGGACGTGGGCCCCTTCTACATGTTTGCAGCATTGGGTGTGTGGTTTCAGATCAGATAATGTAATTGAAAGTAAAGGGACCAGTGAGGGCACTTGAATGTCGCTGACAGCTCAGAGGCGGTGGTAAAGGGAATTTCCCTCTCTCCATCTCATCCTTCCCAACCTCCTCTCTCATGGGTGGATTCTCCTCTGCTCTCCACCTTCCCTCCACCCCCATTTTCATCTCTTATACCTCCTTGCCTCTTCACCCCCTACCCGAGTTTTTATCACCCAGATTACATATACTTCCCAACAAACGGAGGAGTTGTTAAATTCTTGATAGAAACAGGGGTAAAGGTAGGGTCTGGGAACTCTGGGGGTCTCTCAGTGTATACACCAGTCACATTGTTTAATCCTCTGTCTCCCCATCCTTAAGTGAAGGAGAATTTGCTCTTGCTGTCCCTCTCATTTTGCATTTGGTGTAGAATAGTGCTTTGAATAAATGTGTACACGCAGACTAAATCTTCCTGCACTCTGAGATCTCCTAGATAAGACTGGGTTGGGGTGGGGGCTGCAGCTGTCCTTGTCCGGGTAGTTTGAGACAGCATGGCAGGCAGTACCCAGGCCCACCGTGTGGACAAGATACAGCACCAGCACCTGTAGCAGCTGTTGAAGCCCTTCTCTAGCTCCCCTGCCCTGCCTTCACCCTTCTCTCCATTGTTCTCTTCTATACTCCCCCCACTCGGTCCTGTCCAAGGCTGCTCTGTGGCAAGGACCCTGTTACTAGGACCACGCACCCCTCATCTACCTGCCTGGGGCTCAGTGCTCCCTTTGCCCTGCTGGTTGATCCTCACCATGTCAGATCCCTGTTGGGATAGGGTACAATGAGCCAAGGGTGGGGCTGATCACAGTGGTGTGACCTAGGCTGGGTGACCCGCCATCTCTTTGGTCCTAGACAGGTCGCTTTACCTTCCTGGATCTCATCTTATTCAATGACACAGTGACATTCTAATCTGGATGACTCCAATGTTGGGGTTCTCCCATTAGAGAGAGCCCGTGTTTCTTCCTTTTCATACCAGCTAGGACAGGGGCAGGGACAGGGTCTCCTAGTATTACGAGTTTGGGGAGGAGGAAGTTGAGTTAGGACACCACAGAAACTTCAAGAGAGAAATGGTTTCATGAGTGAGAGCTGTTCATCAATCATGTCCTTAAGACCAGTGGTGACAAGCTGGCACTGACAGATATTGAGGTGACGTTGGCCCAAGTGTCGCCCAAAGTGCAGAAGAAATTGGGACCTGAATTTCTGGAGGCTTCCATTGAATTCCTGATCAATGGACAACCATTTTTTGTTTCTCCTGAAATGGGGAAATTGGAATCATGGTAAAAGTGGCCACACAGTATGTCTATCATCATCTTCAGATCCCCTGATCTTCCCAACAGCCCAGAGAGGGAATCCCAAGAGGCAGTCTTAGGCCCATTTCACAGCCAAGGAAACTAAGGTCCAGAACAATAAACGGCTTATAAATAAATGGCTTTTCGCTCAACTCGTGGCTCTGATAGGACTGGAAGCATCCTCTTGCGTCTTTACACCAACAACCCCAGAGCTGACTGGGAGGCAAAGAGAAGTTAGTGAAAGAGCATATCGACCTTCTGTTGTCTGATGTTTTATGAGCAACACTAAGTGGAAAGAGATGAACATGAAAAGCGAAAACTCAGCATAGGAAATAAAATTTGGGAGCTGAGTTTCCAGTTAAGGAAACACATGAGTCAAGTTTCACTTTCTTGAAAATGATGAAACTGTGTGACACCATTTCTGATGGGAGATACTGAAGCAGAGGCAAATGTGCGTACTTCGTAGCCAGTTTGGACAATTTCAAGATCAATGTAGAAAGTCAACCCAGAAAAAACCCCAGGAGTGTTTTTTTCTTCAAGGAGGGGAAGATTTTTCTTCTCTTCTGAGTGTCTCAACTTTCTGACATTATCTGAAGATTTTGTTTCATTTTTCCTTTTAGGGCACAGCCCTGAGTCTTGGTTGCTTCTATGTCTCAGGAACCCAAATGTTAGCCAGTTTCAAGAGACTTCAAATCTTATGTGGCAGATGAAACTGCTTTGCTTTCTGAAAACACTTAACATGTTTGCAACTCATTTCTATCCCTAAGCAAACCAGTGCTTTTCAGAAAAACATTGCATGTGACTGCCAGTCTCCAGTTTCTTTCATCAGAACTGCTGATTTTACACTAAAAGTGGGTTGGGGGGGGTCCCAGTCAGCAGCACCCACCTCTGAGAGCTCATTAATAACCACGGGTGAGTGGAAAGCTGCAGCTGCCTTTGTTGGAGGGACCCCATGCAGAAGGAGCTCTACTCCAAGACCAGCCCAGCAGTGGCTCTGCCCCCGAGAATGGCTGGGTTTTCAATCAAGTTGAAATGGAGGGAAAACATGAATTCATAGGCGAATCTTAAGCCTCTGGCTTTAGAAGTCTGTTTTCTCAGAGTTTATCACCTGCCAGAGAACTGTTCCCCCAGCAGTCGAAGACTAGAAGATAGCATGATAGAAGACCTTCGTACTGACTCCTGACACGGGGCTTTGGGAGGAAAATGACACATTTGCTGGGTGTCTTTGAACCGTTAGCAGTGGCATTCATGGGCCTGGAATTCTTGCCACATGAGTGTAGCCTCGATCTTATGGGGGAGTCCGAGGTCCGGGTGCGCTGGTCAAGGTTTGAACCAGAGCCTCCAGCTACCCTCCTTCCTAGACCCCACAGGGTGTCCACCCCAGGCCAGCCCTAGCCAGAGAGATCCCTGGGAGGCCTCTGCTTGCGTTCTGTTTTCCAGGGCACATTATTTCCGCAGTTTCTTACACAACGCTAGGAGAAAACAGGGCGGTTTTGTACAGAGGGAAAGAGGCATGGAAGGCAACACTGCCACGAGTAGATAGACCTCAAATCTTGATTTGGGGGCTGCGGTCTGGGAATTTGTGGATGAAAGACCCACTTATACCTACTTCTGGAATACAGGAGTCACCTGCCTCATGTCCCTTGGATGTCGTTCTACAGGTCATTACTGAGCTCAGGATTTCCCTGTGGTCTCCACTCAGTCTCCCCTCCATCTGGAAAACTTTGCTCTGGTTTTTGCAGCGTGGATTAGTAGGCTGTATTCTACAAATTGAAGTCATGAGTCCTGAAGTCAAATCTAACTCCCAATCCTGATGTTGTCTCGTCAGACTAACTTGATGACCTTGGGCAAGTGACTTGACTTCAGTTACCTCATCTATAAAATGGGGCTGGAACTAACCCACCTGGCTCTCGTGAGGATTCAGTAAGACAAGATACACAGGTTTCCTGTCTGAAGGAGGCATTCATTAAGTGATAGCAATTTGTGAAACCACTTCCTGATGGCTGGACTTGGCCGATGACCACAGGTCCCTAGATTGAGGGGGCCACCACCCAGACAATCCTATTCTCATCTCCCTGGAATTGATTGCAGAGGTGAGGAGGAGCAGTTCCTGCTGGATGGAGTGCAGGGTCCCCCATTATCCTCCACAGGAGATGCCTTCTGAGACCCCAGTGCATCCTGAATCCACATAGTATCAGGCCCTATGTACACTATGCTTTTCCCTAATGTATGAACCTGTGATGAAGTTTACCTTATAAACTAGGCACAGTAAGAGATTCACAATAGCAATTACTAGAACAGTTATAGCAATATACTATTATGAAAGTCATGCGATCTCTCTCTCTCATATCTTACTGTACAGAATTGTCATGGACTACCATTGAGTCGAGTAACTAAAACCTTGGAAATTTAAATGATAGCTAAGAGGCACTGCTGCATACCGGAGGACTGTTCCAAATTGGAACTATAGAACTTTTGCTGTTTCTATCCTTCAGTCTCCTCTGCTGTCCCCTGAACTTGGGCGATAGAATGATTGAGGTGGTTGGATGGTGGTTGTGTCGGGCTGGAGCGGGCCATGGCGCAGAGACCTCAGAGACCCTTTCCCTGGGGCCAGAGGTCTTGACCATTTCCCAGATGAAGCCTGAGGCCACACCACTCCTTACTACTCCTTGCACCCCAAGCCCAAGCCTCTCCTGCACCAGCCCAAAGGAATGCCGGATGCTTAGCCCTCACTTTGCTTTACTTTGAGCTCTTTTGCTTCACCCACCTTAATCTTGATCTGCGACCTGAGTCTCAACCCTCCAGCCCTTGTCAAGGGTAACCTCTCCTTTCATTACTTGACTCCAGCCTCCCCAGGGAGAAGCTTCAGAGATTGATTTTCTAAATTCAGGGGTCCCCAAGTCTTTGCTTTTACCTTTGCTTATGGAGAGAATTGACCTCCAAGTTTCTTTTTGAGGAAAAAAGAGAGATTGAAAGGGGCCTCCCATAATAGTCCCAGTGGTTTTTTGTTTTTCGTTTTGCTTTGTTTTGTTTTTAATGCTCTTTTTCTTTTGGGACTATCAGGCCACCTTTGCATACATATACCCCAAACCAGTGCTCTGAATCAGAATAGACTGAAATGCCCTCCCTATATGCCCCCCACCCCATAAATGTCAGATGGGTGTTTTCACCTCATCCTGAGCTGTGTGTTTTAAGAACCCACTTTACTCAAAATGAGGATGGCATGAAATGGAAACAACTGAGAATCTGGGGGCTGACAGGACTTTTCTCTGGGGTGGGTGGTTAAGGGGGACCCCATCCTGTGCCCCCACATCCCTGAAGCAGTTGGGTTTTGATGTGTCTTTCAGCAAAATGATGCTTCAACACCCAGGCCAGGCCTCGGCCTCAGAAGTCAGTGCCTCTGCCGTCGTCCCCTGCCTGTCCCCTCCTGGGTCACTGATGTTTGAGGATTTTGCTAACCTGACACCCTTTGTCAAGGAAGAGCTGAGGTTCGCCATCCAGAACAAACACCTGTGCCACAGGATGTCCTCTGCACTGGAGTCTGTCACAGTCAATGGAAGACCCCTTGAGATGTCCGTCACGAGAGCCGAGGTAGGTCATGGTCATGGGTGCTGGGGGTCTGAGTGAGCAGCAGCTGCCCCGCTTGTAAATGCCAGCACCAGCCACCATCTGGCGAGTGGGCAGTGGGGACAGATCCAGGAGAGCAAGGGAGGGGCAGGCAGCAGTTGCTGACAATGGTCAGCTTCTTCATCTGCCTGGGAGTTATGACTGATTAAGACAGAGGAGGCGTGGGGTACAGGAGAGGCGGGACTGAGCCCAAGATTGCTGGTCTCATCAGCTGTGAGCACAGAGGCCTCTTTGCTGCTGAGTCGGGGTCTGTGGGAGTTTGCGTGGGCATGTCTGTCCCATGTCATTCCGGGAGGTGTGAAAGAGCGGGTGGTTAGGTGGGTCTGGAGTTCAGAGGGGTGGAGTTGGATGTCACCAGGGATGATGGTGTCTAACAGGAGGCTGGGACCCCCTTCTGTGTCCGGTCTGAAAACACAGTATGTGGTGAATGTTTTCATCACTACAAGATTCCAGGTAACCAAACTGGTGCAGGGACCAGCAGCCTTGCTCACAGCCATGGTGCGAGTTCTGCTCCTGCTCCCATGTCTCTGTCACCTGCACTCTGCTCATGTAGCAGCCTTTCATGGGGCCTGGAGTAACAGACAGTGGGAAGTTGGGCAGTGGGTCCCAAGGGGGCTCTAGGCCTTGGTTGGCCTTTTCTCCACAGGTGCAAGGCAGGAGTGTGCCAAACCTTTTTTTTTTTTTTTTTTTTTAAGGAAAGGTGCAGGCAAAAATGAAGGTGAGTTGGCAGGAGAGAGGAGGAAGCAACATTTTTATTTTTACTTAGTTCATCTTGGTTGTTCCCCCGGCCCTGGATCCCACAGGGACCCCAGGATGTATGTGGACTACGTCTGGTGAACTAAACCGCTAGACCAATAGAGCGTGCCAAGTTGCAGGCGTTCTTCACTTGCATCCTCACTGCCTTTGGGTAGTGGAATTGGCTGAAAAGAGCCTAGTTTAAGAAGAGGTTGGCTGCAAATTTTTATGGTTCTAGAAAGTGGGACGTAATCATGAATCCTGTGTAGAACTGACTGAGGTGACATGAGATGACCTTTGTTAGGGGTCCAGTGAGGCCCTGGCAAGGGCAAGAGATGACCAACTGACCGAACCAAATATTCTGGTCCCTTGGGCCGCGGGGCTTCTTATGCTAACATAGACACTATGTCTGTGAGCCCCGTGGCATCCTGGGCTCTGGGGCAGCTCCCAAACCCTGTCACCTCCAGGCAGGCCACGCCATGGAACAAGGCAGGAGCGGGGGCTGAGAGAGCAGGGCGAGGAGCCCAGAGCCTAGGTTTGCATCGACGTTTTGTAGTCCCCTGGCTTGTGACCTGGCTGGTGGCTCTTGGCTGAGGCAGGCACATCATGACTAGCCACACAGTGCCTTAGTTCCACATTGGTGAGGGGAGGGGACTGAGCAACAAGTCCTCAGACAGCCTGGCCCACCTCTGACAGTGCACCACTCAGATTTTCTCCACCTTCAAGTACCTCCTCGCCTGAGAAACCCTGGCTCCTCACCCCTGCATCCAAGAATACTTATAGGGTGCCCAGGAAATGCTAGGGTTGCTGAGGTCTTGAAGACTTTGATGGTGAGAGGTCACTAACGGCTGATGCTTATGCATCTCTATTAGCAAAATGTTTTCACGTGTCAAGGACTGTGACCCTCCTCACATCACAGCCCTGTTAGCTAGGTGCTGTGACCCTCTTCACATCACAGTCCTGCTAGCTAGGTGAAATTACCCATCCCACTTCACCAAGGAGGAAACTGAGGCTCAGCCGAGCTGGCACTTGCCCACCATCTCAGAGCTAACAGGCGTGGAGCTGACATCCCGGGGCAGCCTGGTCTAAACCACATATCTGCTGCACGGCTCTGAGATCGAGATATAGGAACGCCTCTCCCTGTTTCCCCTCAGACTTTGTTTCCCTAAATTACAAGACCTCCTGTCTCAGTCCAGGCTAAGCTGGCATCATCTAGTCCAAAGTGCCAGTGGTAAGGCAGATGTTTAGGGTCAGTGGTTTCCCAAGAGCTCTTTGGCTTGAGGTGTGGTTCCCACATCCTCTTCTGCCATTCAGAGCAGTGACGAGCAAGATGATGGGGGACGGCTTGGCAGTTTAATGTCACCCACTCAGCCCCCTCAACCCCCTCCCGTGTTTCAGCCCAGCTGGCCTCTGGCCTCTAACTTGAATCTAGGGTCAGGCTCTGCCAGTTCCCCACTAGCCACTTCGATGGGGAATGGATTTGGGTCCTCTTCTCTATGCCCGCTCAAGTCTCTCCCGGATTCAGGAAGCAGGTGCTGTGAGGCTCCAGGTGAAGGCGGAGCGAAAGGGGCTGCCCTCAGTTCTCAAAGAGAGGCTGCTGAAATCGTGGCATTCTGGGCTGTAGAGGAAAGGATCAGTCTACTAAACCAAGTGTTTCCTGCTCTGAGTGGTTAGTTATTGCCAATAGTTATCAGTGTGAATATTGAAGTTGGTTTTCAAAATCAAGGAATCCAGATACATTTAAAAAATAAGCTCAGGGTGCTCCCTGTGGCTCTCAGCATCTCTTTGCTGAGACACTGGCATGTGCACCACACACAGCCCCAGGCCCCGGCTTCAAGACCTGAGGCCAGGGTGGAAAACTAAAACGATCAACTAAACAAAGATGTTTCTTCCTCCTCTCTTTTCCTTCCTCTCTTAAAAAATTAAAGAGCTCTATTTTTAATTTACTAATATCACTGTTTTAATTTATTAATATCACCAGCACACTTTTAATCAACAGCTTGCACTAGATTTTCCTTATCCTCTCTTAGCGCGTATGTGCATGGACAGGTTTCACACATAAATCTAGGCCCCCACTTCCCACTGTCAGGGAGAGAAAGACAATGCCTTTGAGCTGGGTGGCATTTCTCGTGTCTCATGAAGCGTGTCCTTTTGGATCGCATAGGCAATCCCTGAAGAAGATGAAAGGAAGAAGCGGCGACGGGAAAGAAACAAGATCGCAGCGGCCAAGTGCCGAAACAAGAAGAAGGAGAAGACGGAGTGTCTGCAGAAAGTGAGTGCCTTCCTCCGCTCATCCTGTCCCCACCATCCTCAGGGAAACGTAACCCCCACCCCCACCCCTCACCCCCGTCCCCCGTCCAGAAGTGTTTCCCTGGAAAGGGCATTGTGGCGGGTGCAGAGATGCCAGTTTCCAGGTGAGGAGGCAACAAGGCAGTAAGCACGCTGCGTGTGACAGGTGCATATAAAGTGGATGTGAGGATCAAGAGCCACAGGCTCATCTGTCTAGATTCCCAGCTCTGACCACTGCTTCAAGAGCTTCCCTCCCCTGTCTTCCTGAGAAAGGCAGCGGCAAGCTCTCCTTTGGCTGTGAGAAGCCTTTCAGCGATGTCTCCTAGTCCACAATATGCGCTCTTCACTCTTCTAATTCTTCACGGCCCTTCCTCTTGGCTCGCCCAGGTGTCTGAGCTCCTGGTCCCCTTCCTTCTAGAAGGGAAGAGCCCCAACAGGACAGGCAGGCAGCCAGGAATGGTCTCTCTAGTAGCCCTGTCCCCTCCCCAGTGTGGACAGGTCAGGGTAGTCTTCCCTCAGGCTCCACAGGTCCCCAAGTGTTTTGCCAGTGTCTTCAGTGGGTCAGTGAAAATTCAGACACTTTCTGTGCGTTTGTGCCTACTCTTTGGGGGAAATGAGCTTCTCAGTGAACTCAGAGACTCACAGTAGATTCAGCCCCGTGAGTCTGAATTCCTTCCCAGCCTCACAACTCCATGGGGTCCCGAAGGCCTGCTGGACTCATGCAAAAACTTCCTTGCCGTTCTACTTGCGGTGACTGCCTGCGTGGACGGAGGGAAGCCTCCTGCATCTCTGCAGGAGCCTCCACGTTCAAAGGCTTCTCCAGGGTCTGGATCCCCCCACACCTAAAGCTGCTATCCCAACTCTGCATGGCCCTGACCCAGGAGCTGAAGGTACTCTCAGCTCGCTGAGCCCTCTTGATGGATCCCTGATGCAGCCCTGCCACCTCGGCAGCACCCCTAGGCTCCATTCCCTCCTTGTGACCTTGACTCCTCTTCTAATACCTCTGCTGTTCGTTCCCCAGGAGTCGGAGAAGCTAGAGACGGTGAATGCAGAACTCAAGGCCCAAATCGAGGAGCTCAAGAATGAGAAGCAGCATTTGATATATATGCTCAACCTTCACCGGCCCACATGTATCGTCCGGGCCCAGAACGGGCGGACTCCAGAGGACGAGAGGAATCTTTTTATCCAACAGATAAAAGAAGGCACATTGCAGAGCTAAGCCACATTGACAGGGGCACATGGGGAGTCTTCCTCAAGTACCCTTTTCCATCTAAGACCCTGAAGCCACTGGAGACCTGCCTTCCTGTGCACCTCTTAAATCTCAGCAGAAGGAATCTTCCAGGCGAGATGGGGTGGCTCACTTAGTGACTCACTTTGAACCAGGGTAAAGGCACCCTCTGCCTCAATCCTAGGATCTGGGTCTTAACATACTGGCCACTCCTGAATTCTCCAGATGGGCCCTGGGTAGGGTCCGGCCCGCCTTTGGTCTAGATTCTAAACCAATCGGACTCCCATCATGAGGAATCTTACAGAAGGAGTATTTGTACCTTGGGGGGTCGGGCACTTCCTCTGCTGCCGCTGCTGCTGTCACTTGTAGGGGACGAGGAGTGTGAATGGCATTTAGCCCAGTCATGCGTGGTGCTTTCTGGCAGATGTGCTGTTGCGGACAGGAACAGACTGCGTGCAAGGCATGCGTTCCAAAATGTGGCCTGTGCTCTTTCCGGGCTTGTTTCCCACAGCAGTGCTGTGACTGTCCTCAGATCTGGTTTCTGAGTGAGGGGAGGCTGTCACCATGGGTGCAGTGTCTTATGAAATGTTCAGATGATTGGAAGAGCTGGTGAGCCCCAGAGAGGAGAAGCTTGCCGGCCAGTGGTATCATTTTGTGCCAGCAAAGGCCTCCTCCTCCCGGCACACAAGCGTCAGTGCAAAATTCACGGGCATGGCAGTGGGTCTTCTGTGGCAAGCTCAGCTAGAATGTCACAGGAAAATAGCAAGTCCAACTTCCAAAGGGTGAGGACTCTGCTCCGTGACAGGTCAGGAATGATTTCCAGGTCAGATGAGCCAAAGATGATTCCATCTCCTTTCCTTGTGGTCAGAAACCATGCTCAGTAGAGATGCATTTGAAGCCAGGTGAGGCCAGGCTTTAACATTATTGACATTGAGGGCATTGTCCTTGTCATGCAGCTGTCCTAGCCATCTGGCCCTAAGAAACCACTCCCGCTGGCCACGGGGCCCCTGGCTGCTTTCTGACCATTGAAATTCTGATGTTTCTGTGAAATCCTCAGTGTTTAATCTTGCTCAATAGTATCATTATCATTTTCTGTAAGAGAATATATGACTTATTTATCCTAGTGTTCTTAAGCTGTCAAGATAATAAATGTTGAAGCCAAGACTTGGTAAACTTCAGTGTTGTGCTGGTTTCTGTCCTCCCAAGTCCTTTGGCTTTTTGCCCCCATTGGGGGTGGGGGTGAGGGGCATGTCTTAGCTTTCGATATTCCCCAGGCGTCCCCTGTGTTCTTCAGGGTGCCCCAGGTGGGAGCGCTGGAACTGTGGGTTCATCCGTGCCTCATACACAAACCCTGAATCGGCACCCTTAGAACCACGATGTGGTGATAAAATAGAATTTTGATATAAAATCCGCATTGCTGAGAACCTCATCCATGGATTTCTCTGAATGTACAAAACCCTGAGAGTGCCCCTCTGGTTCACCAGAACTGTGGACCCCTAAGTTGCCAGACCTCCTCAGGGGAGTTGCAGGACTTACACCTGTTATAATGCCCCCGATGTGTCTCACCATTGCCAATATGCATCTCAAATAATAGAAGAAAATAGGGTGGGTGGGAAGGAAGTGAGACAGGATAATTTTAGGGTAAGTTCGGTCATTCAAACAGATCTCACCTAACTTTCTGGAATCTCCAGGGCATATGATGCCTTTGGTCTGGCAGAGCTAGGTTCCCTTTTCCGTGTATCTATATATCATCTATATCTAGTCTGTGTACCTTAGAACACTCCTGGACCAGAAATTAAAATGGCTGCTCTGCTCCCAAATCCATTCTTCAGAAAGACGCTGACCTCATTCAATGATAGATCCATCCCACCAATGGTGAGCCTGCTCCTTTGAATTGTGTATTTTCGTGTATGTCACCTGTGACATGGGTATTGTAAGTTTAGTTCCTAATCTGTAAAGAGCATTCAGCCCCTTCCAGGAGATAGTCGAATTTTCATTATCCTGGTGGAAGGAAGTAATTCCTTGCGTTTTCTTTTGTATAGTTAGTTTCTGCCAATCGACCATACAAAACATAGGACAATTTTTAAACGCCACCTCCATGGTGGATTTGAGAGGAAGGAAGAGGGTGGAGTCTGCCAAGAACGACTGACCTGAGAAGAGCCTGTGTGGTTAGTGGGACTGGAAGTTCTTTTAATAAATGCATTAAAATAGTTTTTTTTTCTGTAGATAAGTTTGTTTTCATACTTTAATAAAAAAAATCGATAAATGTGTATTCACTGTCCAGTCATTTAGTACATCTTGTTTCCATGGAGAGGGCAGGTTGGAGGGACTCTAGCAGAAGCAGACCCTGGTTTAACAGCATCTTTTCTCTGGGCTGCTGAGGCGGTGACATCACACTGGAGGGTTTGCCCCCCAACGCCCCCCACATTCTGTGCCTTTCTCTGAGGTCCCTGCTGTAAAGACCTTTAAAGGGTTCTGGTCAGGACAAAGTTCTGGCTCTGACTCCTTCCAATTTCTGTCCAGAGCTAAATTGCTGACCCTCTTCCCTCATTACCCTAACCTCCCCTTGAGCTTTGAATAAGCCCTGGATCCAAGCCTGTCCCATGCTCCCTCATCTCTCCCGTGCCCTCTCTGTCTTCGTCTAAGTCCGTGCTCTGTGGGATGCAGTGTCCAGGGTCCTGCTCTCTTGCAGTGGATCGCCAGGGGCCAGTCGCCTGTGGAACAGCCTCCTGTGTTTCCCCTGAGGGCTCTTGTCAGAAGCCTCAATTTCCCTCATCAAAAATTGCTCTGAGCAAGGAGGCCACAGGAGGTGTAAAGGGTCCGAAGTACTACAGCTGATAACAGCTAACATTTGTCAAAGGGGAGCCTCAGCCCTTACAAGTGTTTATCTGATGGAACCTCACAGCGCTGCTCTTAGCCCCGCTTCACAGACGAGCTCAAGGGCACACATTCGACCTTCCTGAAGTTGACACCTGTGTTTTTCAACACTAAGGATTCCAAGCATGCATTGTATATTTGAGGGCCTGTGGTGACATACATAGACCATAACAACTGCCATTCAAACCATTTTAAAGTGTGCAATTCATTGGCTGCTTCAGACCCTTTTCATCACCCCAGATGGAAGCCCCACACCCCATACCTCATCGTTCTAGCCCTGCAACATGTCTCTGTGGAGTTGCCTGTTCTAGAGACACAATATAAATTGAAGAATGTGCGACCTTTCGTGCCTGACTTCTTTCACTTCACGTTTTTAAGACTCATCCATGTTGTAGCTCATATACATATATGCATGTCAGCACCTCCTTCCTTTTCATAACTGAATAATAATCCATCACACCCAGAGACAATTAAATCAATCCAGTTCAAAACATTCAGCTAGTCCACGCTTTCATTATGAGGCAAAGTCCTGTAGCTGCTGCTAGCAAGGGTCTAGAAGCAGTGAGATCTGTGGGCAGGTTGGCCCCTGGTGTGTTAGTTCTGCAGGTGCAAGCAGGAGGGGCAGCCTCAGGATCCCTACCTGTCTAGGGGGGGACAAAGACATAGCACCAGGTCCCATGGCACCTACAACGCAACGTGAAGAACATAGCGTGGTGCCTAGGGGAGGCAGCACATTTTTAAAGAGGAAGGAAGCAGGCAGGAATGAAAGCAGCAGGTGGGAGAGAGAAAAAAGCAGCATCACTTATTTATGTAGTCGATCATTTCAGTTGTACTCCCCCGCCCTGTGTTGAGAACTTGAATCCTTGGCTTTACACCGTCTGCCCTCTAGCCACCAGCTTAGCATCTGAGCCACCAGGGCACACTAGGATATAACTTGAAATGTCATCATTCAAGGTCTTTATTGTCAGCACTTACTGAGATTTTGTGAAAGGATCAGCTAATTTAGATGGCCAGTTCTAGGTTATTCAATGAAATTAAGTCACGTACTCACATGGTTCAT
This sequence comes from Solenodon paradoxus, assembly GCA_004363575.1. Lineage (NCBI taxonomy): Eukaryota > Metazoa > Chordata > Mammalia > Eulipotyphla > Solenodontidae > Solenodon > Solenodon paradoxus. The sequence goes on along the minus strand of RJWH01000592.1, from coordinate 544,500 downwards.
ATTTATCTCATCACCTTACATTCCTATAGGTTTTGTCCAGTGGCTGACTCTTTTGAACTGGGGGAGAGGAAAAAAAATCTCAGCACGCACAGGGAATTTTCCCATCTGAAGAAACACTGACTTCGGCACCCACCTGAATCCCTAGCAGGCTAGGCCTGTGCTCTGCGGGACCTCGGGGACTGGGGGGTTGGGGGCCCTGCTGAGAGGGTGGCAGGGAGGAGGAAACAAAAGCATGCATGACAGTGACAGGTCACAAAGGGCAGCAGAGGATAAATATGGCTGCGCAGGTCAGGCCAATAGGGTGGTCATTCCTCTCTCCAGGACCACCACTGGCAGCCTCTCGGGGGTAGCAAGTCAGAGCAGAGGTGTGGTGAAGACCCTATCCCACATCGCTAGACTTGGGAGGTGATTCTGTCGGGCCCTGCACTCCAGCACTCAGGTACCCATCTGCACCCCATCCCACCTCTGGGAGGCCCTGAGACAAAGGGAGTCCCTGGGGTGAGGTGGAATTGAGAGAGGGACCAGAGAGCCCACTCCCTGGCAGCAGAGAGGCACTGCTGTACCTGAGATTGAGGAAAAGCCCCCAACCCTGTGCCATCCCCGCCATGAACAGCAGGCCCCTGCCGCCATATTACACGGCACAGAGTGGTCCTAGAGTGGGCTTGTTCAACACGGCCATGGGCAAGCTGCAGCGACAGCTGCACAAGGGTGAGTATGACCTCTTCAAGTACGCGCCCATCTTCGAGAGCGACTTCATCCAGATCACCAAGAGTGGGGAGGTCATCGACGTGCACAACCGCCTGCGCCTAGTGACCATGGGTGTTGCATCCACCAGCCCTCTCCTCCCGCTGCCTGACGTCATGCTGCTGGCCCGGCCGGCCACCAGCAGCAACGAGCACGTGGGGCGGGGTACGGCCAAGGGCAGAGGCCGCAAGGGGGCCAAGGCCTTGGAGCTGACCCGGCTCCTGCCCCTCAAGTTTGTGCGGATCTCTGTGTACGACCGTGAAAGGCAGCAGCTGCGACTCAAGTTTGTCACAGGCCGGTCCTGCTACCTGCAGCTGTGTCCCCCGCTGGGTGAGCGGAAAGGCCTCTTTGCCTACTGGGAAAAGCTTATTTACCTCCTGCACCCACCTGTGGACAGCAACAGCAGAACCTACGCCATCCCGGCTGAGGAAGTGATGGGTGACGAGCCTGTGTTTGAGGAGGAGGACAGATCAAGCCTGGCTGACTGCCAAGGGCGTGATGATCAGGACCAGATCAGCATCAGGATTTTCCACGCCGACTCAGAGGTGGCCGGGGCCACCTCTGCAGCATTTGCCGGCGGGGAAGGAGCTCCATCTTACTCCTACAAATTCACAGATGCCCTGGACTCCGACCCTGAAGGGTCAGACTGCAAGTCCACTGTAGAGACGGGCTCTGTGGCAGGTGCTCTGACCATGGCCATGACCCAGCCGGCTGCCTCCGAGCACACGGTGGCCACAGCCGGGGTGTCCACCAAAGGTCCAAGGGGACACACTGCCATGGCTGCTGCAGTCGCCAGCAACATGTCCCTGAAGAGTGTGGCCCTGATAAGTGCCATCAGCTTTGCTCCTGAGACCAACGAGGGTGTGGAGACTGCAGGAGCAGAAACTGCCAGAGAGATAGGGGATGAGGCAGTGGCCAACCCTCCCCTCTCCATCTTTCCAAAGGAAAAGGCAGGTGAACAGGCTGAGAGGCACCGTGCATCCTGGGCCCCAGGGCCACACGAGGGCCAGCGGGAGAGGCGTGAGCGCAGGGAGAAGGAATGGCCTCTCCGGGGCTCCCAGCAGTGCCAGACAGCTGAAGGCTGCCACAAGACTGGTGGGGAAAAGAAACCCCGAAAATCCTCCAGTGGCAGGTCCTTGGTCAGCCACAGAGGCAAGAGAGATGAGAAGGAGAGGGCGCGCAGCAGCCCGGGTGGCAGCAGGTGGGGCCGGCGGCACAAGGGCGGCAGCCATGCCCCCAGCACCAAGGAGTCCAGGGCCTTGCACAGGTCCGGCAGGAGCTCATCTACCACAAGCTCAGATTCTACCACCAAGTGGCTCAGCAGGCTCGGTTCCTTCCTGAGGAACGTGAAAGTCAATCTTACAACCAGGAAGGCCACCTCCTCCCATGGCAGAGAGGGGGACGTAGAGACTAAAACTATGGAGGCCATCAAAGAGGCAGCAGACAGTGGCCAGGGCCAGGAGGCCACTGTGACAGCTGAAATCACAGAGCTGGAGCCCAGTGAAGACCAATACTAGGACCCAAGCTGGACCATACTAGGACCCCGTACTCCCCATAACCTAGGTCCAAAGGATCCCTAGTGCCTTCCTGCTTCCCTGACTGCAATTTAAATAAAGATCCATATAACCTGAGTGGCCTACTGCCTTCTGTTCAAATTAAGTCCCCAGTCCGGGAGTGATCTCACAGTCACTCCTGTGACATCATTTGGGCAGCAGTGCGAGACCCCCCAGGGTCCAGTCAAGGGCAACCCCACACATGCCCAGGTTCAGCAGAACCATCAGGGGCACTCCATCTGCCCCAAGTCCTTTCTGGCTTAGTTTCCCAACTCAAGGCCAAAAGCCAGACTGTGGCCTGGGAAGCTCTAATGCCATCTCAGTCCTTTTCAGACTAAGTAAGATCAGGGCTCATCTCTTTGGGCGACTCAGGGAGGGGAGCAGGTGCAGCGTCTGTTGGCAATCAGAAGTTGGGATGGCGCTTACGGCACTTTCGTCTAGACAGAAGCATTCCATCCTAGGTATACACCCTGGAGAAATGTACAGGTTCTAGGAGAAAACAGAATGTTTATAGCAAAACACTCGAATTAGTCCAAATTTCCACCAATAGAATTGAAAATACAGAGAGAAGTAAAATGAGATACTCAAGCCGCAGCACACTGAGCATCCATAAACATTTTTAAGTTGGTTCCAACAATCTACTGCATAGGGTACCTGCTTAATAAAACAGTCAGAAATTGGGGCATAGTAAACACAAAATTCAGGACAGTTTTCTCAAGGATAAGAAGGCAAGACGCCAGCACAGGGAATTGTTCTGCCCCTTAAGCAAGGTCATGCGTACTCAGGGGTTGTTTGAATCAGCAGGGTCCTCCAATGGCTGCAGGATTGTGATGAGGTCACTGCCTCACACATACCTGATGCAATTTAGGTAAATTAGTACAAAGGACTGGTAGCCCTGTTCTACAGAGAAGGTCCTCTGCAGAACAGTGGACCCCAGCCACCTGCCTAAAACAGGAGGAAGAGACAAAGCCAAGTAATATGAGAGAAAGGCCCCTTTGAGATCTGAGACTGCCATTCTCCCCACCACGTTCCACACCGGATTTACTAGACGGAGGGGAGGAGACACTATGAGTTGGTCTTCACAGACTCGAGTGAGCTCACAGCCTTTAGCTGGCCTTATCTAAGAATGTCCAGACCACGCTCGAGCAGTGTCTGGCTCCCTTGCTCTACCCCCAGCCAAGGGCATGACCTATACGCACCACAGCCAGATGTCCCGCCTGGAATTCCAAACACCGCCTCCTGACCAGCAGCCTCCATCCAACCCACCCTCAGTCGCCGAGTTAGGTCCTGAACACCAGGCTCATAGTGGAGCTTTCTTCCAGGGTTCCAAAGACCGGTCCTTAAGGCTCACACGACAATGATTATTTGCACCACACCCTTGTGACTTGGCCCTTGTTCCCTTCATCATGGCAGGTAGGGGAGGTCTCTTCTGTGGCTGAGGGAATGCCAGGCCTGGGGTGAGGCCCTGTTGAGTAAGAAAAGAGTCCAAGACCTCCACACACCCACTCTTTCCTCTGACAAAAAATGGTTCCTGACTGTAGGATGAGGAATTATTGGAATGAGTCAGTTATTCTTAAGAAAGAAGGGTACAGGCCAAAGATTTGTGAGGAAAACAACTTCAGAATCATTAACCCAAACTCAGAGAAGACAGGAGGCCACTGGGAGACAGAATTAATGGTTTACTCTTGACTGACTTTTCCCTGGACTCAAGGTGGGGTAATTAATGAAAGATCACATCACATTCCTTTGATCTTATGCTTTCCACACAGGCGAGTGCAGATAAACACTAGTCTGGAAGAAAATGCCATTAAAAACATTGCTCTAGCAAATGTTTGTACAGTTCTTTAATGTCCAGGACCCTGTGGAGGCTCACATCTCTCCATTTTGCAGATCAGCAAATGGAGTTGAGAGCCTTTAAAGAATTTGCCCAAGGTGGGAGGTGACATTGTTGAGGGGGAGCAGGGTACCATCCCTGCAGGCCTACTGTGTGTGGCCTCTGTTCCCAAGTGGAGGTGGAAACAATGGATAAAACTCAGACACATGTCCTGGGAAGAGGTCCAAGCAGAGAACGGATTCTAGGGCAGGAGAGGAGCTGTGGGTCAAGAAGGTTGGGTGGAGTTCTGGCAGGTGGGGCAGGTGGGGAGCACAGACATGGGAGCCATCAGCCACAGAGAAGTCCACTTGTAAAGCTCAAAGGCTGAGATGGCATGGAGTGCTGAGCAAGTACAAGTATTTCTGCACTCCTGGCTAGGGGCATGGGCAGAGCTGAGCCATGAAGCTGGAGAACCATGCAGCTGCGTCTCGGTGGACAAAGGGTGCTATGTGTGCATCGGGGCATGGGAAGCCCACCTAAGGCCAGTGCAGGGCAGAGAGTTGACAGGCAGGGGGTTGCCTGGAGACTGGGGGTCCTCAGGAATCCTCTGCACTGATCCTCTCCCAGGAGATGGGGAGTCCCAACCTGTCGAGGGAGGTGTAGGAGGAGACAGGAGATTTAAAGAAATAAACCAGGACAGAACATCCTGAAGAACAAGGAGATCCTGGCTTAGGAGGCAGTCACAGAAAAGAGGTGGACACAGGAAAAGTGAAGCTGTCTTCTCTTTGGTGAGGTTTGGTCAGAAAAGAAGGGGCAGTAAGAGAGGCTCGGAGAAACAAGAAGGATGCCTTATGATATCAAACAGCGTCTGCACCTCCGCAGGGTAGCATCCCAGAACAAGGCAGCCAGGGTTGGTCTTTGACAGGACCTCCCCAAGGAGCCCCAAACAGGCCTGCGCCTGAGTGCCCGGCAGAGCCCCTAGTGGCCACATGCTGTCACTGCAGCAGGCGCCTAACCCAGGGGAGGCAGGCCCTCCTCACCTGTCTCCCCATAATTGGTCTGAGGCTGGGCTGTCAGGTTTCCTAGCTCCCAGTGGCAGAGTGCCGAATGGACACAAGGCAGGTCTCCTGGGAGCTTGGGGATTTCAATAGAAGGAGACAAAGAATAGAGGGAGGCAAGAATAGAGTAGGGGTGGGGGAGTTGGCGTCAGGGCACCTCTATGGCCTGGAAGTGTGTCTCCCTCTCTCTCCTTCCCTACCCACCTCCTCCTCTCCCCCTCTCTTCTCTCTCTCCCCCACATTCCCCTCTCTCCCCCTTCTCCCCTCACACCCCCCCCCATACCACAAATGTTTAGAAAGAGCCTTCACAGAGGAGAAGGGACAGCAGGCCTGGGAGAACTGGCAGCTTGGGTTCCTGGGTTGACAGACAAGTGCTGCACGCCCAGAATGTGAGTGACCACCCTGAATCCCAGACCTTCTTCATTCCTGCCTATGGGGCCTGTAGCCCAGGCATCAGTGGGCAGAGCTGAGCTCTCCAGAGGCAGGAGGGCAAGCTGAGAGGCCCTGAGATGCTGTGTGGAGGCCCAGCCCTCACGTCTCTCTTGGGAGCTTCCCCATAGCTGTGCGAGGTCCGAGGCCCCTCAGCCTGGGGGCACCCGGAGAACCTGGCCAGACAGCTCTGGCTCATCAACATTTCATAAATCACAGAAAAGGGTGCCCAGTGGCAATTCCAAAGTTATTTTCTGCCCTGGTTTGCAAAAGAGTGGGCCCCTCTTTCTCAACCACGCAGACAGGGCAGCCCTCTGTGAACTGTGGGTTCAGCACCAGGGCAGAGAGCGCCTCCTGGGAGAGCCTGCTGCTCCCACAGCCACCATGATGCTGACATCACCCTTTTCTCTTCCCCAGGACACTGGGGATTTTCGCTGGCTCAAGGAAAAATTTAAAAAATTAAAGTTCTTCATAAAACCTTTCAAGTCAAGTCAAAGAAGACCCCCCTTCTTTACTCCGAGGTCCTGTCCTTCCTCCTATTTGTTGACCTTTATTTTAAATTTGATACACAGTCAGAAAAGCTCATGGTACGCCACTCAGTGGCATTTCACAGGACACCCCATACCCACGTGTCCTCTTCCATTGAGTAATTTCTCCTGCTTTTCCGCTTATAGACATGGAATCTCTGAACATGTCCTTTTTGACTGTGATTCTTTTCTGCAACATCATATTCATGAGAATTTCTAATTTTCAAAAAGAGGGAGGAAGGGGGAAGAAAAATAAGCAAGCATTCTAAGGAAAGAAGCAGCATTTTATGTATGTAGTTAGTTATTTTTTTCACTCCAGGTGCCCAGGTCCTTGGGCCTCACATGGTCCACTGGCCAGCGTCTCAGCCACCTGAGCCACAAGCGTGCCCCCCGTTTCCATGAGATCTGGTCAGGATTTTTTTTCACTTGTTCCTTCATTACCACTGCCATAGAGCAGTCACAGCAAGTGTGACCATGCCACAATGTACTTAATTATTCGGCTGAGATGGGCAGTTGGGTTATTTCCAGTTTGGGACTATCTAGAATACTGCCACGATGAACATTCACACAGAGATTTTGGTTAAAATATTCATCTATTTCTGTTGGACATATATTCAAGAACTTGATTACGTGCACGTGTTCTGCTGTAGTTGCTACAACCAAGCTATTTCCCAGACTGACTGCAGAAGTTATGCTAATGTCCACCGGGGTTCAGTGAGACTTCTGGTGGTCCCACAGCCTTGCCAACTTTTGGCATTTTTTAATCTCTTTTATATTTTAATTCATTTTAGTGGAATCTGTGCCTTTCCCCCTTATTTTAATAATAAAATAGACTTTAAAAATATAATGATCTACAATCACACATCTTTGAAAGCTTAGAGGTTTTTAAGTGCTTTTCATTGCCAGGAGGCTTATACTTTTAAATTTATTCTATTATCCTATTCCAGGACCTTTCACTTGATATCAAACCACCCAAAACATCGTGGCTTCACACAACAATATCTTATATCTCATAGATTCTTCTGCAGCAGGAATCTGGGTAGGTCTCAGCTGGGCAGGTCTTCTGCTCCTTGTGGCATTAACCAAGGTTAGTGGGAGTCAGGTCCTGGAGCATTAGAGAGCTTCCTTCACAGAGCTGGTGCTTTGAGGGAAATTGCTAGGAGGTGGCACTCAAATGGGACTGGCAGCAGCAATGCCTGCCTCTGTCCTCTCCAGGGGGATGATCCTGGGTAGTCAGACTGGCTTCCCCTGAGCAAATGCCCCAAGATAACCACATGTAGGCTGCTGTCACCCAACACAACCTGACACAGAGCCCTGGTTACCAGCCGGTCCCAAGGCCAGTCCGGCTTGAGAGAGAGAGGAGCTATATTCCACGACCTCTCGACAGAGAAATGACAAGCCCACCCTGTACAAGGAGCATGGGGCACAGTAATATTAGCATGACCCTTTTTGGAAAATACAGTTTACAACCCCACCCTGTCCTAATAAAGTGAGCCCGGTCAGTCGTGCCTGAGGAGCGCTGGGTCACTGTGGCCACCACCTCCCTCTCCCTCATGCTTCCCAGTTCCCACTTCATTTTCTTTCTCCCCCTTTCAGTTGACTAAACTCACAACAACCCTCACCAGACCTTTCGTCGGCCTGTCCTCCCTTTGCTCCCCTTGAAACTCCAAGCTCTTTGACCCCAGGTGACAGATTATAGGGACAGCTGGAACGCGGCCTGCCATGGCATGAAGGGACTGCAGGACACTGTGCATACGAGGAAGTGGAGGCCTGGAAAGGACAGGGACTTTCCCAGGGTCCTTCTTCAAGTAAACAGCACAGCTCTGGCCAGCACAGCACAAAACCTAGTCAATGGTGCGTCTTGGTGTCAACTCTTGCTTCCATTTCTGACTTCCTAGCACCAAAACCACCTGTTTCTGTTTCAGATCATTGCTTCACTCGTCCTTTTGGCCTCTTGGTCAAGAAGTGAAACCAAGGCAGCAGGTTTCAGGGTTTGGACTGGACAGTCTCAGCCCCAGGCCTATCCCAGGTTTCAGATTCAGGTGGACCAAGCTCCAGCTCCCAACATCACCCTACTCACTAGTCCCAGGGTTCCCAACATTTCCAATGCTGAAGCCAAAGTTTTTATGAGCTCGAACATCCACCAGCAGCCTAGAGGCCACTTCTGAAACGTTCTGAACATCCAGGATGGGAACTTTAACGTGAGCTGCTGTTGCCTGAAGTGGGACTGAAGGTAAATCACATAGGCAGGAGGACATAGCAGATGGGCAGGTCCATAGGACAGTAACTCTGCAATGCCAGTCTGTTTCCTCTGAACAAACACCTGGAGGACCAGATGGAGGACCTAGTCAGCCTTCAGATGCCTCACAGCATGAGGGCTGCAGCCCAAGGGAGGAGCAAGACTGGGGAGGTAGTTAGGCCGCAGCCAGGGGTATTCGAATAGTTGAGATGTGGTGAGAACCAGCTCAGGGGACTCTGACTCCTTGTAATACTACGATTCAGTGCTTTCCACCACCAGTCAGCAAGCATGCACAGGGAAGTCACCTTGGTCTTATAGTGGGTCCCCCGCACCCTCCCCGCTAGAGCCATCAGGGGAGCAGTAGCATCTCAGAGGCCCTCTTCATTGGTGTAGCCTCCCTCCCTTAGGGGAGTTGTCTCCCCCTGCTGCCCACCGCCCCACTCCCCGGGCCCAGCCCAGGGTTCTGCACGTATTAGAGCTCCCAAATGTGTGTTATCCACACTTACAGTGTCCCTGCTTTCCCCCTCCCCTATGTCTCATGCCCTTCCACAGCCAGCTTTGGCTGATGGGGGCTAGGGCTAGAGACCCTGCTGTGACTCCTGGAGCCCCCTCCACCATGCCCTTCTGGCTGCACCCCTCCCTCCAGCTCATGCTCCTTTCTGCTAAACAAAAAAAAAGGAACACTTTCTTTCTCTGCACATTCCCCTTCTGGAGAAACAAAAGGAAACATCAGCTAACTGTCATTTCCCAGCCTGTGGTTGGCGGCACAGGCCTGGCCCTCATCCACAGCCCGTGCCAGGACCGCAGCAACACAGCTCTACATCGGGCACGGAGCCAAGGAAAGCGGGGCAGCCCAAGTTCTGCAATCTCCGCTGCATTGCGTCTGGGGCTGTCCATGCAATGACAGTGGGACAGATGACAGCCTCCTCTCTGGTAACGCTTCCTAGGAACTCTGCAGTGATGGCCAAGCTTCATTCTTTCTCCATAACTCTGTGAATAACATTGTCATTCCCATTTTGCAAATAAAGAAACAGAGGCACAGATGAGTCCCAATAGTCTGCACAAGGCCTCCAGGGGTGCAGTCAGGATTAAATCCCAAGGGGTCTGTCTGACATGGGAGTGTCATTCCTGGTCTCCCTGTGGGCTGATTCTGCAAAGCATGTGCTCCTACACTGTGGCAAGTGGCCAGGCCATAGCCAGCATCCACTAAACTCCTTAGGACACTCACCTGCACGAGGACCCGCCTCTCCTCTGGCTGGTTGGGGCTCCAATCCCTTCTCCCCTGGCTGGGGCCTCTCCAGCCCCCTCTACTCCTCTGCAAAGGTCATCTTGCACAGCAGACTCAGGACCTATCCTGCCTGCCTGGGGAAGTAGTTACATTTGTAGCTTATTAATAAGGGTAGCTTATTCCTTCTAGAAAAACAACCCACGTCCAGTCCTTCTCTCATGTCATTGGAGACACTTTAAAATTTGCCGCCTATGCTTTCAGGCTGTGACACAGTAGATGGCTCCTGGACTGGCAAGAACATTCTCAGGGTCCTGGATGCAGGTCTGCAGGCCAAAGAGGGTGATGGGACCCCTTGCCTACAGGCCGAAACTGCTTCCTCTGCTACTTCCCGGGTGCAAATATCATTTGCATGAATTTAGGTTGCTTTGACTCAGAGTTGAACTTAGGCAAACAAATGCAAATAAATATGGAAAGTTATGTAGCCCTAGATTTACTGGAAATCAGAGACTGCCCTGGCAGGAAGGCTTAAAGAAATTTTGGAATCGACTTCCCAAGAGAAATTTTAAAATAGAGTGTCCTCTAGTCGGGGTGGGGCGGGGTTGGAAGTCATGGAGGAAGGAGCATTGGGTTCCTTGTCGTACTTTTTCTAAGTGACACAGCACGAGTCACAGGATCTGATCCCAAGCCTTCTCACCTTCTCTCTTGGTTCTGAGGGCCATGCCCTGCCCAAGCCGCCCTACAGTATAGATATTGAGGTCCGAACCCCCAGGTTGTTACCGCTGCATCTTTGGAAGCAGGCATTTTATTTAGCTTTTGCCCCCATGAGACCACACTGCTAAACTTCTCTCCCCTAGTTTCTCCTGCACTAACCTTCTAAGACTTGACCCTCAGCGGGTATGGCTGGTCAAGTGAAGAGAATGTTCTGGAGCTAGGCTGGGGCGCTAGGTGTCTGGATGTTCCTGTAAAGTAGGTCCCTGAGACAGCTCTGGGATAGGTCAACTCAGGCACGAAGGCGCAAAAGGAGACAGATCACTTGAGAAGGACGAAAGGATGGGAGCTACAAAGGAGGCCCCAGAGGCCACAGCCTGATGTGGCTGAATAACTCCTTTACCTAAATATTGCAAGAGAAGAATTTTCCAGAATTGAAGTTGCTTCTCTCAATGTTTTTATCTACATGCTGTATTTTGCTGTGTATAATGTGCTCCCGTGCAAAACGCACACCCACGTTTTTGGTCCAAACTTTCCTGAAAAACATCTTTCAATTAATTTCTTCAATTCTTTCATTCCGATTTTATCTGTTTATATTTAGGTACTTGATTTTTGTATTATAACGGAATTTTAGCATTTAATTTTAACATGTTATAAGAAATTTTATGTAACTAATTATTACAAAACACAAGAACAGATACAAGACACAAGAAGCTTTCCTCGCTGTGGCTTCCGCACTCTGATGACACTCTCTCTGGAAGGAGGTGTCTCTCGGCAGCTCTGTGGTCATGCTCTTTAGCATATTTAAAAACTGAGCTTAAAGCCTGTTGCATCTATATTTTTGTAAATATATCAGCTAGACTGCTAGCTCCCACATCAAGTGTATTGAAGAGAAATGTCGCGCTGCTCACTTTATGGTCATAAAGTGAGCATCACCTGTCTTCTCAAGTCAGAGTCACTTCCTCTGTGGACAGTAATACATCACTCTTCATTTCATTTCATTGAATTGTTGGCAAAAATTGCTTCTGTTACAAGTTCGTTGTAAGTTCAACAACATGGAGGATCATATTCCAGGTATTATTTCGTGTACAGATATTGCGATTGAGTTCTAAAATTACATTTTTGACAGCATAAATAAAAGAATTAAAAACATTTATAGAGATGCAGAATTAATGCAAATGCACATTCTTACTTTTCCCTCACAAATTTGGGCCAAAAGTGCACACTATACGTGGCAAAATATGGTAACATTCATGTCCCCTGAGTTACGTATTCAGGTCATTAGAGAGCCCGGGCTCCTGGCTATTAAAGGAGTATGAATTTCTCCAGTAACCTGTGCATGGCCATGAACTGACCTCAAAACAAACCCCCTGAGATTTAGGGATGACCCAGCTGACCCTTCCTGAGAGGTCACCCACACGGAAAATCATCTAGCACGTTCCACACAGCGTACCCATTCCTTTTAAATGTACAGATGAGCACTTTCTCCGTCCTCTGGGCAGCCCCAAACACTACTACTCAACCCAGGCACCTTTCTGTCTAGCTAGGGGCACACAGAGCCACACTCCAGCTCCTGTCTGTCACCTGGGCCCAAGATTACATGACTGAAGAACAACAGTAGCAGAAACTTCCTCATCAGTATCCATTTTCTCCTGTTCTGAAAAGAACAGGAAAGTCATTCCCCAGGCCTCTTGCTGCCGGTCCAGTTACGTGACTGAGTTCCGGTCAATGAAATGAGAAAGAGCAATTTTTCCCATGTCTAGGTCTGGCCCATCAAAACCTTGCAGGTGGTCCTTCATCCCCCTTCCCATCACTCTTGGACACCAGGGAGCCACACCATGACAAAGGTTGGAGGCGAGGAGCCCTTCCCCTGCCTTCCACCTCAACATTGCCTGTGACTCAGAGGTGAGAAGCCCCGCCGCAGGGTTCAGCTTATCCTGAGTAACTGCAGGGTGAAGGCAAATCTGAAACCACACCCCCCAGACTCCGAAGACCATCCTCTCTCACAAATCCGTATTGCCACACAGCAGGGTGGAATTATGATGTGTTGAACTACGAAGTTGCATCTAACCCCAAAGTCCCCCTCTCAGCCCTCTATGCCTCTCCACAAGCAAGATTTCAATTCCTATAGATTTTAGAAGAAATTGGTTAATATCATAGACAACTAAGCAAGCAGTCAGCAAGTCTTTGTTGAATACATGTTACCTGTTCAGCATAGACAAAACTACTCGTGATGTTCGTGTTGAGAAACGCTCCCAGCATGCATGCCAAGAAGGGTTTTCCCCAGCACCTTCACCTGAGAACCAGCTCCAGCTGAGGCTGATTCACCCCATGGGTGCAGGGTCATGAATTTGGAGGACCAGAGGATACAGCTGTGGTCATCGTGAGAGCCATGATGGATGAGTCACCGCTCACCACCACCTCCATCATCCCTGCCCCAAACCCACGAGAGCTGAGTCTGGGTCACAGGAGACCCACACTGAGCATGGCAAGAGAAGAGGAACGCATGCCATTAATCGACCTTGCCTCCATAGGCTGTCATCTTCCAAACAGAAGCTGAGATTAATCAGCAAATATGGCACAATGGAGTTCGTCAGTGTGGTTTTTAAAAGAGAGGGAGACAAAGTATTATTGACAAGAGGGGAGAAGGAAGAAGTCAAGGGTTTTACATTTTTCTATTGAGATAAGAAATCTTGTGACTATGATTTACAGGGGCTCAAGGACCTCCTCTCTCTCCCCAAACATTTCCATTGAAGTTCAGAGCTAGAGAATTAGTTCTTGGTCTTAATACTGTTTCCCCCCATTATAAATGATGACTTTTCTGGTAGAGCAAACTACAGCTGCCTTGCTGGCCAGTTACTGCAGTGCAGAACTTGGTGGGGATGATTTAGGTACCACTCAATGTTTTAGAAATTACTTCCAGTGTGAAACTTCTAGAAACTGTCCTTACAGGGCTGGGTGTGCCCTCTCCCACCCTCCTTCCTCCATCCTGCTGGCTGGAATGTTGGCATGATGGCTGGACCCTGAGCACCCACCCACTTGGGCCATGAAATGAAGGCCTTCTCTGGAGAGGGTGCATCAGACCTTCGGGAGGACCTTGGCCCTGGATGACCCCCAGGTGGCCCACCACTGCACTTCATGGGCGAGAATAAAACTTCCATTGGAGTTGATATTTATTTGTATTTCTTGTCACTCACAAACGAACCTGCATTCTAGGATGTGCTCTGCCCATGCTCTGTACGAAACAATCTGAAATCTTAGCTGGCCATCACGGGACTCTCCGTCAAAGGCCTTCCGCTTGGCTGCGTTGGTTCTTCTTGGACTGGGTGGTGTCATCTGCTCCATGTCTCTCTGCCCTCCGGGACCAGTGGACTCTCACATGTGCACGGGGGGTGAGGGTCAACCGCACAGCACATTATAGCCTCTGCGAGGGAGCCTCTGCTCACACTACATTGACCAAACAAGTCACAGGACAGGTGCACATCCAGGGGAGGAAGGGAAAATGCAAGTGTCCACTCGTGTGGGAAGTGGGAGGCCAGCTTCTGTCCTTCTTCCCCTTCAGCCTGGCTTCCTTACCCAGACCAGTGTGCAGCCAGCCCAGCACACTCCCAAGTTGGAACGAACGAATGAACGAATGAACATGAAGCCAGAGTGCCAAGAACAGAGGCTGACATGGCAGTGAGTCACGGGACCCTCCACATCTCCAGATAAAGCTCTGGAAACCATTAGCCAGTCATTAGTGTTGACTCAGGCCCAGCTGGCAGAGCACACAATGGCCAGCTGGGGCCAGCAGCCTCGCCCCCAACCCGCCAGGTCGCAGGGCCTCTGCCATTGTCTGATGGGCAAGGGTGTGGGTGGAGCTCCTAGCAGATAGTTGCTTGTGACTGTGTCCCTGCAGGGACCGGCTGGCCACAGGCAGTGGGTAAATGTCCCAGGAAGGACAGCAGAGTTACCAGGTGCTCATCAGTCCAAATGCCTCGGACACACAACATCTCTGAGGCCCAAGGCCTTCTCCTGGGAGGAAGCAAATGCAGAGGAATTGAAAGACTTCCTTAAGTCCTGCAGCTGGTTCGGTAGCAGAGGCTCCAGGGTTGGTTCCAAAGGAATCCTTCCTTCCTTCCACCAAATGGACTTGGGGCCTGGAAGAGGGAGCCCCCAGTCCAAGCCATTAGTGCTCCTCACCCAGGACGTGGGGCGCTCCTTCCAGGCCCCCACATGGCTGGTACAGAAGCCCTGCCAAGGCCTGCTCTCTAGGGCCTCTCAGATGCCCAGGATGGGGAGGAGGGGACTTCCTCTGAAACCCAAAGGGCCTGGGAGGGTCTGGCTGCCAAGGTGGAGCCTCCCGGCCCCACTCCAAATCCTGAGAGCCTCCTCCCTTTGGGCCTTGAGGCCCAAAGCAAACAGGCAGAGGTCAGAACAGAAGCCAAGTTCTGGAAGGACCAAGTGTCCCCTGGGTGAGAGAGAGGCCAAGCCAGTGAGACTGGCAGGGAGGGGCCACTCAGCACTTGACTCCGCAGCAGGGAAAGCTGGTTCATGCTCTGGCAGGAGTTGAGTCAAGACAGAAGCTATCAGAGGGCAGAACTGTCAGGGTCCTTGGGACCTCACTTCAAGAATGAAATAAGGACTCATCGACATACCAACAATCTAAAGGGAAAGAGGAAAGCTGAATGTAAAGAGCAACAGGGCCCTGGGGCCTTCCTACTGAGAAACCCACATGTTGGCCAGGACATCGGTTTATATAAAATCCAGGGTTCAGGGAGGTGGGAATAAGATTGTTGTAAAGTACAGTTAGGCTAATATTTTCCAGGAATAGGCGGAGAACCTAGCAAAAGGGTTCCACCTCTTTCACACCTTTTGTAGTATAGAACTCATGACATGCTAATGAGGAAAAGCCAGAGGTTGGGGTCTCTGTCTCTTAAACACACTGGCTTAAGTCAGATGGGACTCCGGGTTCTTTTGGGGACATTTGTCAGCCAGAAGAATTCTCATCAGCACTGCTGACTGACTGTTCAGGCTCCGCCCATGATGGCTTCACCCTGGGCCACTCTGAGCAACGGCTGACAGTGGAAAATGATTGTGCATCTCCTCATGAGAGGGGCTGTCATGGCTTCACTGTGGGCTGTGGCCACACTAGTTTTGAGCAGGGCCATAGACAGGTTCATGCGGGCCTTCACCTGCCCAGGGGGCTGAGAGGCAGTTTGAAAGGACCCTAATCTTAGCCACCCTTCCAGAGCTCCATGTCTTTGAGCGAGACCCTCGCCCTGTGTCCTGTGATCATCACAACTGCAGAAGCCAACTGCACTCGAGTGCAGAAGAAGAAATGGAAAGAAAACAACCAACTAACATTTTCTCAGTGGAGCTATTCTCAGAGCTGAGTGTTGGGCTTGTAGCTTGATTGAATTTGGCTGTAAGTCTCCATATCTCCTCACGGGGTGACTGGGGAATGCCAGTGAACACTCACTGACCGTCTAGATGAGTCCTTCTCAAAGCCTGGTTCCTGAGTCTGGTCCCTGCACAGAGTACCAACCTCTCCTGTGGTGCAAATTAAAAATATGTAACTTTTTTAATGAAAGTAGCAGGCAAGAATGAAGGCAAGTAGGCAGGCAGACAGGAAGAGAGAGGAGAAAGAAACATTTTATCTATTTCAGCTTACTTATTATCTTGGCTTTTCCCCCTTCACCCTAGGAAGTGAACCCAGGTTCTTGAGATGTATGTGAACTGTGCTCTTGGCCAGAGGCAGCCAACCTAACTGCTACTCCACCAGGGTGTGCCTAGAAATGTAAATTCTTGCATCTCATCCCAAACATATTGATGCAGAAACTCTGGGTGGGGCCCAATGCCTCATCTTTTAATATGCTTTCTGGTGATGCTGAGGAGGCTAAACCCACCAATGTCACTTTTACATAAGCATCTCACTTAAATTCATACAGCCTAAGGAAGTGGGACTTATTCTCTGATTCACAGATGAGAAACTTGATGAGAAGTTAAAAGAAGTTAGGGACTTGCCTCAGGTCCTGGTCTGGCAAGTGAACCCCAGGTCTGTGTGCCCCCACTTGGCTGCCTTTTCCCTAGACAGTGTCTTCCAGAAGTTGCCTGGTTTTGTTCTAAGGGATCTGGCTACGTGGGAACAAAAGTAGCTGGAGAAGACGGAACAGCCCCGAGCTGATGGGTAGAATAGTCAGCTATTTTCACATGGCTGGCATAGTTCACAGTTTATGAAAATCAGCAAACATTTAGTGCCAGCGTGGCCCCTCCCTTGAATCAGTGTGGAGAAGCCATTTCTACTAGCTTGCAGTGCACCCAGAACATCTGCCACCTGCCACCTGCGTTTCAGCATCTCTGAGACCTGTTGTGGGGACAGAGTGACACATTCATGAGGTGTTGGCTCCTGCTACCTGAAGGCACTGTTCTGAGCTTCATGGTCTCTCCCCACCTGGCATTGTTATGCTCTTTGACAGGTGAGAAAAAGGACGAGAGAGGCTCAGAGACAAATACTCATGAGCAAGATCACCCCACTGAGGACCGTCCTTCCCTTTTCCGCCCTCTGAGAAGTAAGGAGGGCACGGGGGCAGTTCTCAGAGAGCCAGGAAACCTGGTCTTGTCCAGAGCATCTGGGTCCACCTCAGGAGGGAGCCAGTTGGAACCCTCCACCTTCCCAGGCAGGGAATCCCAGGGACTAGGGGAATCCAAGAGAGACCTTTTTGGACACTAGATGGCACTGTGAGCCAGCCCGCTCGGGCCCTGTCCGAAAGACACCTTGCTGGTCAGGCAGATGAAGACCAGGATTTGGGAGACCTGACCCTCTAGGACAGATGACCCCGAGAGCATCCCCCTCACCGCACTCAAATAAGTCCCCTCACTCACAGTCCAGGCGGGGCTGGGACTTTAGGCAGCATCCCAGAGCTGTGTCCCATCCCCAGCTCTCTCAGCCTCCCAGTCCCAGCCGAGAGCACCCACATTCTCATTTAAGCACGCTCGCAATTTGAAGATTTTAACTATTGCAAAACTAAAGATCAAAAAAATGACCTCTTTGCTCAAAGACGCGCTCCTACTTGAAAAGTATTGTTTTATATAAAAGAAATTGCAAATATTCAAAGTCCTGTGCCTGTCGCTCCCTCTCCCAATGTCCTTTCCCATCACTTAAAAAAACCCTGATGAGCCTAAGGTGGATGAGACACTGGTGTCAGGACCAAAAGAGCCCTAAGATCTGGGTTCAAGACTGGGGCCAGGGTGAAAAACCAAAATGAACCAACAAATAAATAAAGCTGCTTCTTCCTCCTCTCACTTCCTTCCTCTCTTTAAAAAAACGAAAACTGGTGTACAACTGATGGTCTAGCAGATACAGTCATCAGACACAGTCCACATGCATCCCCAGGACCCAGGTTCAAGACCTGGTGTCCAGGAAAACAACCAAGATGAACAACTAAATAAAATAAGTAAATGTTAAAAAAAATAATAATAATAAAATAAAACCCTGCACAGGTATGTTTGTGCCTCAGAACAGGTGAGGCAGAATTTTGAGTTCAAATCCTGGCCTTACAATGAAGAATGCTGGAACTCTCAGGAAGCTCCTCAATCCTCCTGAGCCTCGCTTTCCTCATTTGATAAAGTGGGAGCAATATGGGTGTCCCTCCTGGGTTGTTGGAAGCTTAGGTACAGGTATCCTCTTTTTACTGCACTCCGCTGACATTACATTGTACAAAGTGCAGGTCTGTGGTCCATCAAGTCTGCTGACACCATTTCTCCCACAGTGTGTGCCCACTCTGTGTCCGTCACATTTTGGCAATCCTTGCAATATTTTAGACTTTTCATCATTAGCATTATGTTACAATGATCTGCGATGGGCCTTCACAGAACGTAATCAGTATATGTGTGTGCTCTGACTGCTTCATTGATGGCCATTTCCCCATCTCTCCGCTCAGGCCTCCTGATGCCCTGAGACACAAGACTGAAATTAGCCCAGTGAATCATGCCTCTCACTCTAAATCAAAAGGCAGAAATGATGAAGCTTAGTGAGAAGATATGTCAAGCTGACAAAGGCCAAAAGGTAGGCCTCTTGCACAAAAGATTGGCTAATCTGTGAATGTAACGGAAAAGTGTTACAAGGAACATGAAAAGTGTTACTTCAGAGAACACACGGATGACAAGAGAAACAGATGTATTTCTGATCTGGAGAAAACTTGAGTGGTCTGGACAGAAGATCAGACCTGCTGCAAAGCCTTGCCCAGAGCCAGGCCCTCACTCTCGTCAATTCTAGGGAGGCTGAGAGGTGAGGAAGCTGCAGAAGAAATGTCTGGAGCTGGCAGAGGTGGGTGCACGAGGTTGAAGAAGCATCTCCATGGCATCGAAGTGCAGGCGAGGCAGCTAGTGCTGGTGTGGGAGCTGCAGCAAGTTCTCCAGAAGATGCAGCTGGGACACCAGTGAGGTGGGGACCCTGACAACAGATGTTCAGTGAAGATGAAATAGCCTCCCCCCAGAAGAGGATGCATCTAGGGCTTCATAGTAGAGAGAAGTCAGTGCCTGTCTTCAAAACTTCCAAGGCCAGGCTGACACTCTTGTTAGGGTCTAGTGCAGTTGATGACTTGATATAGAAGCCAATGCTCATTTTCCACTTTGAAAATACTAGGGCCCTTAAGAATGTTGCTAATATACACAGTGGAATACTACACAGCCCTTAGAAGAGATGAAATCCCATCATTTGAATCAACATGGATGGATCTAGAGGGAATTATGCGAAGTGAGATAAGTCAAAAGAAGATAGATGCCAGATGACCTCACTCATAGGTGGAATGTAAATAGACAAAACAAAGGAACAGATGAAACATAACCAGCCCTTTGACACTTGCGATAGAATTGAGGTTACCAATTGGTAATGGGGTAGGTGGGGGTAGGGGACATGGGGTGGGGGGAAAGTGGTGGCAGAGTCCACTAGACAGTGGTGAAGAACACTTGGTGACTTGGTGGAGGGCAGAGTGTGTTGATATCTATCTGAGGAATGGGGGAACTGCACATATGGGGAACCTACACATGAGTTTATTTTAATGTGCAAAATAAATTCACTGCAATTAAAAAAAAAAAAAGAATGATGCTGAATCTGCCCGTGTTCCATGTATGAATGACTGCCAGGAGGACAGCACATCTGCTTATAACGTGCTTACCTGGATATTGTAAGCCCGCTGCCTGTACATAGAAACCTTTAGATGAGTGCTTTGACACACACTGAGTCCTCAGTAAATGTCAACCTCTACCCTTTCTTCTTCTCTGGCACTGCGTGTACCAGTCACGTGGCATTCAGTACAGGCCCCTGTGTTTTGGGCTGACTTTTCTGTAGGATATTCTATGTCCAGCTCTGTGCTCAGAAGCACCCTGCACTCGCCCCGCTCCCAGGACAGAGTATGTAGCGTGGATCCTGGCCATCACCCGGAACCACGCTCTGGCGGCAATTCTGCCTCCATCTCATCCTCTCCAGTGCGCTCCCTGCCTGCGCCTGCGCCTCTGCTGTGAGGCAGCTTGTGTCCAGCGTTGAGCAAGGAGAGATACAGCCACCTGTTCTCTCAGCCAGGGAGACCCCAGCCCCCAGAGGCCTATGATGTCCAGGGG
Source organism: Solenodon paradoxus (assembly GCA_004363575.1). Lineage (NCBI taxonomy): Eukaryota > Metazoa > Chordata > Mammalia > Eulipotyphla > Solenodontidae > Solenodon > Solenodon paradoxus. The sequence continues at coordinate 524,601 of RJWH01000592.1, read as the reverse complement.
AGGGGGTTCCAACGCTTGTTTGCTTCCACTCAGTTGGGGAGACTGTGTGACCTATATAAAGTCCTGCTTGGTGGACAGGGAGAAGCCAATCGGCTCTAAAACCTAAGTGTCTCGACTCTGGAGTAAGACAGCATAGAACTCTTGCTGCTTCTGTGTGTGGGCACGCACCTAACACAGCAGTTTGTCGAGTTCTGGATTTCTTCAGTTTCTATTCTTGTCTTTCCTGACTTGTCCAACTGGGAGAGTCAGGTCTTCCCTCAACATCTGTCTCTGTCTCATGCTCGCCGGTGCCTGGCCACGGGCCTCGCTGGGGTGAGCCAGCCCCCATGGGTGAGGACTGAGTGCCAGAGGTCGAGCTCCAGGGCCTGCCCCAGGCTGAGTACAGGTGGAGCTGAGAGGCTGCCAGGCGGCCAGATTCCAGCCAAAGGCCCTGCCGCGACCAACCACGGGTGACCCGTGGCAGTAAAACCTAACACCATGCAAAGGGGGTGTTGGGTGTGGGTGTGTGTGGTCTGGAAAGGGCTGCAGGCTCACCTACAAAGGCTCCTTGGGGTGAGTATGGGTGGGGGGTGGGGGGTGGAGGCTGTAATTAAAACGAGGCAGCTGGACAAAGTGAGGGGAGTGTGGGTCTCAGCCCTAACCGGCCCTTCCTGGTTCATCTCCACATTTGAGTCATCCCAGTTCCCTCACCAGGCTCTGGGGATCTTCCATGCAACATTTCTCAGGAACTGCAGCTGAGTTCCTGGAATTCAACATCCAAGCACGCAGACCCACTGCCTCCAGATCCTTCTCAGAAATCCTACCTGTCCATGCTAGATGGATGCATGGGGCCAAGGCTTAGCAGTGAATAAATATTGGGTTTGGGGGTCCCTGTGACTCTCTGGATTCTGCTCTGGGGAAACACATACAAACGAAAATTATGAGCCCAGGGGAGGGGGTCTCTGAGGGGCACTGGGCACCCTGAGTGGGGCTGCACAGCCCTTGGCTTTTCTGTTCCTTGTGGTGCTCTGGGAAGGAAACCGTGAGATCCATTTACTGAGACCTCTTCAAAGTGAAGTTAGGCAAGAGTCCTTGGATGTCTTGGAAGAGTTGGGGTTTGGTTTCATTTGCTTTTTTTTGCCATGCTTTTCCTTTGAAATAGAAAGCCCATTTTTGCTAAGAATAGCATGAAACACTAGATTCGAGGTTGATCAAAGCACAAGAAAGACATGAAGATTGTCTTCTTTGAGGCCTCTTATCTTAACTGTGCAACTGAACAAGGAAAAGCTGACATTGAGTCTGGCCCGTTGGGTCCTGTGTCACAGATGAGAAGGTGGCAGCAGGAGAGGGTAGGTGACCGGCCCATCTGCATCGCTCGTCAACAAGGCACTGAGGCCCACAGGACTTTGAGGGCTAACAGAAATGTCTTCACTTCTCTTAAAATCAGGAGAAAAGGGAAATTTTAGGTGTAAGGAAAATGTTCTAACAGGTAATATGAATATATTTGTCTTTATCCCAAAACAGATGTAAACACTTATTTTTTTAGAAGCAGGCACTGTGTTGTGTAACAGACAGAGTTAGAGAATAACAGTAGTGGTTAATGGGGTGCCCACTGGCCAAGTGCAGTCTGACTACTGGGCACCCCACTATCCCTCATGGCAGAAGGCAGGCCCACACCCTAAATCCCAGCAGCCCAGGTCTGACAAAGTGCTACAGGGTTTGGTCTATGCAGGTCACACAAGGCTTCATGAAGGAGCCGTGGTTGGAAGAGAGGGAGAGTCAAACATGAAAGGAGAGAGCTGGGGGTATGGAGGCCTTTGAGGAGCAGGGGAGAACGAGGCAGCTTAATGTAGAGGCTGTGGTGAGAGTCAGTTAACTCAGTCCCCAAACTGCTTTTGAATATTTGAATCAATTTCACATCAAGGACCCACATCTAATGATTAGTTTTGTTCTCATTCCATCAGCAGTATTTTAGGCCCAATTGTTACTTAAACTCACAAATGATTATCTCATCTATATGAAGGTAAAAAGAACTTCGGCTTTTGTTTATTGTTCTTACCTGTTAAATATTAACTAATGTTCATTCTTTAGTTGTTAGTGGTCAGCAACAATCAGCAAATTGTCCAAAAGGTCACAAGAAACCATCTTACTTCCTTATTTTTGCATCAAAATGATATACTAAGCACTGCAGGGTAGTTTCCATGGGGAAGAGGGGTGGTTTACAAACAGGGCTCCTCGGAGTGGGGCTGATAAGGTGACTCAGAAGACAGGTGACAGCCAGGGCCTGGGGACCTGAGGTCCTTCTTCTGCTTTAACCTGTATAAGATAGTTGGTGGATGGATAGGTAGGTACTTGGATAAATGGATAGACAGACAGATAAAAGATGGATAAGTACATAGATGAATGATAGATGGAAAGAGAGGTGGATGGATGATGGATGGCTGGATGGATGATGGATGATGATAGATGGATATATAGATGATAAATAAATAGATGATAGATACAGATGAATGGAGGGATGGTAGATGGATAGGTAAACATGTGATAGATGAAAGAAATATGGATAGAGAATAATAAGATGATAGATGAATGGATTGATAGATAATAGATAAATGATAGATAACAGATAATAGATCTTTCCATGAAATATTTCACTTTTAAAGACATTCCTCTGAAAAAAAAGTTTGAAAATCTGCTGTAAAATTGTCAAAAAAAGGTCAAGAAGAACTCCAGGAGCTGCTTTACTCACCCTCTGCCCCTTCCTCTGATGTTTGCCCCAAAGGGGTTCACATTACGTCACCTGCCCGTGCCAGACCCTATTCCAAGCACCTGGTGCCTGCTGATTGCCTCAATCACCCTAGCGGGAGGATACCAGCATTAACTCCAGGAGCCAGATCAAGAAGCCCCCTGACCGCCTGAGGCTGAGACCTGGCCCCGCCTATGCACTGAATACGCCTGTGCAGTCTGTCTGCCAAATGGGCAGGGATTTAGCTCTGCTGTCTCCGAGGCCCAAGTCCCAGGCTCCTCCTCCGTGGGCCCCCAGCCTCACCCTGGCTTGGTCTACTCAGTGGTGCCTGTGGCACCCTGTGTTTTGTTCACTCATCCTTTGAAGTTGCCGTCCCCAAGGCAACCTCAGGGCTGAGGGGGTGAGGGCTCCTCCGGGCTGTGCTCAGATGGGAGTGGGTGGCACGTTGGATATGAAGACGCCACATGCTGGTCTGTGGTTCCATGGACACTGATAATGTGATGATAGATGCCCTGAGCCCTGCTGCTGCTCCAGGTGTTTTATATTCTGTTTCTCATTTAATCCCCAAAGCAACTGGGCAGCAGAAGTGATTATTTTTTCCTCTGTGTGGAGACTGAGACCTGGAGAGTTTCTCTCGAGGCACGGCGAATTCCCTCTGCCCGGCAAGCTTCGGGCAGGACCCCCGATCCCTAGAGTCATCATCCTGGTGCCTAAACACATTGCACAATAGTGCCTTCTGGAATGTTCTCAGGTCTTTCTTGGCTCTTCTTCCGGCCTCAGTCAATTCCCCCAAAGCTGGGCCCATTCACTCATCTCTTCAAGTCCTCCCCTCTCTAACACCAGGGACCCTACAAGAAGTTGGGAACTGTAATCAAGGGCCCTCCTTCAGGGCTGTGAGGGTTAACAGCTGATCACACCCTGATGGAGTACCAGTTAGGTCAGTTGCCTCCAAAGGAACTCAACCCACATACTCCTGGGTTCAAGTCCCGGGTCTGGAGGTGGGTGTGGGTGGGGAGGGAGGGACAACCGGTGTGAACAACTGGATAAAAGTAAGTGCTTCTCCCTCCTCTCTCTTCCTGCTTGCTTCCTTGCCTTCACCCCTGCTGCACCTCTCCTGCCTCCTCGCCTTCACCCCTGCTGCACCTGTCCTTTAGGAAAAATGAAATTTCAGGCTGTCCTCCTACCTCAAGCATGGCAGGCCCTCAAGTAACACCGTTTCATTCAATATCGTTTCATCCATGAGAAAAAAACATTCCCAGCTGGAGTCTGTGTGTGGAGTAAGCACCTTCTCCCTGTGTCTCCTGGGTTTCCCCCCACACCCCAAAGATGTGCCTGCAAGGCTCATGGCATGTCTCCACTGTCCCTGTCAGTGTAAGTGTGGGTGTGATACACCTGTGATAGACAGGGTGGCCCCGCCTTGAACTTGAGCCTCCAGGACAGGCTCTGGCCACTGTGACCCTGAATTGGAATCAGTGGACTGGAAAAGGAATGAATGAATGAATGAAAGAATGAATACAAATGATTGTTGACTATGAGAAGCGTTTGAGTCTCCAGTGAGAAGTCTAGCGGTATTTCTGTGACCAGACATCTGCTGTAAGAACTTAACTCTTGTGTCTGTCAATTAGTCTATCATCAAATTTTTTCATTCTACATTATTTTGCTTAAAGATGGAGTTATAAAGAACCTATCAATGGCCTTAAGCCAGGACTTAACTATGTTCTGAATGAGCTGCCCCTGAACACTGGGAGTTCAGACATTATGTCGGCTTTGAAATGTATTAAGTCCTCACCACTCACTTGGTCCACAGACCAGCAGCATCACCTGGGCTTGTTGGAACAGGAATTTCAACCCGATCTCCTGGGTCTGGATCTGCAGGCAGTGAGCCCCCCGGTGTTTCCGATGGACCTCAGAGTTCCAGAACACCGAGTTGAACATTCTCTTCAGGGGCGGTGACTTCCCCTTGGGAGATTAGTTTTGCTCCCAGGTATATGATGGGGCTGAGCTCACCTTCATTCCTGCCTGTACCTTTCCTTACAAAAAAAAAAAAAAAGAAACAAAGGAAAAAAAAGGAGCAGGAAATGTGTTGACATCTATGTATTTATGTGCAAAGAATATTTCTGGATGTACATACTAGAAACTAGATTGTCCCCTGTTTCTAAGTAATGAGCTTTGAAGATCAGAATTTGGGGTGAGGACTTTAATTTTTACTGTGTACAATTTGGTGTTTCTGAATTTTTTAAACTACATATTATAGGACATTTTCAATTCCCAAAGGATTATATAGTCATTTAAAATGATGAGCATGAAGATTAATATATGGACATAAATATGGACATTTTTATGATTAATTTTAAGTGGAAAAAGCAAGATCCAAAGCTATAATGTACATTCTGATTTCAACCATGTACAGATAAGCAAATAAAAGAAGATTTAAGGACAGAAACAAAATTTGAGGGCTAAAATTCTGACAATTTTACACACATTCGTATAACCATATACCCCCAAATAACACAATCAAGTTACACAATATCTCTATAATCCTGAGGTTTCATTGTTCCCATTCAGTTCTGGTCTACAATCAAGGGAAGTCCCTCTGCCCCTATGGACTAGCTCTGGCTTTTGTAGAGTTCCATATAAATGGAATTAGACAGTATATACTCTGGATCCTAGCTTTTGTTTGTTTGTTTGTTTGACTCCTTGTCATATTCATATCCATTCTCCCCTTATTCCTTAGACTCCACATACTGGGCAGTGTGCTGAGCTAAGAGATTCTATCTCCTGGCCTTTCTCACAACCAGATGTGGCCATGTGATACAATGATGGTCAAAGAAACAATTAAAAGGCTCACATGGGACTTTTGAAAAGGCTCTGTAAAAGTTAAAGGCAGGTACCTTTTTTCCTCTTCTGCCTCTTCTTTTTACAGTTGGCCTGGAGGGTGGTGCAGGCTCCTAGACCCTCTCCTGTCCTCAGCAATGAGAGCCCTTAAACTTTGTCTCCTGTCTGCCCAGCCTCTCCTGCCTCCTCCTCCCATCTGCTTCCAAATATGAACCTGGACTGGTAGGTGAGAACCAGATATTGATCTCTATTTGGTCAGGAGGGTTGGTGTCTATCATTGTGCCACTGCAGAGTTTATGCTAGAGAAAGAAGTGATTAGATGTGGCTTCTGGACAGAAAATTCCAGTGTGTGAAAAGACCAGAGGCAGGTGGAACAGGAGGAAGGCATTCCAATGAAGAGAGGATGAAGGTCAAATCAATGGCGATCCATGACCATGGGGACTGGGTCATAGCAAAGTACACTGTGCCTTGGTCAAAATGTTTTCCCCTTAAGAGATGGAGGAAGAAGAGTTCAACCATCTACACTTTGAAAAAACTCCCCATCGTTTCTGGTGAGAAGTACTGATCTAAAGCGACACCAATGGGGTTAGAGAAGCAAGAAGAGATGGAAGACAGGCATGGACTTGGTAACCAGCTGGACTTGAGGAAGAAGGCCAGTGAACCCCACAGACCAGCCTGGATGTTGTTTTCATTTTGCAGGATTTGGGAAAGGAAGAGCAGAATAGGTTTGTATGCGGGAATGGGATCAGAGGTTGAGAGAAGAATTCTGTAAATTCAGCTGAATTATGAGTAGGTGAGGCCACGTGACGTTTGCAGGCTCCAGGTAGGTGCCCTTGACTGAGCTAGATCAGTTTCCCTCTGGCTCTGCTTTCCCCCGGGGATCCCCCTGCCCATGGGGTGCTGTCCTGGCCACCTTTCTTCCAGCAAACCCTGGGACGTGCAGACTCACCAGGGACTTTCTTACACATGATTTTCACTGTGATGAAGGACATTCAAAAAGAAAGAAGAGCCCTCCATCTCCAGGGAGCAGCAGCTTCCCAGTCTGGCCTCCTTGCTCAGTTCCTAATAACTGAAGATGAACCGTGAACAGCAAAAGGGAAGTCTCCCATCTTGGCAGGGTATCAAATCCTGTTTCTAGACAATTTCAGTTCTTAAAGATACAGGATTCCATACTTTCTCACCTCATAAACTGGAAGGCAGAGAACCACCTCCAGTGACCACCAACCACATCTGCACGCCCCGGAGGTGAAAAGAAAATGCACTCCAGCGCCTCTCAGGAATTGGACTTGAAAGGGGTCTGGGTGTTTCTGAAATGCATCATCAACTTTCTCCTTATTAATGTAAAGCCTTGGTCTGGGTAAGTACACAGATCTCCTTAGTCTGAGCTGGGGCCAAAGTGCCTCTCCTGCTTCTGCCTTCCTAACTGCCTGCAGGGTCAGATGACCTAGGGAAGCATAGGGCGCCCTCATAGTGTGGAAGCTGGAGGTTCTGGGCCTGCCAGCCTCTCGGCCACAGGAGCATGCCTGCTCCTTATGCCCCGAAGTGTCTTAGCTGCTTGAGATGAGTCCCAGGTGAAACACAACAGGATCTTGCTGACTTCAAAGTGTTTATTTGCAAATATGGGTTCTGCCATGTGTCATTAATTGTGTGGGCTCTGCAGTTTATTAAAGAGGATAGGCTTGTGGGTGGAGTGTCAGACAAAGAGGAAAATGTGGGACTAAACAGGTGTTTGTAAGGGCTTCCAAGCATGTGAAAATACATAGTATAGAAAAAAGGTAGAGTGAGGCACACCTTAAGCCTATAAAATGTTATGATGCAGTGTTCTTTCAATAAAAATTAAAGAATAAAATGTCAAAGGAAAAAATTATGTGTCTGCTGAAGAAGAAAATGAAATGCTTCCACAAAGATTCTGTTTAGGCCTAAGTTTTTTTTCAGACTGATCAGACATGGGAACAGACGGATATAAGGTGGGGTGGAATCTTCCACATCAGGCTTATTCATTTGCAGATACGTTGATTTAAGGAGCAGCGACCATCAATGAAATTCTCTGTTACTAGAGGACATTTGAAGGAAGCATTAGTAAGGGCACCTCCCCAAATGTGTCACAGAAGGTGCCAAAAGAAGTGAGTTTAACTGGTGACATAAAGGATGCTTAGTGAATGTAGAAAAAATAGGGAGGAACAGCATATGTGAGGAACTGATTTGGGATAACACAGCCCAAGACAGCAGAACAGGAGATACTGCGCAGACCCCGGCCCTTGGAGATAACACATTTCTGTTCATGCAGGATGAGCATCTGCCAGTAACACCAGGATCACTCAACTCCATCTAAAGATAGTTTCAACAAGAGGCAAAATCAGAGCTCTTGTTTAGACAAGAAATGAAGTATAAAACTTCTTATTTACTAAAGATTAAATAAGATCCTAATGATTACAGATAATCAGTGTGGGAAGCTGAGCAGTTTAAACCAGCTCAAAGGAGACTCCAAAAATCAGGTATATTTGTAGATTTGAAATATTGACATGAAAATACACACGGAAGCAAATTGGTTTTTCGAGGAAAAAGCAGGGAGGAGGAAAGTTCAGTGATCATCTAGGGACAGGACACAATTTACATATCTATAGATAAGAATGATTTTGAATTATCATCAATTGATGACAGTTGAGAGAGTTTTAAAATGGCTCAAAGATACTGGGAACTATCAGCTCACCCAGTGATATCCTCTAGAGGAGGCACAGTTTTCCCTCCACTATCAACGTGTGACATTTCTTCCTTGGCCGGGACCACACTTGTGTGTCTAATTCCTCTGTGCACATACAAGTTAAGGAACCCTGAGCAAATATCAAAGATTTAAATAGATATGATTGTAGATTAAATAAAAGTAGAATAGCTCTATTTACAACATTAAATAAAATGGAAGATAACAACTGAAGAAATGTATTTCTGCCTCATGACCCACCATCATCCACCCATGTTCATTTTCAATATTGTTCTTACAAGGCCTTGGGAATCAGCTTTGCTGGTATTCCCTCATTTACAATATGCATGTGAACTGATGAAGAATTACAGGAATAAGGAAGGCAGTGCAGCTCCATGTACTTCCTTGGGAAAACAAGAAGGAGAAATTCACATCACAGAGAGTAAAATGAAGTAATTCCTTGGGTTTCAGTGGGGGTGAGGACATAATTAGGATGAAGATTAAGAAGAGAAAAATCATCCCACCAATCACTCAAACAGCTGTTTTCAGTGCTTACCTTGTGCTTCCACGGTGTTAAGAAACCAAGGGACAGATATTAAAAACACAGCCTCTGCCCGTCACTTATAATCTACACAGAGATGTTCCCCATTGAGACCTGATAAAGAAAAATATTAGCTTTCCTTTGCTCAGATGAGATGCATGTGGAGGCCACATTTCAAATATGCGGGGTGGGGGAAGGGGGTCTTCCCTTGCTGGCCCTGCCCCCCCTCCCACCATGGGTACTTAACTATTAATGGTTTGAACAGTAGTTAATTTATAAATTAGTTATAGTAACCAATTATTACTAACTAATTGTTATCATTTTAAAGAAATACTGCATTCTTTCTTTCTATAAATAAAAGTTTTGGCCTATTGCAATACATTGATTATTAAAAGAAAAAACTAATGATGAAAAAACTTTGAATTGTTAGTTCATAATTAGCAAATTTGCCACAGCACTTAAGGAACCACTGTGAGTAGTATTTCCCCCAGGTCACTCCACCTTTGATGTCTCTCCATCTCTCCTGGTTTCTCAATCTAGAAAGTTCTGCCTGGTAAATCACGCCTTCTGTAGGTTTGCGACATTTTGGAAAGTATTTTTGGGTCTTGCTGCTGGTCTAGAGAACATTGGAGAAACAGCCTTTGTCTCATGCCCCTGGGAGAGGGCACCAGGGTTCAGGGACAATCCCCCCTGATTGAAAGCTAAGGGGTGGCTTGGATTGGAAGCTGGTCCTCTGTGTAAGGAGACAGAGTCATACCAGCCCCAGTTCCAGAAGACTCTGGAGCAGTTGGCCTGTTGATGGGGAGATTAGCAGAGGGGTCCAAGGGAAGTCGGGGTACTTCCAGTGCCTCTCTGGCCATCAGGGGGCTCTGGGAATGCAGGGCTGTGCTCTCCCTCACATTTTCCCTCAGGACAGCGGTCAGAACTCTGGACTAGTGGCCCTAGCTCTGATCTGTGATGACATTTCTGGACTTCCTGAGAAGAAAAGGTCATGGAGCAGCCTAAAGAGCAGGTAAGCTATGTTCAGAGCAGAATGTGCCCAGAGCACAGCCTGACTCCAGGCGCATGTCCTTCCTGCGATCACGACCAGCACACGGCCACCCGACACTAAGACGTTCATGTGGGTCCTGAGGGTTGTTTCGATATCCAGCGCACTACATCCATCCTCTTTGACCCAGAAGACTGGGTGGGGTCCTTTCATCAAGGTGATTTGTTTCCCAAAGGGCATCCAGAAACGTTCCCTGGACCCCAAGCATGGTCTCCTAAGGTGCTGGCCTGGACTCTAAACGCTCATGTCTCCTGTCATGTGACCTTTGTAGGGTGGGGAGTCAGCACAGCTTCCCCAGGAGCAGAGATCATTGAGGTTCAGAGCTGAAGGCTTCCCATCCCCCAACACAGACTGTTGTTTCTTTCTGCTCTATGGTATTCAGTTCCAGACCTCTTCCCAGTGGCCCGGATGAGCCAGCCAGGACTCCTGAGCACCCCAGGAGGGAAGACAAGTCGGAAATGCCCCTTTCCTTCTCACTCTGCTAGGGCACAGCCCGCAGCTGCTGTGAGGTCACCCGAACTGTGGGGCCTGAGCACTGATGGGAAGGGAGAGGGGCTTTTGTGTCTCTTGCTTTCCTGTCACTAGAGTCATCATTCTCTACCAGGTCTGGGGCCCACATTCAGGCCTGATTCAGGGATGGAAAGCCCAGGCTTCAGTGGGGCTGGTGCAATGTGGGACCGCGGACAGGAAGTGGTATGGCTGTGTGGGTGTGAAGAAAGGGCTGCCTCCTTCTCTGGCACTTTCTTAGCCTGCCTCCCTTCCCCCAGCCCAGGACTTACTGAGACTTAATTCAGACACACAGCACAGGCTGCAACCTCACAACAGCGTGGACACAGTCAACCCAGCACAGCACATGCTGCTTCCCTGTCCTCCTGGAAGAACATCAGCTCCATGCAGAATTTCTCCTTTTCTGCGTAGAACTAGGGGCTGAGACAGGCCCTCATGTGCCTGGGCTTTGGGTAAGTATGTTCCGAGCTGAGCTTGGTGAACTCTTGGTTTCAGAACTCTTGTCACATCTGTAGTTATCTTGGAGGGGACTAGGCCCATGACTCATGATGCCGGGCTACCCTCGTTTTGGTTCCCTGACTCTAAATTGATTGCCAGGACCTCAGAAGCAGAGGCTGTGTGACCCTCCAAAACTCCAGGCTCAATCTCAGTGAATACCCTGCTGAGCGGGAGCCTCTTGTCCAGCAACCAACTGGAGTCAAGTTCTGAGAGAAGAGCAGTTGGACCATTGAGTAGGGGCTGGGGGATGCTTAGGAGATGTGATGGGCAGGACTTGGGGAATTAGCCCAGGGTCCTGGGGAACCAGGATGCACCAGTTTTGACCAGATAGGCACTGGAGCCCTTTACCAAACAGGAGAAAAGTTTGAGAAGAACGTTCACAGGGATGATGGCGGGATCTTGAGCATCTTTGAACACGCTGAGTGGGGACGCTGGGACAGGCTCCCAGAACTGCCCCTGGCAACAGAGTAAAAAGGCTCACCCTTGGGAGAGCTGGACTCTGGGTACAGTTGTGGGCCTTGTCAGTGTGGGATGGATGCTGACGGGGGTCCCAAGAAGGAGACCCTTTGAACCAAAAAGTCCCTTTATAGGGAAAGAGCCAGGAAGAAACGCAGAGGTGTCCCTGTGGTTATTACTACATAAAGGAAGATCACCCTGAGAAGTTCATGAGATGACACAACTAGAACTGACTGGTGACCTCCAAGTGGGCAATTTGGGGAAGACGGTGGGAATAGGAGCTTGACCTCTTACCACAGAGACTGAGGCAGCCCCGCATCCTACAGCCAGTTCCTCCATGCTGAGCACATGGCTAAGTTTCATTTCTCAACCTGCCTTTACCTTGGAGTGGTGCACTTTCACCTCCTACTGCGCCTCCCAGAGTTGGGGATCCAAGAGCATACCTGAGGCCTTGGGGGACACAGAGAAACCAAGTGGAGATTGATCCCTGTGGTTTTCCCCAACCTCAGATCTTGAGCCCAGGTCTTTGGGCTTGCCACCCCGGCCGCCTGAGCCACAAGGGTATGCCAGTCTCTAAATTATTAGGTGGAGCCAGAGGCCAGCAGGCATGAACGTCTGGGTTAGCAGTGGGAGGGGGAGGGCCAGCAGCCAGGTCAGTGGAGGGGTCAGGTGGCTGCGGGAAGTGGGCGAGGGTCAGGTGAAACCACAGTGTAGAGCGCTCCCTGTGGCATAGAAAATACTGGAGTTGAAGAACAACAGCAGTTACATGGCTGCAGGTACAAGGCACATACTTTACACATTGGTTCTCACAGCCGACTAGGCTCTGAGGCCCTGGCTCTCGTCTTTCCTTCACAGATGGGCTGCTCCCCGGGCCATGCAGCAGGGCCAGCCCATCAAGCAATGTTTAGACTCCAGCTGGCCTCAAAGACAGGTCCCAGACTTTGGGGTGGCCTCCACCTGGCTGTCACCTCTACAGCAGGTGGGAGTCAGACCAGGGCCCACAGGGTCTCAGCGGGGCTCTGACCTTGAGCAAATCCCTTCCCCTCCTGCACTCGCATACCTGGGCTGTGGAGTGAACAGCTGGAAGCATTGCAAGTGTCCTGTGTTAAATAATCCATCAGCCCCTGAAACTACTGCCGCCTCTCTTGAGACCCTGATGTGGGCCCAAGCAAGGTGGAGGGGCCTGGGCAGCCCCCCAGATGCTGGGGGAGTCTCATCGGAAAGTAGGGAGAGGCCGACATGGATACCTGCAGGAAGTCAGCAAGCCCACCGCCCCTGGCAAGGCTGTTTTGTCCTTCTTTTTAACCACGGACATTTACAACAAAGTACATCCCTTCCTGGTTCCACCTCTTGTCCTTTGAAAATGAACACTCCACCCTCCACAAACTCCCTTGTCTGGGGAAAGAGAATTGGAAGGGGTGGTGACTGTTCATCTGTTTTTTTCTCCCTGGGACCAACTTCGACTTCACTTTGTTTGCTTTTCCTGAAAGAGCAGAGTTGGATGGAATTTTTGGAAGGAAATTACTTTCCTCATCTATCCAAACATTTTGCATAGATGAAGGGACAGATTTCCCCCATTCATTTGTGATTCAGACAAGAAAACAATAAACATGTCCCGTGGTCCCATGCCCACTTCAGGGATGGTGAGGTGACCTGGGAGTACTGAGCTCAGTCGGGAAACTGACAGAGAACAGAAACCTCTTCAGCAAATTGGACAGTCCGGCAGGGGGAAGGGTGACCAAGACGGAGGGTGTTTAGGGTTCAACTACCCCGTTCCACTGTGTGCATGGCAGCTTCCCCACCAAATAAGCAATTCCCTGATCCCAGCACCGTATTGAGAAGTCAGCCCAGTTCTAGGCTCTTTGCCCAGACCTAGCTCCAGGTTCCCCAGGTTAAGTCTCCCAAGTCCATCCCATGTCAGACACCAACCAAGTCCCGCTGTCACCTGGACTTCTAACTGACTGGCTCTAAGTCCCTGGTCCCCAGGGTCCTCCTCAGGGTGGTTAATCTGCTAGAATGGCTCACAGAACTCAGGAAGCCAGTTGACTGATGTCGCAAAGATTTATTACAAGGATTATTCAGAAACAGCAGGTGGGAGCAATGCCCACCTGGTGTGGGAAGGGAGGAGCATCCCCCTCTCCAGACACCACTCTCCCAGATCCCCACAGGTCACTGCCCAGGGGTACTCTCCCGTGTCCTGCTCTGGTTCCAGGGGGCCTCAGTCCTCAGGCATGACTGATGAACTCACTGGTCACTGGCGTTTGAACCCAACCGCGGCCCTCCCTCTCCAGGACAGTGGGGATGGAGGTCCCAGAGCTCTAATCGCAGGAGCAACTCCCTGACAACCAGCCCCTTCCTTCTGTGTGTGTGTGTGTGTGTGTGTGTGTGTGTGTGTGTGTGTGTGTCCCGGAAAAAAGGTCACCTGTTTCAGGTAACAAAGAACCCTTATTGCTCTCCACACTTTGGAAATACCCAGGGTTTTGGGACCTGTGAACCAGGAGTTGTGGATGAAGACAAATAAATGTGAGAAACACATTTTGGCCAATGGAATGACTGAGTATGTATTTTTCTTATAAATCACAATATCACAGAATCATTCCCTGCATGACCCGTCTTCAGCCTTGGCTCTGCAGTCCTCAGAGAACCTCTCCATTGGCCTTGGGGTGATGACCTGGGGCAGGGGGTGGTAGGAAGATCCAGGGGGCATGAAACAGCCCAATAAGACAGATGACTCTTCGGGAAGAGGAAACCTCTTGTGTCTAAATTCCAAGACCTTGACCAAAGGAGAGGCAATAACCACCTTTATTCGCCAAATTCTAGAGAAAACGATTCTGCACATGAGTGGAAACTTATAGCTGCCAAAGTTGATGGAAGTGACTCTAGTGGGACCCCCATGTGTCCCGCCTGGGCTTGGGCGGGAGGCCTGGGACCAAGTGTCCTGTGTAGGGACTGGGGGTCCTCCTCTGGTGTGAGCAAGGCCGTGAGCTAGCTGGAGGCGTGCGGCCGCGTTTCACCGGGGCAGGCAGCCAGCCACGGGGTCAGGCCGCGGCACAGGCAGCAAGCCCATGGGGCACAGCAGCAGCGGGCACATCCTCTCGTGCTCCTTCAGCGCCTGGCTCAGGTGCTGCAGTTCCTCCGTCAGCTTTCCAATCTCCCGCCGCAGCAGTGCATTTTCCTGCTCCAGGCACTCGTATTCCTGGGGAGACAGAAAGGGCCCACTCAGGTCAGAACCCACATGCCCTGCCTCTGCTCCAGCCACAGCCACCCCTGTGGGGACGTCTACCTGCCAATGACTCGGTGTCTTTCCACCCACCAGATGAAAGGGGCCTGAGGGCAGGGCTTTTGAACGTAAAATACAGGTATGCGTGGCCCAAGATGGGGACACCTGAGAAAGGTGATTTGTGGTTGTCAACCATCATAGAGTATTCACCTAGGGGGCAGAACTGACTACATACCTAGGCTCCATGGCACAGCCTACTGAGATCACCATTGTGTCTGTGGTCCCTCAGTGACTAAAATGTCAGTAAGAAGCATGGGACTGTAATATGCATCTGTTCCAGGTGTGTGATTCAATGAGTTTTGACAAATGTAAATAAGTATATTGATCAAGATAGAAAGCATTTGTCTCTTTGGAAAGTTCCCAAAGGCCCCTTTGCTTCAGCCTCCCCTCCGCCGGCTGCTGATCTGTTTTCTGAAGGTCTGTGGGGCTCAGTACTAAAGCCCCAGCACCTGGAACATGACAAGTGGTCGGTTGCAGGAATAAATGAACAAACACTGCCTCAGCTTAGCTCCAGCACTCATCTGTTAGGTTTCCACGACATCAGTGTTTACAGCAGCTCACAACTGCAGGGGCTCTTAGACACTTAGCCCAACCCACACAATGGAGATATCTCCCCTAGTAGAATGAGGGTTGGTGCAGTCACTCTGGAAAATAGTATGGAGATTTCTCAGAAAATTAAAAATAGAGCATCCTTATGATCCAGCAATCCCACCTCTAGGTATCTATGCAGAGAATATCAAACTATCAACCTGAAAAGATGTCTGCACCTGTATATTCATTACAACACTTTCATAATGACCAAGGTATGGAATTGGTCTAAGTGTCCAGCAGTGGAAGAACAGACAAGGAAAGTGTGGTGTATACACAATGGAATCCTACTCAGCCAAAAAGAAGTGAAATCTTAACATTGGAGACAACAGAGAGGGAACTTGAGGGTATTTTGCTGAGATAGAGCCGAAGGAGGAAGGCAAATATTGAATGGTCTCATCTAGAGCTACAGAGAAAAACACAGGTGAACTAACAAAATAAATTGAAATTAACTTTTGGACCTTGACACACAACTGAAGTCAAGAGTGAAGGAAAGAGCAGGTGGGACCATCTGGTTAGAAGGCTTCATCTCTTATTTTTCCTTTCTCTTCTTGCTTTTTTGTTTGTTTGTTCAATTTTAAAAAAGAAAGGAACCTTCCCTATTAATTCTAACTCAGACATCCAACTTATGCTGGGCACGCCCTCCATGCCATTTCTGGGTTGCTCTGTTAGAAAGTTCCTCTTTGTACCAATCCCAAATCTCTCTCTCCTTCAAACCCACCTGTTATGCTTGGTTCCACCTTATGGAACCACACAGAGTAAATTCAATACTTTTTCAACATCGCAGTTCTTGAAATATATGGAGACACAGCCCCACCCTACTTCCTCTTAGGTACCTCTCAGCCACTGTCTCAGGTCCTCTGAGTTCCTGGGGCTTTGGGATTACTAGTCCCTCTGTCCTCCTGGAGGCCATCCTGACACAGGTGCTAATTTGCCAGGATCCTTGAGAACATGTCATTCCCCAAAGCTGTATGTAATCCTGGGTGGCCTGGCCATGCAGAGGACAGATGTGTGGGGATGGCCAACTTGGGGCTGACTCCACACCCACAGTCACCTCTCTCTGGGGACCCTCCCTGAGCTCAAGGAGAAGTTCAAGCTTTGTCGGCACCTGCAGCTTCTGTCTGTATTTGACAATGACGTATGTCTTGGTGCTCCAGGTTTTACATTCACCTTTGCTTCAGCATCTTCCAGTTTAGCAACATATTTTTGATTTCTGACTATATTGGGGCATGGATGAGAGCGATCACACAGCAATACGCTGTCCACCAGCTGATGAACAGGTCTTCCCTGTCGCATCATGAATAGGTTCTACAGTGCTCGGCCAATTGCAGATATCTACCAAGCCCCCATGAGAAGTCTCTCAAGGCTGGTGGTCTTTCTAAAATCTTGCTGAAATGTTTCAGTATTTCAATCATTTACGGTGGGTTCATAGGATTAGGATCTATTGTACCAAGCACACCATGCATCCCTGTGCTGGGAACCCAACCCTACTATCCCTCGCGTCTTCTCTCTTACTAGTTAATTTTCAAGAAATATTACTGATCATATAGGTCCTGAAGGTACATGTAAATTCTCAATCCTGACCCTTTTTGGATGCTGTTCTTAAGAAGACTGTCGCTCCTTTTCTACGTAGGCTCAGCTCAAGCCCACCACCTCCAGGAAGGCTTCTCTGATGAGAGCACCTATCAAATCCACATCTCTCAGTATGTGTTCTAGTCAGTCTTGTGTCATATTCAATCTTACTTATATGTAAAAAAGAGATATACAGAATGAGAGGTCTCTGCGACCTCTCCATACCCCTGCCTGATGACCCCCAGTGCCAGGATCTGCTGCTCTGAGACCCTAAGCACTGATCCTCCATCTCTGTTCTTGCCCCTTCCTCCCACTTCTCCTCCTTAGAGCAAAGGTCCCCAAGGGCTGCATGCAGAGGTCATCTGAATCATTCTTCGGCCTCCTGCATTCCCCCATGCTCTCAGGTGGTCTGGAATCTTCTCCAAAGCAGCAGCCCAGCTTCTACCCTGCAGGCTGTGATGGGTCAGCCCTGCCTTACTAGTGCATTCACCCCATTCTGCCACCAATGCCCCTCCATGCCCACTCCAGCTTCTCATGCAGGCTCTGGCCTCCCAAGAACTCTAGTCCAAGTCCATGGGCAGGGGCTGGGGGTCTTCAGGAGAAGAGGGTAGAGGTCTAGAGGCCATGGAAAGTATGCCTGCAGGAAGTGGTGAGGCTGTAGCTCTGTGTCTGTGTGTGCATGTGCACACACATATACACACATGCACATACATATATACATTCACATGCATGTGTACACAAGCATGCATGCACAAATGCACCTATAGTCACATACCTACACATGCACACATATACCCTTACACACAATACACATATACACATACATGCATGTATATATGTGCACACACATGCACACACCCATGTAATTCACATATACTTTCACACTGCATATATGCACACGTGCATGCATATACACCTGCACACACACATGCATACACCTGCAAACACACATGCCCATCTGTATGTGTGCACACATATACATATGCACCCATACACACTCATATATATATATGTAATGCACATATGCACACAAACACATACAACACATGCCATCCTGCAACTAGAACTCTCTTTCAGAGCAGAGTAAAATAGAGAACATACTTGAATTATTCCAATGAACTAACACTTCAACTAGATTCCAAACAATAGAAAGGTGTCTTTCTTTAGCAGGATGTTCCAGGTTACCTCTCCATAGTTACTGAATTTGGGGGCCAAACACTAAGCCTCTGAGCTTTCTCCTGGAGCCCTCAGAAGCAACGGCCTGGCTTTCCCAGGCCATGGCTCAAAGAACTGCCCATGCACCCTTCTCCTCAGGGACTTTCTCTCCTGGGATTTAAGTTTCATGCACAAACCTATTGAGGAACTTTCATAAGCTGAGGGACTAAAAAGGAGAGAAGTCGAAGCTGTCTCCAGGGGAGACCCGTTCTACAGAGACATAGGGAGGGGAAGGTGGTCAGGGAGCATGGCAGGAACATGGGAAAGCACCGGCGCCTTCACTTGAGTAGTCCCTGGACCCGACACCCAAGAGAAGCAAAGCAAACAGCATCTGGTTATTTCCAGAAGGATCACTGGTGTAGCTAAATCTGACAGAGTTTTGGCCCCTTGGTCCCAGGAGGGTTGTGGTCACGGAGCTGCCTTTCCCGGGCCTTTGACAGACCAGTCATGAGGCAAAACTCCCAAAGTTCTGGCTGGTGAGTGCAGACCACCTCTGGCCACACAAGAAGCTGTCTAGGAACAGGATTCTCACCAGGCCAGTGGGCAGTCCCCATGGTGCTGTGACACAGCCTTTGTTGTCACAGCTGGGGTGGGGGCACTTCTTCATCCAGTGGGCAGAGGCAGATGTCCTACAGATCATGGGACCCCTCAAGATGAGAACTCACCAGTCCTTCATGTCAACACAGCCGAGGCTGAGAAGCTGACAGGGAACAGCAGTCCACTTTCAGTATCAGGGTCCTGGCCACCCCCACAGCAGAGGACAGAATCAAGAGGTGCTCAGGGGTGCCAGGGTGGGTTGGGTCCTACCGCAGAAAGGAAGTGAGGAGGGGAAGCCTGTGGCGGGCACAGCCACACAGACCCCGCCACACCAGTGAGAACAAACGCCGAACTCAGGAGGTGCAGTGACTTCTCCAAGGCCATGCACACTGGGAACCTGATCCTTGATTGCCAGGTCAAACAATATTCACGCAGTGACGGCAACTCTGCTCTTGAGTGGCTGCAAAACTTCCCACAGTGCTTATGAGCGGAGCGGGCACCCATGAAGGGTTTACAATAAGACTCCCAAACCTTGGGCTAAAGAACTGTGTCACCAGCAAGGCCTGACACATCAGTGGCCTAATCAGTTTCAAAACCAAGTGGAGGCTGGCATGAAGCGTTCTCTAGAATATGCAGTATCTGAAACGCATGGCAGCACACACCACAACCATGATGCCCAAGGAATGTCCCGTTTGTAACATTTGACCTCTTGCCTTTCTCTTCTGGTTCAACTCTTCTGTCTTGTTCTTACACCTTTGGGTGTAAGTGTGACCAACTTGGAGCCCCTTCAGTTCCCTGAGCAACTGGCTGGTGACAAGCCTAGTGCTGAGAGAGGAAAAGGCGTCAGAACCCCCTCGAGAACTGCCAGTGTGCATAGGGGTGGTTTTGAAAGGTCACAGGGGACACAGAGGAGTACACTTCCCTGGGGACCACGTCTCCTCCCTGTTGCCCCAACTTCCTGCTGCCTGGAGGGAAAACCCGATAGCTAAGTGGTCGCCCTCTGGCCAGCCCTGCGGGGCCTCTCTGCCCTGTGCTCCAAGGAGGTCCTGCCTTGATGGACACCGGTGGTCCTGGGCTCTGGAGACAGAGATCTGGGAGAGAGGGAGGCACCAGAGAGTCATAGGAGCCGGAACTGGAGGATATTTCATGCCCCAGAGGTCAGAGAGGGTCAATGACAGTTGGGGTAAGAGTGGGAGGGGGCCAGGCAGGGTCTACAACCAGTCCGGCTCTAAATACTCCCCTTCGTGGGACTCAAGGAAGGCAAACACAGATCGTGAGCTCCTGGGAGCCGCTCAGCTATAGTCAGCCAGTGTGGGGCAGAGGACCAAGGCTAAGGAAGGAACCACGTGCCACAGCAGGCAGTTTCAGGACCCCCACACCCATGTCTCTGGGGACCTGGCCTCATTCCAGGCTTAAGAAGGTTTCTGTGGTCAGCTCTCATTCCATCCTAGATGTGGCCTGGGGGCCCAAGAGGCTTTCTGCTGCGGCCCATGACCCTGTGCTGGAGGACCTCAGCCCACCAGATACATTAAGAATGTTCTTGTTCACATTTTTTCATCAGACACCTCACCCTCAAGATGAAGATTTGTTCAAAATTTTAAAAATAGCCTTTTTTTTTTAACTATGTTGGCCACGTAGAGCCTAGACCCCACAATGGCATCATCTTGAGGGGTCGTGGGACCCAGTGCTCTGATCCCAAGCAGGATTGTGACATGATTCCTCTTTCCCAAGCCACCCAGCCTCACACCTCCTGTGACCTGTGACACGTGAGCAGCTGGCAACAGAACAGTGGGGCTGCAGTTCAGGGGTTGTGTGGAGGGGCTGCTGTCTCATCCTCCTTGACAATCTCTCATGAGCTGGTTGCTGTGGGGATGGGCATGGCAGGTGGCCCCCTTCCAGCTCCTCAGAGGAAGAGGACATGGGAGTGTTCACCAGGGAAGGGCTGGGCTGTAGTCAAGAGTTTCTGAAAGGTCCTGGCATAACTGATCATAAATGACAGAGAGCAGACTAGGGAACCCCAGGAAGACCCTCTTCCAGTGGCTCCGAGAGTTGGTCATGGTGCCCCTGTCACTGCTGGCATAAACCCAACAGGGACAGGAGAGGAGAGGGTTGTTTTTCGGACACTATAGTGAGGTGTTAGTGTTATTTCTGGGGGAGGCAGAATGGTGCCTCCAAAGATGCCCACACCTGCAGTGCTGACACCTGGAACTCTGTCACCTAAGAGCAAGAGACCACAGGTAGGATGTTAAGGTCCTAAAGGGGCGTCAGGCCAGTGAGCCCAGTGGGATCAGGGGGTCCTTACAGGGAGTTGGGAGTCTCACGTTGCTGGTGCAGCGTGAGAAACTCAGCTGCTTTGAAGATGAAATGAAATCCAGGAAGATCAAAGCCTCTAGAAGTGGGAAAAGGCAAGAAAGCAGACTTTCCCCAGTCTCCGGAAAGAAGATAGCATCAATACCTTGATTTTCGCTATGTGGCACACACTTCAGGTGCCCACCAAACTATGAATCAATCTGCATTGTTTTCAGTCACTGACATTGTCATACTCTGCCACCACAGCACAGGGAACAAGATATGTCCCTGGGACGCCCTCTACTTCCCAAGGACAGGATTAGCCTGATGCTGCTCCCTGCCCACAGTATGCTGACTAAGTGTCTGTGTAATGGGCCTCCATGAAAGACCTCGTCCTAGACTCTGAGTCACCTCTACATGCAGAATCATTCGGACTTACAACCAAGTCCTCGAGTGCGGTTGACATTCCTGCACTGGCCTTGGACTGGAGGCTTCTGCGAGGAAGGGCTCTGGCGGCCCAGTTGCGCACATGGTCACAGACAGATCCTTGATGTCTTCACGGCTGTTGCCGATCCGGAGCAGACCCTCATCCCGGCTGCGAGGTTGGGTAGGATCATGAGTAGGGACAGGGAGATGGCAGCGGTCAGGGTGACCCCAGGGTGCTGAGTGACCACTCCATTTGCAATAATTTGAAGACAGTGAGAGGAGATAGTCTCGGGGCAGCAGATACTCCAGGATTAGGATCTGCCCCCAGGTACCTGTGATGACCCGTAGCCATCAGCGTAGTTGGATGCAGGGGAGGACCCAGGACAAAGTCCTGCCTGAAGCCATGATGCTCTCCCAGAGCAGCAACATGGGACCCCACGTCGGGAGAGCAGAAGAAATCTTCCCAGGTGAGAAATGGCCAAATCCAAACCCTGCTCAACATCGACGTTCAAGAAAGAGAGGAGGAGACTTGGCAGAGAAACTGAGGGTCAGAAAGAGAAATGTGGTCTGTTAGAAGCTAAACAGACGATGGTTTCCAGAAGCGAGAGGAGGTGGGGTCGAAAGTTCCAGGGAGGTCACAAAGACAAGGGCAGAAAAAGGCCCCTGGATTGGGCAGGGACAGGACACCAGTGGGCAAATAGAGCAGATGTTGTAAAGGCGTGGTGGGTGCGAGTGCATGTGAGTGTGAGAATGTGTGTGAGTGTGGGTGTGAGTATGTGGGTATGAGTATGAAAGGTCCATGTGTGACAATGAGTATGTGGTTATGAGTTTGGTAGGTATGTGGTATAAGTGGGTGTGAATTGATTGGGTGAGAATGCTGTAAATATGAGTGTGTGCTTGTGTGACTGAGTGTGTGCATGGGGTGTGTCTACATGTGTATGTTTGCATGCATGTGTGTTGGGTGGGGTGGGGGGAAGAACCGAAACCATGGAGGGTAAGGAAACAAGTGGGACACAGAGACAACGGGCCCCTCCAAGGAACAGGGTCGTGAGGAAAGGAAAGAGAACAGGGGCAATATCTGGGGTGGGAGTTGGGGGGTCCAGCAGAAGCTGGCTGGACAGGTGAGGAAGACTGACTGGTTTAGGAGGACCGATGAGGGAGACCAGCTGGTTGATTTCTGAGGGTGAAAAGCAATGAATACAGGAGATAGAAACAAAGGTGCCATCGAGCACAAAACTAGAACAAGGAGCTGGAAGAAGGCAAAGGAATCAGACCTGCGTGTATCCAGACTAGTGATGACCTGGGAAGACCTCGGGCCACCAACAGGTGCCTCTTGCAGGCCTAGGGGTGACTCTGTGCCCAGCAGAGGCTCACCTCATGGAGTTTGTCTGCCTTCTGGGTTTGCTTCTTCCGACTCCTCTGAGCGGCAACTCGGTTCTTTTCTCGCCTTCGGACCTTTCTGTCATCATCCTCGGGGCTCTGGGGAAAGCATGCGGTCAGGATGATGCAGCCCTCACCTTGCCCTCCCTGCCCTTTCTTCTCTGCACAACTGCTCACCACTGCCCACTGCACTCGTGCACACACCGGTGGACACACCCCAGTGGACAGTCGCCCTATTAGGGTGTACGCCCCTGTGCTAGGGCCATGCTTCACCTTTCATGCCCACAACTCCCCTGAGAAACGTGCGTTGTGGCCAACCACTGTAGGGTAGGAATCAGAAACTCCGGGAGGTTAAGGAACTGGCTGCAGGTATCGCAGTCAGTAAGAGGTGAACAGGAAGTGGAAGTCAGGACTGCTGACTCCAACAGAGATTCATAAACCTCTGCCCCACAGGGTGTGTGCGGGAAGAGCTGTGGTGACTCTGAGGGCCAGAGGACGGGAGGGCGGGTATGTCTGCCCTCGGAACCATGGGCCCAGCCTTCCATGGACACACACATGTCTTCTGGTACCGAGTGCAAATCCTGACTGCACCGCACTGACCAACCGTGTAACTGCCCACATACCCAATGGTCTTAAACAGCACAGATGTGCTCATTTGAACAATGCTTGATGGATGTTTGCACAGCTCAGAGCAAGTCAGAAAGCAAATGTATGATGCGTTTTGAAAGCTGTTAGCTACATGAGATTTAACCAAACCTAGCCAAATCCTTCAAGAGTTAACCTGAAGCAAGTAGGCAGAAAAATGTGCCTATCACACAAAGCAGTTGGTCTGGGTATAGAAAGCAAGGAGAAGTGAGCAGCATTTGCTTTTCAAACCTGTGAGAAGATGGGGATGGGGGACAATCATGTTTAAAGAGTTTAAAAGACAGAGATTCTGGGCTACCAACACAGGAAAGTCACTCCATTATTAATATCAATTTCTATTAATATTAAAGACAAATATTCTTAACAAAAGAATGGATATGTTGTTATCATTTTATCTGTCTTGTATTCCCATAGGACTGGTCATCTCCCCAAGTTACAACAGGTAAAGAATTTTCAGTCTATATAAGAAGATAAGGCTATAAGCAAAAAGAATCAACTACATATACATATACAACCAAAGAGGCCTGGAGGTAGTCGTTAAAAGAACAGATACACGGTGATAATGTTTTCTTTTAGATTCAAAGAAGACTGATAACACCACCAGAACACCTGCAGAGAAGGAGCACAGCACAGAACTTTAGTTTTAGAAGTACTCAGCTCTGGTGAGCCCTGGTGGTTTAGCAGACAAGGCCACAGGACAGAGTCCATGTAAATCCCAGGTTGGGGAGAGCCGGGGCTGGGGGGAACAACCAAGATGAACAACTAAATAAAATAAATGTTTCTTCCTCCTCTCTCTTCCTGCTGCCTGCTTGCCTTCATTTCTGCCTGCACCTTTGCTTAAAAAAAAAAAAAAAAAGCATGCCCTGGTGGTGCAGCAGTTGGGTCAACTGCCTCTGGAAGAGCACAGGTCACATACACCTCAGTTCGAGTCCCAGCTCCCAGGGGAAGCAAGTACTGTGAACAACTGAAAATAAAAGATGTTTGTTCCTCCTCTTCATTCCTGCCTGCTTGCACCTTTTCCTAAAGAAATAAAATAAAGAGAAATACTCATCTCTGACCTTGTCTCTTACTTTCAAAATGGCCTTGGGGAAATGGCTTAAATTCTCTGAATTTTAATTCTCTCTTTTATTGCAAGTGATTCATGCTTTTGGTAAGTATTGACCATGTGCCTGCCATGTGCCTGCCATGTGCCAGACACCTTCCTAGGCTGACTCTCCTCTGGATTTATCACCCACCATAGGGTCATAGCAGACAGCCAGCAGAAACATTTAATCAAGACAGGAAGAAGGAAGCAAAATGTTGAGAGAGTCTCATACTATTAAGCATATCTCAGTCCTCAAAAGCATCATGAGGTTGACAACAGATTTATTTTGCAGGTGGTGATACTGTGGCTGGGAGAGGTTAAGTGTATCACTCAAGGCTACTCAGCCAATGTGGCAAAGCTAGGCCCCAACTCCTATCTATAACTCTCTAGCGTCCCCCGCTGACAATATGCCAGGCTCTTAATTAAGAAGCGGCTAGACAAGGATGTGTCAGTTTCCCCAAAAGCTAGTGCTGTGCGTGCAGGGCAGCGCAGACACTGGATGCAGCCTAAGAGCTCCCCAGCGCTGGGGGTGGAGTCCGCCCACCGCGGGGAGGGGGAGTGGGCCTCAATACCCCAGGGCTGATGGGTGAGTTCCCCATTCGAAGGAGAGATGTTGGGGCTTTCTGGGCACTAGCTGGCCCTTCTGCTGAATTTCGCATCCCCACCACCTGGCCTTACTTGGAGCAGCCCGGCAGGGTCACTCGCGCCCCGCTGGGAGGACACAGGCGACTACTGGACCGCGCACCACGGGGTGGCGGGGATCCGACTACCCCGGCCCAGTGGGGCGTGGACGCCCCAGCGTCTCTCCTCCAGAGGCAGAAGCGGGGGTTAACACCTGCTGCTGTGCGCACGGTGCCGGGAACGGGCAACGCCGGCGGCCGGGTCTGCCCGCGCGTCCCTCGCCCGCGCGCCTCTGGCTCCCGCAGCACCCTCGTCCCCGTACTCCGCGGTCACCCCACCCTGGACTCCGGCTCCACCGCCTTCCGCCCCCGGGACCCCTTCCCGCATCCCCGCGCTCCTCCCCGCACCTCTGGACACTACCTGTGGCTGCGACTGGTTCCCGGGTGCCGCGACGCAGCTCCGCAGGACGCTGTCGGCCGCCGGGAGCCCTTGCGACATGCCGGGCGCCACTCCGGCCGCCCCGCCCCGCCCCGCCCCGCTCCGCCGCGCTGCACGCGGCGCCGCTACCCGCGCGGTCCCGCGCGCCGCATCCCGCCCTTGCTGCCGCCCAGCGGCCGGTGAGCCGCCCGGGTTTCCCCAGCGCTGTCCCAGCGGGCTCCCTCCGGCCCCTCCCGCCCCGCCCCGTTTCCTCCTCTCCCCGCCCTCTCCGCACCTCGGGGTCGCGGATCCCACCTCTGGGCGCTTTCCGCCGGCCCCGGTGCTTCTTGGAAATCACGTGGTGGCCCCGAAACCCGAAGGGGACGCGGAGCCCACCCACCAGAGGCGACGCTGGGGCCGGGAGCGCCAGCCGCTCTCGGGGAACTCGGTGTAGACACACAGGTTGGAGGCCTGGGGTTGGCGGTTTTTCCCGGTCCCCCATCAAGGCGTCTTCCTGCGCGTCGGCCCTGCCTCCCCAGTAGGGATCACAGTCTCAGGGGACTTTCTCCGGGGCGTCACTCTCACTCCTTCCCCTGCCCACGTCTGCCCCTCCCGGGAGCGCCGACCAGGGGAGGGAACAGCGGTTTTACGGAGCCTGGACGCACCGAAGAGCCACGGTTGTTCCAGGGCCTTTCGCCGGGAGCACCCACTCTTCCCATCATCGCCCCGCAGGGCAGTGGGAGGGGGCGAGGCGGGGCGCCCCGGAGGGTGAATTTCCCGGATGGAGGGGTTGTCCTGGAGAGAAGCCGGGAGCCGGCTGCCGCGAGAGCAAGTCTTCCCAGGAACTTCGCTATCGACAGCGTGTGGGGAGAGGGGCTCTGGACCCTCAGGTCCTTAGATTAAAGCAGCAGCTGCTCTACCTACGGATCAGACGCGTGGCGTCTCGGGGCCGACGGGGAGGAGCGGGGGACGCCCTTCCCCTAGGTTTGCTGGACGCGAAAAGACACTGAGTCCGGCAACAGGTCCGGCAGGCAGAGAAAACTGGAGCGACTGCGGGTTTGCTGCCTGCGCTGTCGGCTCCGGGACAGCAGCGAGACCGCGAACTTCGTGGGCGGGAGGGAACCAGCAGCCGGAGGGCACACGCGCCTGGCGAGTGTCGGGCTCGCGAGCAGCAGGAGACCGCGGGTAGGCTCCGGACCGCAGCCGAGAGCTCCTGCTTCTCTGCCCCTGGCCAAAGCTCTGGACGCTATTGCGCGAGCTCGGCTACACGGCAAGCGCAGGAAAACCAGGGGAAGAGGCCAGTCTGTGCCCAAGGGCTTGGACCCACCGAGCGCAGGGGGCGGGGCGGGGCGGTGGGTGTGCACAGTCCCTGTGGTGATGCTGTGATCAGCGTCTCCTGGCTCTATGCGCTTGGCTTTCCGCCTCGATTTACCTTCTCATCGCCCTGTGATCATTGCGGTCACGCAACATAACTCGGACGGCCTCGGGGCTACCTCGCAGCCCACGCAGGCGCCGCGCAGCGCTGGTCACAAGCTCTCATTCTCTCCTGCAGTAGGTCCACCCGAGCCCTCTTCCTGAAACTCAACGGGACCGCAGCCAGATAGGAAAAGCTGGGGGCGCGTGGTCTTTACTTTTCAGAAGGACGTTTGTTCCCGTTTATAAGTGGGAAGGACAAAGTTAAAACACTCCAGACTTGTAGGTTCCACCACCTTCATTCGGTGATGGCCACTTTCCTGTCCCCACTAGGCCCCAACAGGTTCTAGGTCCCTAGAGGGAGGCTGCACCTTCCACATCACTCCCCTGGAGGCAGACCGCCAGCCCGCAGGAATCCTTCCCTTCCTATAGGCACAAAACTAATTCAGTTCTTCATATACATATTTCAAGGAGTAATCTGCCTCAACTAATTAGCATTTCAAGAACAGTTCAGTTTGACCTACATATCATAACTCAAAGTGAACGGATTAAATAATTCATATAGAAAATAATATCAAGGAGATAAAACAAAACGAAGTCCTTTATGAAAGTCTTAGGATAAGACAACCTCGAGAGAATTTTCTAAGAGGATGTGTGGTGGGGAAATCACACCCATAAGATCTGAGCTATGTAAGAATGTGAGATTGTTTAAGAGACAGTATCACCAGAAATTAAAACAAACAAGAAAAATATTTGCAGTAAATATGATAAAGGGTTTAAATCTCTCCCTGATGTACAGCCCATGAAAAGGAATTGCTTTTTTTTTAAGGTGTTGAGACACATCCCAAAGGCAAACTGAATTAGTGACACAAACTGGCATTTCCCAACAGAGGAATTATCAAGGAAAACAGATATGGGAAATCAGATTAAAATAAGAAAGGTTTAAAATCTTAAATTAGTAAAATGAAAAATGATACCAAATGCTGATGAGTGTGATGAATGGATACTCTCATTTCACTAACATTGTCTTAAATTGCTACAAGCGTATTGTAAAACAATTTTATTGTAACTCTCCAACCACTTTTGACTTAGTTTTCCTGCTTCTAGAAAATCATCCTAGGAAGATCATTGAAAATTAAAAAATATTATATGCACTAAACATTTACCATAACATTTTTGAGAGTGAAAAGTTGTAAGCAACAATAATATTCAACTATGATGAATAACTAAATACAAGATTACAGCCACGAGGTAGAATATTATGCATCTTTTAAATTACATTCATGCAGACAAATTTGCTGCATGGGAGAATTATTGTATATTAGATAAAGTGAGAAAAAATTGGGATAAAAATGTACAAGTATAGCATGTCTATAAAAATGTATCCATAACACCACTTTACTGTACACTTAAAAGCGGTTAATATTATAAATTTTATGCTGTGTATTTGTTACCACAATGAAAAAAAGATAAGTGAATACACTGTGTTATATTTTCTGTCATGTGGCAGGATTTTAAATAATTTCTTTTGCCTGTCTATTCAAATCATTTTATGTCGTTAACATCTTAAAACCTTTTACACTCAGAAGCTCCTGTGCCTTCCTGGCACTGAGCTTACTCCAGATGCCAGCACTTTTTCAGCCAAGTGAGACGTGCGAATAAAACCTCTTTTCTAGCTTTTCTGTCCTATTTTCTGATTCATTTTATTTTCTTTAAGTCAGAAGGAAGAAGAAAAATGAAAATGAAAAAAAAAATGAGAACAAACATTTCAAATGTGTTTTTTCTTCTTCCTTTTCTCTTTCTCTGTACTTTTCCTTAGAACTGGGAGAAGAATGGTGGCATGACTTGGCCACTTCCTGGACCCTGGAGTCCCTCTCTGGGGATGAGGTGGAGATGCAGGAGGTTCGAGTCTGTGTGAGCAAACCCTCCACTGAGTCACTGTACCAGAAGACAGTTCTTTATAAACACCAGTAAGTCAAATGCTGGAAGCCCTGTCACAGCTCATCTTTGCTCCTCTCTTCTGGGGAAGCTGGGCTTCCCGTGGCCGAGCTCATGGCTCTTTCCCAGTAGTCCTCAGGCTGGAGGAAGAAAGGTGGATGGCAGAGCCATGTTCTCCAGCACCAGCCACTGTGTAGGCGCTGTCCTTGGCAAAGATGAAAGAAAGACCCTCACCTCTCAGAGCTCACAACCTAAGTTCAAGGAGGAAGACAGAAAACAAAAGGTGCTATTTGGATGGTGAACGAGGGACAGGGACAAGGAACAGGGTGTGTGGGGTTTTCCCTGAAGGAAGTGAGGGAGGGATGACAATGAACATCTAGGAGGTGCCATCCAGGCTTCAGTGACAGCAGGACCCAAGGCCCATGGGCTGGGTTACCTGGCCATTTCTGCCCGAGGCTCTCAAGCAGAGATGTGACTGGTGATTAAGGATCATTTTGGGGCACACCCTGGAGGAGTAGCAGTTAGGTCCACTGCCTCTAGCTGGCATAATCCACATATCTCCCAAGGACACAGGCTCGTGTCCTCGATCCAGGGAGAAAACCAAGACGAACAACTAAATAAAAGTAAAATGAAGTGCTTCTCCTTCCTCTCTCTTCCTATCCACCTGCTTGCCTTCATTCCTGCCTGCACCTGTCCCTAAAAAAAAAAAAAAAGGGATCATTGGGCACATGCTAAGGACAGACTGGAAGGGACAAGGAAGAAAGAGGAGGTGATGGTGACTAAGGTCAGAGGTCAGAGGTCAGGGAGGCCAGCTTGGAAGATGCTGCTGCTGGTGAGACTGGAGTCCAAAGGCCCCTCATTCACAACGGGCTCCTTCCAGACCCAGAAATGTGTTCACATGGTGATAGGTTATAATAAAATTTGCAAAAGTGGGATATTTTAACCGTCAATGGTTAAGACCACTGTCTCTTTTCACCGCAACTTCCCCTCCCTCCCTGCTTGTCTGGTGGTATTAAAACAGCTGTGGTGTCTGGGGGATTTTGCAAAGGAAGGTTTAATCAGAGGTGTGTTTCTAGATTGGGTGCACGTGAGGACATGCAGTCACTTCTGTCCAGTGTTCCTATGCCCACCACACTAACTCACCTGATAGGTACGTTGCACCGAATCATGACCAGGCCTACCTGCCGGACACCAA
This sequence comes from Solenodon paradoxus, assembly GCA_004363575.1. NCBI lineage: Eukaryota > Metazoa > Chordata > Mammalia > Eulipotyphla > Solenodontidae > Solenodon > Solenodon paradoxus. The sequence goes on along the minus strand of RJWH01000592.1, from coordinate 494,693 downwards.
ACCAATGTGGGTGGCAGAGGAGAAGCAAGGTTTAAAAAGTCCTACCCAGAAGCGACTCTGAACAATTCTTGCCATCATCACGCATGTGAAATTGTAATCAGGGGACTCAGTTTTAACTGATGCCTCATCAGAATAGCACTCTCTCCTGCAGGGGGTAAAGACAAAACATAATTACAAAAGTACCAGAAAGGGGTTTTGTTTCATTTCGTTTGGTTGCTTCACTGAGAGTGGCATATTTGACAAAGTTGAATATGCTGCTTCAAGTGCCCTTTGGAAATATGTCTGGAATATTTTCAGTAAAAGTTAGAAAGCAGAAAGTCTAGATTTGTTCATAAAGGACACCACCCTTTGTTATCTCTAAATGCATGTATGTACTTAACGACACAGAAAAAAATATACGAAATTAATGAAATGTAGAAAAGGTACAATTAAGCCATAAAAATCAATAGAAAAGTTTCTTCCATCAATAAGCAAATTGTTACAACCGAGTTCAGATTATATTAGAAGCAATAACTCATTCAGAGAAAAAGATGGAAGTCAGATAGAGTTGGTGACCAAGCTCCTGGATTGTCTGACGACCCAACAGTGGGGAAGGGATCCTATTAACACAGTGGGAGAACATTTGCAATTCTGGCTACTTTGATCTAAAATGTAGATATTAATGGGGACACTATCCCACTACAATGAGGGCATCTGTGACAAACTGGTTACTGGGAGTCATCAATTCTAAGAATATCTAAGATGAATCACTGTAAAAGAAGACAGGAAATGCCCCCAAATAGTACCACTCATTTTTAAAAATTTAGAGGTTTTTCTAAATCTGACAACAGTTCTTTAAAAATTACATGCATTCCCAGTAATGCATTGTGAGAATGAAAGAAATTGTCTGAATATTTTTTAAAATCAAAGTTTCATCCACTACCTGAAAAGACTAAGTTCTATTTCTAGTCTATCTACAGAAAGCTTTATTACAGAATCATTGGAGAGAAGGAGATTGAAGCACTTTAAGCACAAGAAGGAAGTCTTATAGAGGTATGTCAGGAAGGTCATTGATAAAATATGGTATTTTTGTTGATGTTTCTGATGTCTTGGCATTTGTCAGTTTCCTTTCCTGTCTCATTTGTTGTATTTTTTTCTTTTTAGAATGAGAAACACACTCCTAATTCCAGCCCTGTTGACCAACAATCAGAGGTGTTGTGGCAGATGGAAGAAAAAGACTCCCTGCCGTCCAACCACCACACAGAGATAACTCTGGCAACACATTGTATATTGTGATGGTTAATTTTAGGTCAACTTGAGTGGACAGGGGCCGCCCAGAAGAGCTGGTAATTCTTGAATTCTGGGGTGTATGAGGGTGTCTCTGGGGAAGCTAGCATCTGAGGGAGTTAGCTGAGTAAAGATCACCTCACCAATGTGAGCGAACATCATCCAATCCATTGACGTCCCAAAAGGAACAAAAGGTGAGGGGCAAGACCTTCTCTTTTGGGGCTGGAGACCCATTCTTTCCGCCCCTGGACATGGGACCTCTGAGCTTTGAGGTCTTTGGACTCCAGGACTTACAACAGCACCTCTAGTCTCAGGCCTTTGGATGCTCTTTGAATTAACACCACTGGCTTTCTTAGGTCGCCAGCCTGCCAAAAGATGAGCGTGTGACTTCTCGGCCTCCGTAACCATCTGAGCTGATTTCCATTAAAAAGTCCCCTCTTCTAGATCTCTCTCTAGCTTTTTGGTTCTGTTTCTCTGGAGATACTGACTAATGCACATATATTTCTCTCCCACATTTTTGAATGTAGGTGTATGCACATATACTTAAATGCATGAAATTTTACTCTAATCTGCTTTTCCACTGGAGAGCATCATACCCCTTTTCATGACAATAAACTTGCATCTCCATCATCATTTTAAATATGGATAGTATTCCATGGTAGAGGTGCACACAGCTGATCTAAGTATCTATGAGTCTATGATTTTCCATTTTCCAACCATTTAAACAGCATTGCTGTAAATATATTTGTATTAGTCAGCTCCAGCTGCCATAACAAAATACCACAGACTGGGCTTAAACAGCAGAAAGCTACTCCTCAAAGTTCCAGAAGCTGGAAAATCCAAGATCTAGGAGTTGTTGGATTCTGTTCTGGTGCAGCTCTTCCTGGTTGTAGGTGTCACTATCTCTGTGTCTTCATAAGGGTTTAGGTGGGAGCATTTCTCTCCCTCTTATAAGGCCACAGTCCTATTGGCCTATGACCCCACCCTTAGAAACTCATTTAAGCTTAATTACGTCTTAAAGACTCCAACATATTAGGGAGTCAGTGATTCAATGTGAATTAGGGGAGGGGACACAATTCAGTCCAGAGTAATCATGGTGCTCACATATTTCTGCCCTTGTCTGATTGTGGCCTTGGGAATAGAATGGGTAGCCCTGAGTGATGGCATATCATGGGAATTATAACATCCTCAGAAGTGAAAAGATGGTTCATTATTCTCTTTAAAACAATGACTAAGACATATGTCATTTATAACTCACTTTAAAAAGTAATTTTACTCATTTCCTATAGGACCTACCTTGGAGGCATTTTTAACACTTTGTGTGTCTAACACATGCTGGGTTCATGACCCCTATCAAACATCTGCTGAATGGATCAACTGTGAGTGACTTCCATGCCAATGCTGTGGATTTTATTAGTAAGAGAAAGATTGCTTTGGTTTTCTCCCAGACACTAATGATGGGTGCCTGGTGCAATTTCAAGAAACCTTGTGTCTCTGTTTATAAATTGTCTGGGCTCTTGATTTATTTAGGTCAAAAAGAGTCTTTGTGAAGAAAATTGCCCAAAGTCTGCTCCCCAGAAGGGCCTCAACTAGTTTGTTACTTTTCTCAAATAGAATAGAGCTCAGGCACACAAAACTGGATGATCCTAGGTTCCTTGCACGCTCATTGGTTCATGAATGGACTTCTCTTACTTGTGACTTAGCTACTTATACTAATCATGTAATGAACACTCCTAAAGTCACCATCCAACCCAAAAACCAGAACAATGGTGATCCCTCTGAACTCTCCTATTCTGCCTCCTCTCCCTGTCCTAAATGTTGTACTCTTGCTGCTTTATTTGTAAAGCTTTAAATTTTGAGATACTGATAGATTCACACGTGATGAGATCCTCTGTGGCCTTAACTCAGTTTCTGTCAATGGTAAAATCTTGCAAAATCTAATACAAGATCACAACCAGATATTGACACTGATAGGTCAAGAGACAACTTGCCCATCACATGCATTACCAATACCTGTTGCAGTTACAACCACTGCTCCTCTCACTCGGTTCACTGCCCTGGCATTCCTGTAATTTTGTCCTGTATACAATCTTTTGAGAGGGATGTTTTTCACTCTGCATAAATCCCAGAGACTCATTCAGTCGTTGCCTGTATCGACAGTTGATTTTCGTTGCAGTTGCTCAGTTGGAAGAGTAGAATTCCATAGGCTGGATGACCCACAGTCTGTGTAACCGTTCACCCTCTAAAGTTTCCCTGCTCTTGGCTTCTATGAGTAAAGCTGCTGTAAACATTCGTTTGTAGGATTTTGTGTGAATATCAGCCTTCATGTCTCTGTGAAAATGCCTAAGAATGCAACTGCTGGATCAGACAGTAGTTGAATGGTTGGCTGGGTTTTGTTTTTGTTTTAAAGAAATGGCCACGTGTTTTCCAGAGTGAGCCATTTAAAATCCCCACCAGCCCTGTTCAATCACGCTATCTAGTTGGCAGCATCTGGCGAGTGCAAGCTTTGTAATTCCAGGTCATCCCATGGTGGTTGTTATGTGCATGTCCCCAGTGGCTAACAATGGTCAACATCTTTTCATGTGTTTGTTTGCCATCTGTATATGCTCTTCAGTGAAATGTCTGATGTCTTTGGTCTGTTTTATATTTGGGTTTTTTGTTGTGTTGCACTTGAGGTTTGAGAGCTCTTACAAAGATTTCCTCCCACTACGAAGCTCAGCTTCTCATCTCTTTAATGGGGTCTTTTGCAGAACAAAAATTTAATGTAGCAATTTATCTTTTTAGAGATCACACATCTGCTATCAAGTCTCAGAAACGTTTGACTAAGCCTACTTCCTGAAAAATCTCTATTTTTCTAAATATTTCATAATTTTTCATTTCATATTCTAGTGTGTGAATCATGCATAGTTAATTTTTCTGTCAGGTATGAGACTTACGTGGGTGTTTATTTTTTTCTATTATAGATATCCAATTGCTCCACCAACAGTTGTTGAAACGACTCTTTCCTCCACAGTATTGCCTTTGTCTCACTGTGAGAAGTCAGCTGGGAGTATTTGTCAGGCTAGTTCTGGATTCTCATGTCTGTTCTATGCACATGTGTGTCCATCTCTTAGTCAGTACCACGTAGTGTTGATTACGTGGCTCTATGATGTCATCAAATGGGCTAGATGGAGGATTCCTCACACTTTCTTCTTTGTTAAGATGGTTTTAGCTATTCTAGATCCTTTGTCTTTCCATATAAACTTTAAAATCATCTTGTGTAGATCTACAAGCAAAAATCTTGCATGTGTTTGGATACAAATTGCATTAAACTTACATGACAATTTGTGGAGAACTGACATTTTTTACAAGGTTGTCTTCTGATCCTTGAACACAGCAGGTCTCTCCATTCATTTCAAGTTTTCATTTCTTGCATCACCATTTTGTAGCTCTTTGTATACAAATTCTGTCCATGTTTTGTTAGATAACATGTGTTTCCTTTCTTTTCTGAGTAATTGTAAATGGCAGTGCATTTATTAATATCAGTGTTCATTTGGATTCTTGTAGAGTTATCTTGTGTCCTGTGAACTTGCTGAACTCATCTATTGAGTTTAGGGACTTTTTTGTAGATTCCTTGGTACTTCCTAGGTAGAAAAACATGTCATCTGCATATGGGAAAGTTTCATTTCTTCCTTTCTGGTCTGTATATTTTTTATTTTACTTTCTTGCCTTACTTCACTACCAAGAATGTCCGGCATGATGTTGACTAAGAGTCATGAGAGTTCACCTTCTTGCCTTGTTCCAGATCTTAGAGAAGAAGGCATCAGCATTCACGCCTAAGAATAGTGTTAGCTGTTGTCTTCTGAAGCTACTTTTTACCAAATTGTGGAAGTTCCTCTTTATTCCCATTTTTCTGGGAATTTTTATCATAAATTCTGAGTTTTGTCTAGTACTTTTTCTGAATTGATTAATATTATTGTACACTTTTTCTTTTTTGTCTGCTAATATGGTGGATTGATTGATTTTCAAATATTGAACCTGCCTGTATTCTTGGAATAAACTCTATTGGATCATGGTGTATCATTTTTCAAAAATATTGCTGAATTCCCTTTGCTAGCATTTTGTTAAGCTTTTTTTCTATGTTCATAAAGGATATTGGTCCATATTTTTCCTTACTTAATACTGATTTTATCAAGACAATATCAGCTTCATTCTATTTTCTGGAAGTGATTAGATGAGTCGGTGTTAATTCTGCTTTAAATATTTAGTAGAATGTTCCAGTGAAACCATCTGGGTCTGGAGATTTTTTTTCTTGGTTTTAAAACTATGAGGTCAATTCCTTTCATAGTTATAAGCTATTAAAAGAATCTGTTTCTTACTGGATAAGTTTGGGGGTTTGTATTTTTAAATGAACTGTCCATTTCACTGAAATTATCAAACCGGTATATGTATACCTGTTCATGGTATCCTTTCTAATTCTTTTGATGTCTCGGTGTGCTCCAGTGATAGTCCCTGTTTCATTCCTGATATTGTTCATCAATGCCTTTTTTTCTTTGTTAGTTTTGCCATGTTGCTGGTCTTTGCAAAGAATCAACTCTCCGTGTCAGTTGTGTACATAGTTTTTCTCTTTTTTTGATGTCTTTGACTTTTATCATTTCCTTCTTTCTACTTGCCTGATCTTATTTTGCTCTTCTTTGTTCTCGCTTCTTGAGATGAAAGTTTGTAACATTTTCATGTCTCTCAGCAGTGCTTTAGTGGTCACACACATTTTGAAATCTTGCATTTTCATTTCCATACAGTTCGAGATATTTTTTAAAATGTTCTTTGAAATTTCCTATTTGACCCATGGATTTCTTAGAAGAGTGTTTAGTCCAAGTGTTTGATTCCTGTTATCTTTTTGTCATTGATTCCTAGTTTGATTCCAATGCGGTCAGAGAACAGTCTCTATATGACTCTAGCTCTTTAATTGGGCTAAAGTTTGCTTATGGCCCAGGAGAGGGTCTATCTTGGTGTATGTTTCACAGGCACTTGAAACAGATATGTGTTCTGTGGCTGTTGGGTGGTGTGCTCTACATTTTATCAATTTGATCATATTGGTTAATGATGTCCTTGAATTTCTCAATATGCTTACTGATTTTTTGTCTAGTTGTTCTATCAGTCATTGGCAGATATTTCAATATTTGTCTCCATAGTAGAAGATAATGTTAACGTCTGGTGGTCCTGATTCACATTTCCCTGAATTCTGGTGATACAGAGCATCAAATTACATATTTTCCTTCTTCTCTAACTGCACCTTTCTTACGTATTCAACATGGATTTGGGGGTTTTTAATTAATTTTTTTCCTTCTATTACTTCTTTAAACATGGAATTTTTACAAATTAATTATTTTTCTTTCCCTGGCCCTGGGTCTCAAACCTCAGTTCTTGGGGTTTACATTTCCCTTAGCTGCTGAACCACAAGAGTGCACCATCTAATTGTACTTTGAATAACATGCCGCCGAGACTTTACCAGTTATTCAAAGTTAATCTTTTTCTCTCTTATTTCTGTGCTGCTGTGGTGGTTTTGCTTTGTCTGTTCTCACATGATCAGTGATCCTTGCTGACGTATCTGAGTGGGGGAGTCAGGAAAAGATTTTGGTGATTGTTCTCCTACATCTGTACCCACACACAGTGTCACATGCGGTCGGACACGTGCTCAGGCCCCAAACCTCCAATGGCTCCCTGTCTTCTAATAAACCCAGACCTAAAGCTTAGCCTAACTCTTGCAACCTGCGGAGGCACTTCTGACTGAGCTAACCCAACCGTGTCAGGACGCCCCTGCCCCGCAAGAGCTTGGTCTCTGCCTCCACATGTCCCCATATTTTTCTCTCTACAAAGTGCTCTTGGTCAACCTAGATGCACTCATTTTTGAATTGTGGCTCAAATGCTCCCCTGGGGAGACTTCCTTGATCCCTCAAACTAGAAGACTTACCCTCCTGTTATCCTTGAAGCCTGCTATGGGGTAGAAGCAAGGTTCCGTGCCATCACGCATATCTGGAGAGTGCTGGTCTTCAGGTCAGTGACCAGGACTGTCATGTTTCTGTACCTCTACTTCTTGGCCTGGAGGCAACATGCCCTCCTTTATTGCTAACCTAACTCAGACAGTGAATTTTGTCAAAATTCCATCTCAATGACCAAGCCATCAAAAGTGACCTACTGCTCCTTTGCTGAACAGATTTGTCACCTGCACCACCTTAAGAATGACTTTCAGAGGACTGACGATTCACGCTGTGAAGTGATGTCTCTATACATGTCAGTTAAATGCGGGAGATGAACTATTTTCTCAATGGCAAATCAGCTGAAAAAAATGTATTGAAAAAAGTGTATAAACATCTGACTCGTTTGATTGTGAGTGGAAGTGGGCAAGCTCCACAATTTGGAATGACCATTTCTTTGAGCCAGATGATCATTTCAGTAGACGGTACAATACTAAAGGACTTCAAGAAACAGGATTCAATAGTACCTGATATTTGTTTAAAGTGAAAATTCCAGACAAGTTTCATATCATGACATGAAAGTAGATGTGAATTCCTACATCTCACATGGGTACAATTCATATACCAGGCAATTCCAGTCTTTATTAAAAAATCAAACTTCACATTTTTAGGTCACAGAAGATGTTCTTAAAAATACAGAGTCTCATTATAAAGCTGAAACACTTTTATTATAGATTAGAACATAGCAATGATAATGATTATGAATAATTAAAAAGGAACAATTAAATGTTTAATTAATATAGCTTAGGTAAATTGTTAAAAATCCATAATCCCTTTACCTGGAAACAACAAATGAGAATATATAAGGCCCTGATACAGATTGTTCTAGATTTTTTTTTTGGCATGACCCCACAGGGTTTTTAAATGTGTCTGTACACACTCTCGTTGTCCCAGGAATTAAGGCTGATGGTCAGCAGTTTTCATGGCTATTTTCAGTTCCACACACTGTTCTTCAAACCCATTTCCTCTGTCCTTTCTCCAGGGGAGGAAGAGAAGTGTTGGCCTTTCTCCTCGCCTAAGAATCTTCCAGAGAACTGAGCCCCCACACCGCAGCCTGCTCTCTCTGGGGTGAATCAATCAAGTGTCTTTCTCTTTGGTGTTTGAGTTCTATTTTCCAACTATTGTTTCCCTGTTATCCAGGTGTCCCTGAACCCCCAAGGGCTGAGCACACCTGCTCCTGACTGCTGGTGCCTGGGCCATAGCAGGTGCGGGCTCCCAAGATACCGACTTCCCTTCAGATCTGACTTGGAACCTCTGGTGGCCCTGCCTAGGACTCTGCATTTGGGAGCCTGAGGGAGGCCTCCTGACTGTGGACTCCAGAGAGTGACTCCTGGTAGGCCCCAGTGGGGAGGGTGTGCAGCTGGCTGGTTGCTCTGTGGGGGAGCAGGAAAGTGAGGCCCTGCCCATCCCATCACTTCTCCCCAATTCAAGGTGAAGGGATAATCACAAGGAACGTCTGAGGGACCCCTTATTATCCCTCAAACATGCTGCCAGGCAGGGAATGCTCCAGGAGACTGTGCAAAGAGCTCAAACGTCCAGGGGGAGCGAGTTGGGCCTCCCATTTCCTTGTCTCTGCAAGAGAGCACTTCAAACGTGGGGGGCTGAGGCTCTTATACCAGAATCCTGGTCCTCATGAGCCTGAGACACAGTCACGTTGGTTTCCTGCTGCCCTCTGAACCCCTTCTTCAATCTGAGCCGGTCTATAAGCTGCTTTAAATAAAAATATAGTGGAAGCAATGTTGTGCCACATCCAGGTGTCAGCCCAAGAAGACCTGGCCGCTTCTGTTGTGTGGTTTGGGGAACCCTGGGTTACCATTAACAAGTCCAACTACTCTGGTAGAGAAAGCATGTGGAGAGGCCTGAAGCTACAGAGGAAGAGAAGTTCAGCCACCCCACACCCCAGTAGAGCCCCGCCTCCAGTCAACACGACCACTGGATGCAGCCATGCCAGCAAGACAAGCAGAAGAGCCAACCAGCAGAACCCCATCCAACTGCAGCACTGTGAGCAAGCAGTCATTTGGTTGTTTTAAGTCACTCTTTTTGGAACGATCTGTCATATAGCATATGGTAACAACAGCCCTATAACTCCTGAAAATAGGAGAGAAGTGTATGATCTTGCAAAGTGGCTTCAGGATACTTTGACAGATGAAATGCTTCAAAATGTAATAATTAAGCAGAGCCAGGACAGTATCAGGCCTTTATATAAACGAGCCTATACCAAGTTCTTGGATAAGAATCAGCTTGCTCATCTTCCTTAAAAATAAGCTTTAAAATTAATGCCATCCAGGAGTGTCCTGGTGGCTCAGGCCAGCAACTGGGGTGTGGACCATGCAAAATCCAAGGACTTGGGTTTGTGACCAGGGTGGGGTGAAAAACATAAATGAAACAAACAAATAAGTAATTCTTCTTCTTCCTTTCTTTCTTTCTCTCTCAAAGAAAAGAATGCATCCCCAAAAAATACCAAGAGGATTTTTTCATTTCTTTTTTATTTTTTTAGCATCTGATGCTAATGTTCACATGAGGAAATAAGCAAAAGTAGTCAGAAACATTTTGGGGAAAAAATAACAAGTGATAAAGGAATGATCTTAACAGAAAGTTGTCATAAGTTATAGATATTAAAACTGATTGGTATGGGCATATGAATAGAACAGAATAAAAATAGATGGAAATAGGCATTAGGTTTTAGTAAACGAAAAATGTTGCATCTCAAATCAGTGGGGAGAAAGAGGTACCATTGAAAATGTGTGGAACAGTGCACCCTGGTGGAGTAGCAGTTAGGTCCTCTCCCTCTGGCTGCATGCAGTCCACATACATCCCAAGGACCAAGGTTCACATCCCAGGCTAAGGAAAACTACCAAGGTGAACAACTAAATAAAATAAATAAAATGCCTCTTCCACTTCTCTCTTCCTGCCTCCTCGCTCATCTTCATTCTTACCTGAACCTTTCCTTAAAAAAATGTGTGGTGACAGGGGTTAGCCATCTGGAAGAGAAAAAGGGATCGGATTGCCTCCCTCCCAAAACTACTATTCTACTGGGTAGCAGGAAGGAAAGAAATAAAACACCAGCAGCATCAGTCCAGCTCAGAAAATTCAGTTTCCTCCTATTATTCTCAATATCCTTAAGGCCAGTTCTTGATCTTTGGGATGACATGATATCTTCAGACACCTTTATTCCTCACCAAGGTCACATCTGCATGTAGGGGAAGAAGTGTTTCTAGAGCCATCTGTATAGGCCCTGGTACCTCTCTGGCTCCTCTGGTTTCCACAGTGATGCCACCTGGCCTCAGGGCATATGTGATGATATGGTTTATGGGCATTGGTTCAGGCTGGTGGCCCTCCCTGACCCTTGGGTCACCTCAGTTCCCAGTGACCCAGCATTATCTCCAAGGGTGGCTGTGACTCCCCTTCAGGGCCCAGACCAATGTAGGACACAATCACACTTCCTGGCACCTCCCACTATCCTCCAGGTGGCATGTGAAGCTCTCCAAATTGTCTCTGAAACAACAGAGCTAAGGCAGGTGCATAGGCTGAATTGTAGAGCTTCTTTCTTATCATGGTGGGTGAGGAAACAGGGACAATGTGCTTCAGAGCTGTGAACTCAGTCTCTTCTAATCTGAGACCCCCCTCCCCAGAGAAAGGAGGCCAGGCTCTGCGTCTACCAGCTTTGCCCTCTAATCCTCTCCTGTGCACTGGAGGCAGAATGGACAAACATTCCACGTGTCCCTTCTCTGCTAGACTGTCTTCCAGCCGGTCCACCAGGCCTTGCTCTGCTGTGTTCTATGGAGGCAAGTGGAACTCAGAAAATCCTTTTCTCTATGAACAGCATATGGCTTTCAGAACTTGCCTTGCAACTCACAGCTGTTCCAGGCCGGGCCTGTGCTCCCAGCATTACTGAGCGCAGCAAACTCAACGCTTGGCCTTAGACATGGAAGGCCAGGAGGGAGCAAGACTTACCTGGGGAAATGATTTCATATTTTCAAAACATTATCCTTATAACGGACAGCACACATCTTTGGAAAATGGACACAATTTGAAGCAACGATCAACAAAAATTATTTCTAATAATTTTAATTAATGTCACACATATGCTGAAAAAGAGATAGAAAAATGAATGAAATGCGTGGTACATACTTCTCTGAAAAACTTTGACTCAGTTCTCTGGAAATTGCTTCAAAATCTTATTAATTCATAGTTCACCAATTCAGAATTTCTCATAACTAATCCTGAGCAGGCAGGGAGGCCAGCTTCCTAAAAAGAGGAATGGTTTTCTATGGTGATTCATGTTTCCCAAGCAATGAACAGCAAAAAGATGCACTGAGTTTCCTTAAGATAATCAGCTGCTTTAAACCACTTGGGACAATTTCTTCGATGCTATAATTCTCTGAGAATATTAACTACTCATTACCTCCTGGAAAATTAAGAAATGTTTGTTGTTACCGCATGTTGACATGTGTCATTGAAAAGAAGAAGTGAAAACGTGATTGTGGAGCAGTGAAGAGGCCCACTGGGAAGGGATCTTAACTTCACCCCTGCGGGTGGTCCGCCGGGCGCGGGTTACCTCTCTACTGCGCGTGTGCAGAACCCTGAGCTGGCTGCCGAGAGGCGCTCCCCCTCCAACCTCACCGCGAGAATGAAAGGAACTTCGGTTTCTGGCATTGTTCTGCGGTTAAAGGCGATGTTGCTTGTGAAGCACTTAAGTACCTACTAGTACTTTATGACTGTTACTTTCAGCAAGTAAATTAGTATGATGATAAGGAGATATTTCTAGGAAAGGATTTTTGCACAGTTCTGAGGATATTGAGGATTCCCTCCATGCTAGTGTTAAAAATAGTGCAGCTTCAAACAATTCTGTAATTCACAGTTAATGGTCTTTTACCCCATTTGGCTGCACAGTGACAGTGGTGGCTTTTTTTAATCTCTGTCTTTGGGCCACCTTTTATCTTGAACTACTGAGAGTAGAATATATTGCGACCTTGTGAAGCTAGAACAGGTCTGACATGGCAGGTTTGTTTAACAAATCTTTCAAAACAGATTTATTGGGAGATATGAAAGAGAAAAGAAGCTGTGTGTGTGTGTGTGTGTGTGTGTGTGTGTGTGTGTGTGTGTGTGTGTGTGTAATAGTTTTGGAGAACTGGAGGCTCTGATCTGATCTGCACTGGCTAAGGGAAACTGCATGTCACCTACTCCTTTCTATGAGCAGGGCAGTGTCTTCAGAACACGGACTTGTCCTGGGCCCTTTGTAGCCACAGCTCAGCTTGTCCTCCATTCCTTCTCCCTTTGGGGGTGGAGGGTACTCCATAATAGAGGCCCCCACAAATCAGGCCCAGTGTTTCCTGGAGGGCAGGGCAGTGGGATCCCAAGTCCATGACAAGAACCTGGTCATATGGTTCCAGCTCTGGTTCCCTTTGAGTGTGAAGGAGAAAAGAGATGAGTCTTCATTTTAATAAGGAGCATTTCCAGAGACACTTGTCAAATCTGAAAATCTCCTGTGAAAAACAAAAGCATACAGTTTGATCCCATTATGAATGATATTCCTCTGAATATTATTATACGTGACTTTCAAGAGGCAATACATTATATTTCTTGGATATATATTCAAACATGGAATTACTCTATAGGGTTTTTGAAGGACAAGTAAATGTAACAAAAATATATACTTGGCTTTCTTTCATTGTGTAAATGTGTGATGTTGTGTAAATGTTCCCTTTTGATAAACACAGGTCTTATGGAAAAGGACTTTCACGTATATTTGGACATGATTGGAAGGTCGCCAGGCTCTGGAGCTGAGCTGAGTGGCCTGGAGCAGAGGGTCCTGCCAGTCAGCCAAACGGGATTCTTCAGCCATTCTGATCCCTGAGTTCTAATCCGCCCGGGACCAGAGGTAGCAGATGTGGCATAGAATATGACAAACCAGAGAGCAGTCGCACTCACTTTAACCTTGTCCCCACAAGATGTTTCAGCAGGATGGGGATGAAGTCAGACACTCAGGGCCAAGTGCCCCCCCTCCCCTTTTCTCCCTGCTCTGGTTGGGGTGCTCTGTGCCAAGAAAAGGGGCTTCAAATGTGGGCACAAGGGCACTCTGACCTGAGTAGAAGACGTGACCACAGGTGCTGGAGGGCAGGTGGGCTGGGAACAGCCGGACTTGAAGGGGAGAGAGCCCTGTGGCTTCCCAGAGTTGCTTCCAGAAGAGATTTCAGGAACCAGATTGACCTGCTCAGGTTTCAGATACTTACGAGGACTCCAAGGGGATTGCCATAAGGTGACACCAGGGGCGGAGGAGGGTAGAGCTCCAGGGTAGAGCTCCAGGGTGCTGGAGCCAGTCTCTGAAGGAGGCTGGTGGTGATGGTGCCCACCATTCCCAGGCACAGGCATCGGCTGGATCAGGGTTCTGAGCAGTCAGACTTCTATCAGCCAAACCAGGCCACCCAGAAGTCAAGGGGACAAAGCCAAAGGAAAGAGGGTCATAAGCAAGTACGTCTGCCAGCAAATCACGTTGTTGAAAACCAGACTCTACACTGGCATTCCCAGGGCTCAGGAACTGGGCTGTTCTAGTGGCCAGGACACTTTAGAGGCTGAGGTCAGGAGAGTTCCCCTGTGGTGTGCCCTCAGTGCTTTAAATCGCCCTGATCCCTGGTAAATCTATCTTCTTAGCTCAACTGGTAAAGAACATAGTGCCTGAGACTGTGATCTAGAGAAACTGACAAGTTAGAGATCAGAGGTATAAAACCATCCTAGAAAACTAGAGGGTGACACTCAGCGTAGTAAATCAGCGGGAGAAAGACAGATACTGGATGATCTCACTCATACATGGAATATAAAGAAACAAAGCAAATGAACAGACGAAACAAAAATGAACCCTTGAACACTGATAATCAAACTGAGGTCACCAGTGGGGAAGGAGGTGGTGGTGGGTCCAACTCTTGGTAATTTGGTGGAGGGCAGGGTGTGTTGTCATGTATCTGAGGAACAGAGAACAAACACACATTGGTTTATATTACTTTATGAAGCAAAGTTTCCTCAATAAATATTAAATTTAAAAAAAAAATCCCATCTTGGAGAGCCCCTGGGGAGCCAGGTAGAGACACAGCAGAGAACTGTGGGGAGACGCTGCACCACAAATACTCAAATGAATGTGATAGCCATGTCCCCAAATTCTTTCATATAAAATCCCTATAGACCCTTCAATGTTTCTGTAGAAATTTTTTTTTTTTTCTTTTTAAAGAGAGGAAGACAGGAACGAAAGCAGGCAGGCAGAAAGAGAGAGAGAGGAGGAAGTAGCATTTTTATTTATGCATTTCATTCTGGTGTTTCACTGCAGCTTGGAATCACGAACCCAGGTCCTTGAGCTTTACATGGTTTGCCCGCCAGCGTCTCAGCCACCTGAGCCACCAGGGTGTGACCACAGAAAACTGCTTTTTTTCCTCTTGATTTTTACATAGACTAGATGACAAACTATTTGCAAAACAAATGATCAGGGAGAGTTAAAAAGAAAACTTCAAGCAAAACCAAAACCGAAACTTTCAGCTGAAAGGGAGAAAGTCGTATCTTTCACCACTCAGTATAACATACTGAGATCATTAAAGTATAACCCTATGAGAATCTGTGTACTTTCGTCTTAATTCTCTGATATGCGGAATTGAAGGTGGTGTCAAAGATGATTCATTATCAGTTGCATTTGCATCAGTTTTAAAATCCTTGAAAAGTCAAATTTATTCTACCCGTGGGTTATATGCACATGATTTAAAGAATCAAATCTCTTTAACTACAAAACATATCCGTCCCTGGTGCACTTGCCCCACCAAGCTTTGTCTACAAAGTCAACAACTGTTTGTTCTTTTAGCTGTTTTTTCCCTCTTATTTGCTGAATAACAGCCATATTGTTTCCTCTCATCATTCAATTATTTTGGAGATTGTGCACTAACTTCTGATTGCAGTGATGATTTCACTCCCTGGCAACCTCTGATATGTCATGGGAGATATTCAGGGGGTCACACCATGACAAATGTATATGTTTCAATATTCAAAATGAGATTCTGTGCTGAGTGGGACAGAAGTGACCCCAGTGCCCAGGCTGCCCTTGGCTGCTCCTGTCCTGGGACAGCATATTTCCCCGGGGCGGGGGGAGCAGCGGTGAAATGTTCCTCCAGAACCGAGTTCCAGTGGTCTGTCCGCCTGCCGCCTCACGCAGGAGCTGGACCGGTTGTCTCACTCCCAGTCCTTGCCCTCCCGCTCAGCGCAGTCCCAATAGTTGTTACTGAATTCAGATTCAGGGAGTTTCTTATCATGTATGTGCAGATGCTGTGGAGCCAGTGTCGAACTGTGATTAGCTGTACATTCTGCTTCTGCTGCAGTGAGTAATTGCCTGATTGCAAAACTGGTTTCCCTGAATATCTGAACACTGTCTCCTTTAGACGATTTTCCATGTGGTTAAAACTGTCTTGTATGTTGTCATATTTTCTCTCCTGCCCACATTTCTCTTGGAGTCCAACCTGATCTGACCGCTGCTCTGCACGTACCCTGTGGACTTAAACTTGCTGCTGTCTTGGAGCCTCTCTGTTGTACGTCCCAAGTCTGCTCCTTTTTGTTTTATCTTGGTAGTGACGCACATCTTCCGGCAGTGTCCCCAGACAGGATGCTTTGACAATAAATTTAAAAAATTCTTTCTTGAGACTTTGCATCTCCAAGAATGGCCCTTGGCTAACCTCACACTTGATTGGTCGTTTGACTGGGTCTGGAGGCCTAGGTTAAAAATCATATCTGTGGAGACATTCCAGCTTGTGGTATAGGGGTTTGATGCCATTCTACTTTATGCTCCTTTATGATCTTTCCCCCCACTGAAAGCCTTTAGAAATGTCTTTATCCCTAATGTTCTACCATTTCTCAGTGATGTGTCTAGGTGGGGCTAATTTTGATTTTCTTGTTTTTTTACCCTTTGCACCGAATACTCAGTGGAACTTTTTCATTCGAGGTCTTGGCATCCTTCAGTATGGGAATGTTTCTTGTATTATTTCTCTATTTTTTAACTCTTTAAATTGAGACATACTTCATAAACTATATAATTCATCCATTGAAAGTATACAATTCAAAGCAATTGTTTATTCGCCAAGCAACCATCATCACTAACAATTTGACTTACTCACCACCCCAAGAAAAAACCTGTACCTCTTAGTAGTCACTTCTCCCTTCCTATCCCCACCCAGCCCTAAGCAATCACTAATCTGTTTCTATAGCTTTGTCTATTCTGAATATTTCATATAAATTGAATGATACAAAAGTCTTCTTGTGAGTAACTTTCACTTAGTATGTTTTCTGGGTTCATCCATGTTGTTGCATGTAGCATATTTTTTATTGCCAGTAACAGTCCCTCAACCGGACAGACCAAGTATATCTATTCATCAGCTGATGGGCACTTGGTTTGCTGTTACATTCATGCACAAATTATTGTGTAGACATGATTCCAATTCTCTTAGGTTTAGACCTCAAAATGGAATTGCTGGGTCATATGGTAACTGAATTATTTTTGGCAATTTTGACCCCTCATTTTTCTACACTCTTTCTGTAATGGTTATCAGTTAACTATTGGACCTTTTGAATTTATTCTATCTTCATCTTTTCTCATTTGCCATCAATCTATTTTTCTTTTTGGGGAAACTTCATATTCTCTTCCAGTACTCTTCTTGAATTTCAACTTTCAACACTTATTTGTAAGAAATATTTGTTTTTTAAATACTCTTTAACAGCATTTCTTCTTTTTTTAAGTGAACACAGTATCTTATCTCTGGGAGTATAATTATTCTGCAACTCTGGTTTGCACTTATCTGCTTTCTTTGAGGTCCTATTTTTCAGTTTGGTTTAGGTTGCTGGTTTTATCAGTGTGCACAGGGAAACTCGCACGTACACCAGGCACTAGTTAAACTGCATGAGAGGACAGAACAGATTTCTGCGTTGGTGAGACAGTCTTTTTATCTGTGCCTTTAATGCTGGGGGTTTTTCAAAAATGTCTGATGAATCTCAATATATGCTATTTTAGGTTAAAAACTTACATAAAATAAATTTAAAGTATACAGTTGCATGAAATTTTACATATGGAAACAGCCATGGATGTGCCACTCAGGCACAAAACATTTCCTTTACCCAGAAACGTCCCCAGTGTCCCTCCCAGCTAATATTTCCTGTCTCTCCAGAGATAACACCATAGATTAGTTCTGCTTATTTTGTGATTTCAATCATAGGACACACTCTTTTGTGCCCGACTTCTCTCATTCAACAAAATGTATCCTGAGATTCACCCATGTTGTGTATCACTACTTTTTCTTCTTTATTCCTTTGTAGTATTTCATTATGAGTATGCCACAGTTTGGTTTTGCCTTTTTTTTTTTTTTTTATTTGGCTGTTGGGCATTCAGGTCGCTTAGTTTTTTATGTCCATTCATTTTTAAGAGTAAAATGCTACATATTTCAGAGCATAATCAAAACATGTCATTCGACTCTATGTATCTCAATATGTATCTCTTTATAAAAAGGAGATTTTTTGATCACTTCTGGATGGTGACTCGATAGGATGCACTTTCGGGTCGCTCCCCACAGACACCAAAAACAAACAAACCCAAATCACCTGTTTTCCTGAGACAAACAACAAGAAACAACCAACACTTTAGCTGGAGACAGAACGGTGGGTGAAGGCACCCAGCACGGTGCTCAGCTAAGCTACGGATTTGGATTTGGGATGGAGCTCAGGACTCCGGACACAAGGTGGGGCGGAGGCTAGGGATTTCGGGACCAGCTGCACAGGCAGCGAGGGGAGCCCAGTAGGTCTGAGATGTGGCGCCATGGAGGGCCGAGTTGGGAGTGGGGTGAGAGTCATAGGCCACGCAGTGAAATTGCTCCGGGCAGTCATAATGGGAAACAGCCAAATCAAACCCCTCTCACAACCATTTTATGCTAGAGCCTGGTGTCCACTGAGCAGAAATACCGCCCACCGCATATCCACCCACCAGAAATCCCGCCCATTGGGTGCCCCACCCCCAGGGTTACAGTGAGCCCCACCCCCTGGGTTACAGTGAGATGGCAGTCCCAAACCTCAATGGTATGTGCTAGCGCCACCTGGTGGGAAGAGGTGAAACTGCAGCCTGATGGCCAGTCTCAGGCAAGTCAAATCTCCCCAACGCCAGGGAAACCGAACCCTCAGAAATATAAACAGAATGCCAAATAGAGCAAAGGCACAGCAAAATATATGTGAAATGATGGATCCAATCAAAAACACAGGGCAAAATCTGAATATAGCAGACTATGTAAATTACCTGAAGAGGAATTTAGGGTAAGTGATTAACATATTCATGGGAGGCAGTAAACGAGAATGTCAGGCAGCAAAGAGAAGAATTAAAACAAGACATCAAACAGGTAAGAGACACGATGGCTGAATTAAAGAACTCAACAGAGGGACTCAACAATAGGATGCATGAAGCTTCCAACAGAATCAGTGACTGGGAAGATAGGACAGAGGAACTCAATCAAGCATACTAGCAGAGATTTAAAAAAAAATCAAAGACAGCATTGGAGACCTCTGGGATAACATCAAAAGGAACAACATTTGCATTATAGGGGTCCCAGAGGAAGAGCAAGAAAAGGGGGCAGAAACTGTATTTGAAGAAATAATAGATGAGAACTTCCCCAATTTGAAGAATGAAGCAAGCCTCCAGATCCAGGAAGCTCAGAATTCCTAATTAAAAAACCCAAACAGAAATACACCTAGACACATCGACATAAAAATGTCAAAAATACAAGACAGACTATTAAAAGCAGTCGGAGAAAAACGTGTCACATACAGAGGAGCCCTGATAAGTCAGTGGACTTCTCAAAAGAAACTCCACAGGCCAGAAGGGAATGGCATAATATATTCAAAGTGCTAAAAGAAAATGAGTTTCGACTTAGGATACCATATCTGGCAAGATTCTCATTCAGAACTGAAGGAAGGAATTATAAAAACCTTTTCTGACAAGCAAAAATTAAAGGAGTACATCACCACAAAACCAGCTTTACAAAAATTATTCAAGGATGCTCTGTAAAGCACAAAGAAATCACACAAAAAAACAGTAAGACAGAAAATATTAAAAGTGGGGAAGAAGAGAACAAAAATGTGAATAATTAAAATGAGTGGAAGACTAATAGGCTTCAAATAAAATTAGGTAGTAAACACAGAACTGTGAATGCTAACTTCAGGGTAACCTCAAAATACATCCTCAGGGAGAAAGCGAAGAAGAAAAAACAAGGAGAAATCAGTCAAAATATAATTGTACCCATCCAACCTAAAAAGATAAAGAGAACAAAGTCATCACCTGGAGCAACATACAAAAGACAAATTATAAAATGCATAAATAAATTAAATAGAAAACAAAAAGACATTCCAGAAGAGCAATGAAAGTAAAAGGTGGTTCTTTGAAAAAATAAACAAAACTGACAAGCCACTGGCTAGACTCACAAAGAAAAAAAGGGAGAATCTATCATTTGAATCAACATGGATGGAGCTAGAGGAGATTCTAAGTTAAACAAGTCAAAAGAAGAAAGATAGATATCAGATGAGTAACTCATAGGTGGAATGTGAGTATAGACAAAACAAAGGAACAGATGAAACAAAACCAACCCTGAAACATTTGCAAGAGAACTGAGGTGACCAAAAGGGAAGGGGGTGGGTGGGGGCAAATGGTGGAGGATCCCACTGGACAATGGGAAAGAACACTTGGTGATTTTGGTGGAGGACACGGTGTGTTGAAATATATCTAAGACATGAGGAAACTATGCATAGGAAATTATTTTAATGTGTGGAATAATTACTACAATAAAAAATAAATTAAAAAAAAGAAAGGTGCAGGCAGGAGTGAAGGCAAGCAGATACTGGCAGGCAGGAAGAGGAAGAAGCATTTTATTCACTTGATTTCACTGTTCATTTTGGCTGTCCCCATGGGCCCCAGGACATTGGGATATATGTGGACTGTGCCTAAGCCCTACACCATCAGGGCACATCCCTTCCTCTCTTAAAATAAAAACTTTAACAAAAATAGGAGATTTATATAATAATCACAATGCAATTATCTTAGCTAATCTAACAGAATTAACAACAGTCCTTTTGCTTGTAGGCTTGTAAAGTGAAACAACTCAGAATTTTACTACTATGAAAAAGTGAGCACTGTATTAAACAGCAATATTCCGCAATCTCAAAAGAGTTTTAGAGTGAAATGTAGTATGTTCTAAAATGCTGGGTGCTAACCTACCATCCAACCGAAGCTGAGCTCAATAATGCCTAAGACAACTCTTTAAAAAAGGACTGCAGTCTTTATACATTCTTTTAATAAATATGAAGTATCTCTCTGTACAAATATACAGACCTCTCAAATTTTAACATTTAAACACAGAAGGTAATAAAGTTACTTTGTAACTTTCCTATACTGAGAAAAACTCAAATTTAAATATCTTTACTGAGATAATGAACAACAGAAGTACATATTTTCTAACTCCATGATAATAAATTCCTCTGAAAATGAATGAAGGTATTAACAATCAGCAAAAGAGAAAATTATTGGCCAGTCAGCCCTGCCTACTCAGTATCAATGAAGGACACAATACAGATATAAGAAACTGTAGCTGGATGTTAGACATATAGGAAACAGAGCTTTCTCAGAGTTTTTTCATACCATTGTTCAGATGTCTGAGCATCCTTAGATTATAACAGTCCAGGGGTCTACATCTATATTTGTTTCACAATGACCATTTTAAGGCATTACGTTGAACGTATTTTTGAACCAGAATATTCTTTAAGAAAATAATGAGAAATCCTGAAAAGAAACTATTAATCTCACGTCAAATTAAGTTACCAAAACAAAACTATGGAAAAAGCAAAAGTGTAGGTAAGAAACACTGACTACATGCAAATTTTTATTTCTAAGTCTTGTACAAATAATAGTGTTTTTTATCTTATAAAACAAAACATAAAGAAAAAAACACTAAAATGAACCCCACAAATCTGAACGAGTTGAATTTGCAAAGGGGTCAAAGCAGTCGTGTCCTCTGTACACCAACTTGGATCAAACTTCACGAGCAGGTCCACAGGCTTCGCATGAAAACTGGCTTCACACAGCTCTTCTTAAAAGATGCACATCTAGGAAACCCGACAGAATTCACCTCCATGTGACATTCCATAAAAGCGCTAAGGTGCCAAGAGCTGAAGGCACTTAACAGCAGTAAAAGTTTCCACTCCTCATGTCTGCTGATGGTTTTGTGTCAATATTAAAAAAAAAGATGCTTTCATCTACTGTAGATAAAATGGCGAGGGAAGAAATACAATTTTGTCTGAAACCCCCACACAGAACATCTATACTTGTGTAAAGGAATCACTAGTTAAAAATTCATCTGTGGTTTTAGATGAGGTCCTGTCTAGGCACGAGGCCTTAATCTAAATGTTGGTGGCACTTATTTTTCATCACCAGATAAAGAACAAGAGTCTAAGTGTCCAGATTAATTCTCTTGGGCCGCAGTGGATACCACTTTCTCTGGGGGCAGTCTCCAGCTTGCTTTCTCTTCAGCACTATGTTGGTGGTTTTCCTGGGAGAAGATTCCGGTGGCGTTGTTTCTAGCTGCACCAGAAAGCGCTCGGGTTTAACATCCGGTTTCTGACAACGGGAAAAGGCTTCTTGGTGGACTCTCTGGAGGTGGATAACTGGCTGCATCTTTAAGACTTGGGAAAATCCTTCTCCTTGTTCAATTAATGTAGGAAGAGACTAAAAAACCACCAAACAACAGTGATACTCAACATTAATCTCCAGTTGAAATACAAACCCACAGAAACAGACACAATACTCTCATTAAGGCTTATTCTTTTTTTTATGGTTTTTTTTGAGGTCAACTTTACCTTAAAATAGCAGTTTTAGCTGAGGAATTTTATAAAAGCTAAGACCATAAAATGCAATATTCTATTTCTACAATGCCTGCTCATCGAATAAAACTCTGGCAGAACAAGAGGTAACAGAATTTCAGAGCTAAGAATTTAATGTCTGAAACTATTTTAGGGTAATAAGTATTTTATAAATCTTGATCAAATACAGGATCTCAAAACTTTTCTTGAAAAGGGCCATATAGCAACATTTTAAGCTGTCGCAATCACTCACCTCTGTCACTATAATAAAAAGAGGCCAGGGACAGTGACTGAATGCACATGCCTATATGCCAACCAAGTTGTAGCTGTAAAGACAGGGATGGTGGGTGCTAGCCGGGCCTGGGAGCCTGAAACTCTGACCCGGAAATGCTGTGAGCTGCCTGACCTCCAGAGGATCACAGAATTGATAGAAGCAGTAATAGAATGTTAAAGACTCATCAGAACAGGGCAGACTCTGGAGCATTTAACGTAATTTCCACATACTCGATGTCAAGAATATAAACATTTTATTAAAATAATATTTAGACTTCAAGTTGGATATGTAGCATAATATAGTGGTTAATACAGCCAAACATCCGGGGTTTCAGCCCTGGCTCAGTCATTTATTTGGACAACTATCTAGCTTCTCCATGCCTCTGCTTCCTCATCTGTAAAACAGGGAAAGAGCAGCCATATCTCACAGGATACCATAAGGATTAAGCAAGGTCATGCGTGAGGCAAGTAGATGGTGCCTGACCTGTACTAAATGCTCAATAAAGGTAAGCTGCTATTATATCCCATCTGTTTGATGGAGTGTTAACTCTCAGAACTCAAAAGAATAACCAACCTTTAAAGAAACCAGGTGTAAAACTAGCACAGAGTAGATAGCTAGAAATGACAGCTATTCTGAATGTTACTGTCATTAATACACTTGTTAAGGCTCCACTTGAGCACCTACTGAGAATTCAGGTTACAAAAGAATAAAACACATAAGGATGATGAGGATGACAGCAAACAGTCCCATATTTTGTTCACTTCATAACTTTTCAGCAAGTAGCTTTTACCTTCATGGCTTCACTCATCTCCTTAGCTATTGCTTCTCCTCTGCATTTCAACGTTTCCATACGAGAGGCTGCAAAGAAACCACCAAACAGTAGTTTAGGTTTTTTTGGTTTTGTTTTTAATCTAATACCAAGTCATAAAAGACACACAGGTTTTATCTGAACAAAAATCTGTTAGAACGATTGATCTGAGTTTAGTCTTTCTTAGAATATTTTAAGTATCTTATTGAATTTATCAGGACAAATGAAAGGACTGAAATATTGGAGCAGTAGAGTAAAACTAAAAGTAACACACATAAAATGATAGAAAACAAGAGTTATATTATAGGTACTAACACTGGGAGCCTCTAAGAAAGAGTCTAAAAGCTCATTCTACATCTTATCCACCGGCATGTTTAGTATCTTCAATACCAACATCACATTTTGAAATACAGGCTATTTAAATTTTATATTACTCTGAATTTTATTAAAGTATACTTAGACTATACAGTTAGACTGCACTGAAGATAACCTACATGGAATTTCTGGGGAAAAATATTTGGAATGTTATCTTTCCTTACTTGATGCTTTTCTGATTCCTGATACATTTTTTCTTCCAATACCTGTTATGTCCATGGCTGCTTCCTAACAGAGCTGGACATTCAGTGCTACAGAAGGACAGAAACCCTACTAAAACTCCCAGTGAAACCAGAGATAAGAGAAATCATCCCATTATGAAATTATCCACAAATTCATTTTTAGAAGAGCAGTTCTCTAGAGCAATTCATTAAAGTCTAACACTCAAGGATAACTGTGTTAAGAAGGCTGCAACTGTACTGGCTTCGAGGCAGGAAAATAAAGAATTTCCTTCTCAGTCACGATTTTCATTAGATTCCACTCAAAAAAGTGAGTGCGCATTTAGAAAAGAAGGAAATGAACAGCAAAAGCACCCAAGACAAAGACGGAATCAGAGAAGGGTCAAAGGCCACACGACACCTTCAGAAAAGGGTCTTCACCATTTTTTCTGCCAGAGATTTCTTTGGCAATTTCTTCAGACTCTTTTCTTAATGTATTTTTAAAACTGAGGTACAATTTACATATTGTGAAATGTACAGACCTGAGGTTTAGCGTTCAATCACTTGGCAAGTGCACGCCCAGACCGCCATTCCCACCACCTCGGAAAGCTCTCCTGGGCCCCTCCCCCCGACAGTCTTCCTTACAAGAACCACATGTCTGATTCTATCATTATGTGTTCATTTGCTTACTCTAGAATTTCATGATCACGTCTCAAAATTTAAGAAGTTATTAAAAAATGTGCTTTATTCATGAAAAGATCTAGTGGCAAGTCTAATAATTACTATAATATGAAAATGATATAAATAATACTGTGAGGTACCTGCAACAAATGAAAGTTTCTGTGGCTTTGAGTAGCAAAAAACGTTACAGGTCCTGCTAATACCAGTAGCTGGTTTCAGAATTGAAGAAGTGCTACCTTTCACTTGGAGGTTAGTAAAAATAACTATAATCTTTTTCCTATCCAGGTTCACAGTCATATTGGTCTAAAATCCTTGGACTTACTATAATATGCTAACTTAATTTCTATTCTTTTAAGATGTGGGAAGATTCCCCTAAAAGTACTCAAGCAATTACCACATTTTTCTCCTGGGGATGGCAAATTAATGGTCCAGACTTTGGGCTTCTGGCAGCAATCTGTCCCTCCTCCCTCACACAGCTTGCCCCTCCATGTGAGCGGTGCCCATTCAGTCAACACCTACGATGTATCACCTTCCATGGGCCAGACTTAGCACGGGGACCCAGAGTTATAAAAATGAACTCTGCTCCTCAAGCAGCTTTCCGCTTAGAAGACAGGGACACATAGAAACAAGCACAGGTGTTTCAAAGCCAGCTCCAGCTTTTCCCGGGCAGTCTTACACTTCCAGGATCAGGCCCCTGCCTGCACTGACATTCTCGTGTCCTCAGCACATCTAGTAGAATAACCGTAAGGCTCCATTGTGCTTGTTTGTTTGAAACAGTGTTTCTTAAACCTCTGAGACCCCATCTCTCCCTTTAGAATATATTTTTTAGTCTCCTTTTATTCTAAAATGTTCATAGGTTAATATTTCTATACAATAAATTGAAATATAAAAGAATATTTATCATACCAGAATATTATCTGAATGTTTATTTAATATGCTCAGATTCAACCACACTAGTGAGCATAAAGAAGTACTCGATTTTTTTTTACATAAAAGTTGAGTAAATTTGGATTTCATAAAATTTATATTAGAAGTCGTTCTGTATAGAAAAAAGATCAGTGGTATGCATAGAACTAGAATAAAAACTAGTGTATTAGAAAGTAATAACAGACCAGATCTACTTGAAAATGAAATAATCAACTGGAGTACAGGTGATGTACTAAAGAGAAACCACAGACTGTTGAAATGGTTAGATTAGGAAGCACAATATTTGTACAAATGAGATGGCCTTATTAAAAGTGTCACGTCAAAATAAGCCCCTATGTTAAACTACAAGAAGGCATAAAATTAAATCTAATAGGAAGCATACATTCTACTTTGAAAGTGCAGTCATTCAGACTACACTCAATATACATCTTCACCGAACAGACTGCAGAGACCACGGTGTCAAAGTCGATGGGAATGGGGGATGGATAAGTAAAATCATGAATATGAGCACTACAGAGGAGACATGTGGTCATCTCTATAAAGTCAGAGAAAGAATCAAGACAAGAAATCCAAAAATATAATGTAAAATTTTAACACATTTTAATATTAAAGTTTGGCTATTCATATAATTTCTCATGGTACAATATATCTCTATTATAAGAAAGTATTTTAAATCAGCCTCTTAATAAAAATGAATGAGATCCCATTCCACATTCTGTAGTTTCTATTAATTCAATAACATCTGGTTCTAGTCCTATTAATAGTCTTTTACTTATTTTCCATCAGCTTTGTACTAATTACATATGGTATCAAAATTCTTTTCAATTAAGACTATTGTTGAAAATGCTGTAAATAATTCAGGGTCTTTTGAAATGGGGGAGAGTGAAAGGTGTAAGAGAGTCGAAAACAGTTCGTAACATTTCATAGTCACACGGATAAAATGTAGCTCAGGCTGCAAGGCTTTGCTTCTTTTTAGTTAATTTAACCTTCCCTGCACCAGTCATCTAGCAGGAACAGAGAGAATATGTGAAGAAAGGTGACTTAAGCAGAGCCGTGGTAACCTCTGATGGAGCACTGACTAGAAAGACAGAAGGAAACTCTGGGTACTGGAAATGCTGTACAGTGATCATACAGTCGGCAAATAGGATGTGTCAATTACATTCAAATAATCTCCTGGGCATCTTTTCCTTCAAGCTCAAGTCACCTTTTCAGGTAAAAGACTTCTAAATTTAAAGCAATAGGTCTAATTGTTAGTATGCAAAAAATACAGTAAATACATCATTTTCATTGTTTCTAGATGTGAGGACACCTTGCATTATATTTATTGTGCACATGAAAACAGAACAGGTACACTATTTGAAACTATTTAAGTTTATCCTCTATTTCCCAACCATGCAGACACTGCTTTAACGGTAAGGTGGTAGGCACGTGCATGTATTTTAAATCCATCAGGCTCTGCACTTCTGACACACCACAACATACACACACAACACTGAACAAAATCTTTTTTAAGTTTACTGCAGAAGGTAACCACCTTCTTCACTGTGATTGCACGGTTTACAAAATAATCTCTCATCCAAAGCATTCTTCATTTATTTTTAACACATGCTACATGAAAAAAATTGTCTATAAATCCACAGCGATGAAAAACAGATGTTCCCATCTGATGCCCAATCAATGACAATGTGAAAATGCCAAGCGCAATTTGGGTCTGTGAACAAAAAGGAGTTAGGTTTCAGGCGTGGGCGACTGAACAGATCTTCACACAGGAATGTCTATGGTTCTACCAACATATATTCCTGGTCCCTGACATGCCCACAGTGCCTGCTCGTCCATTAGTGGGTAACCAACATTTGCCCCATTTTTTCAAAAGGGCCACTAGGGGGCAGTCCTGCGACCAGTGGGCAAGGGTGTTCCCATTTCTCCTGTAGGACCTCTGGAGAGCCTGAGCTTCACTCCTTCATCCTCCCCAGTGGAATCCAGTGCTGGGCAGGGAGAGTGAAGTTCTGTCCCTACAACAGCCTGAGGCTGTGACAGGGAGCTCCGGGCCCGGGGGAGGCTGAGGATGGTGCATCAGGGGACTAGAGGGTGAGTTGACGTGTCACAGTTGTCACACGAGAGTCCCTTAAAGGAGGATTGAGTGCTGGATGGCAGGGTGAGTAGGACTTGGAGAACAGTGGAGGATGTGCCACCCATAGGGGGAGACACACCCAGAAAGAAGAAAACAGGAACCAGACATGTGAGCCCGAATGAGGAACCTGAGGACAGCTCCCAGTGAGGGAGTCTGGGGGACAGGAGAGAAGCCAGGGCTCCAGGGGGCACTCCGAGGGAAGGAGACGGCTTACAGGTGGATCTGAGGGTGACATGAGGGGACTGCCACACTAAGAGGAATGCCAACCATTTGCCTGGGAAACATTTAGTGACATACAGAAAACAAATGGGAAATAAGGCAGTTACCAGTTGGAAGTGGGTAGAAGGGTCCAGAAAGGAAACACTCACAGTCACCTGCTTCATACTGATGAATATTTAGGTATCATAACGATAGAAATACCAACTACCACTATGTTTTAACAAACCCAGCACTCTGGCGAAACTTGGCTGCAAGGAGAGTATGGGACAGAGAAACACAAAGGTGTGAAAGCCTTCCCTGCCCACGACAACAGTAGTGAGTCCCCGAGGGGCAGGCCAGGACCCTGCAGGAGTACTAGGCAAGCAGGCTGCATCAGCCTCCTTTTAGAGATAAGGAAACAGAAGCAGAGAGAACTGAGGAACGGAACTTAATGAAACAGAACTAGAACCAATAGTTCCTAGAATCCAAAGCATATGCTCTCCTATAATCTATAAGTAACTTTCTAAAATATCACTTTTCCAGGAATTATACATTCATTATACATTCATAAGAACAAATAGTCAAAATTAGCTCCAATATAATGCGAGTATTTTAAAATAACAATAAACAGTGCCCAGTAAAGAATCAAGATAATTCTAGTGTTAAATCTAAAGATAATTCTAGTGTTATAATTATTGAATACCTCTACCTCCCTTTTTAAAATTAAATTAATTAAACCTTTCACTGAAAACTAAGGAATATCAGTCACTTCAGGAATAAAACAAAACACACAGATTTTAAGACCAAAAATACCTAAAACCTACAAAAAAACAAAAAGGGACACACACACACTTAATAATGGTCAATAAATAGGTGAATGTTGTCTGCAAATGCATAAGACCATTGTCCAATATTTATATCTGCTGAGGAAATTTCAAAATACATAAAATTTTCACTCCCTCGCTCAAGATTATTTTAAGTGAGTCTTTCACTTACTGTGACCAGAAGGGCATGCACCGACTCTGATACGCAGCCCCTGACAAGACAGACGGCATGGTGGGGATGGGCCTCCTCTCCAGGCCTGGCTGGGAACTTCTTCATGTACCACTATTTACCCTTCTCACCACAACAAAGGTGTGGAGGGAGCCAAATGACCTCCCACACATTCCTATTTATATATCATGTGTGGCAGTAATGTATATTCAAAATGTGATTTTCCTAATCTTTTTCACCATAAATGTTACTATTTCAGCTACACTGAAGGTTAAACAGATCTTTAAAGGATAGCCTAGAAACTTACCCATTGATAATACCATTTGTACATTCTTCCAGTGGGGAAAATGTATTTCGAATTCCACAGCTCAGAGGACATTGGAGTTTTAGAAACAGCCATTCGGAGCGTGCGCCACCGATGCACATCAGAAGTGCTAAGCATGTTGGCATCACTAGGGAAGAAGAGAAACTGTCCCTCCATCATCCTCTGCTATGGGGTCAGCAAAGAGCTGAAAGTGTCATAAGTCTGCTGCAGAGAAACTTAAAATAGCTCCTTTCACCACTTCACAATTAGTGAAGGGCAGGAGAAAAAGGGAGACACTTACATTAATCTCAAAGACCTTTGCACAAAAAAATAAAGGAGGAAGCAATTATAAGCTTTACTAGTAGGATCACAAACCGTTTTAACTAGAAATGAAAACGCAGTCTAGACAGCTAATCAGAAGACTGCTACAGGAATATTTTAAAAAGCAACCAGTTTGGTCTGAAAAATGTAGAAGTCAGGCACTCTGAGTACACTGTCTTCCCTCACCACTTGCTTTCGAAAACACAGGGAAATGAAAAAGTGGAAATGAAAGATTGAGTAACCGGCCTCGCTTTGCCTTCAGGTCATTGCACTGACGGAACAAGGAAGCATGAATTTCCAAAAGCCTGCACAATTCAGAATTCAGCAAAAAGGCATTAACTGAGCACTTCCTTTCTACTTTCGCTGCTCTTCACGAATGTGAAGGAGCAAGCACTCACAACATAGGATGGCTGGAATGTACTGGTTTCTGAGGAGACCAAGGCATGCATAAGAACAGGAACTGAAAGGCAGCATCCCTGGGGAAAATGAAACCAAAGGCTCAGCAGTGATTTATGACTTTTTGGAAGCTGAGTCTTCGCTATGATCAGAGTGTGTGGAACCCACCTGTTCGGTAGGCAGCCCCACACATGGTCACTCTCCTTGCTGGGTGGCCTGGCCTTGGACACGTCTCTGACCTGGCCTGGTCTTGTAACACTTATTCCTTCCCTCCCTTCCTTCACTAGGACCTGGGTAGTTTGTGCCATGAATATTCAGGCTCATTCCTGATGTGAAACATTGCTCTAGCTCTTGTAATTGGGGGCTCTTCCTCTGGGTTAGCCTTCCTGCTGTTCCTGTCATTTAATACATCACCCAAGCACTGATGCCAACTACTTAATTTTGTATTTGTTTCAATGTTTCTTCTCCCGCTAGAACATAAGCTCCACAGAGCTGTTTGTGCTGCTCAGCAACATTCCCTCCACCCTGAGGACAGTTCTGACACAGAGATGACAGTTGATAAACATGACTGAATGTGCGGATAGGTCAGAAGCAGTACGATATGCTGGCTACATGTAATGCAAGACTGGTGTCAAAATTCAAGCTCATGGAACTTTCAATTTGAGACAAAGAAACCACAAAGAAACACAAATACATACAAACTGTATTAAGTGCTAGTAAGAAGTGAGAAAAGAGCGCTGGGGAGGGGCTATTTTAATCAGAGCAGTTAGGGAGGATCTCTGAGGAGAGAGCATTTAAATGAGAAAGAAAGACTGAGAAGACAACAACTTGGAAGCATCAGGATCATAGAGGCACTTCAAAGAGCTGCAGGACAGGCGGCAGCACTGGCACAGAGGAAAGGCCCTAAATGGCCTGAGCAGCAGGCAGAGGCCAGCATGTATAGGACAGGGCTGCATGTCTGAAACTCACTGCACACTTATGATAGCTAGACTTTAAGAAAAGAGTGATAGCCAATTTGTGTCAAAGAGTATCCTAGACTTTTAGTCAACTTGGTCTTGGAAACTCACAGAACTCTCCATCTTTGTCCAAAACACGGTTGGAGAAATATGAAAAATTAAAGACATATACCAGAGCACATGCAAAATAAACATGTCTAAGAAGCAGAAAAAGCCCAAGAGAGGGCTTAAGTCAGGCAGCTCAGGAAGAGGCCGACTGGCCAGCAGAAGGTGGGCAGTAGGAGGCTGCTTCAGTGTCTGACTGATGTGGAGTTTCCCACCCTAGAGGAGTTGCAAACTGCCATTCCCAGAACCAGGAGCTGACGCAGGCCACACTGCAGTGGTGGCAAGCAGCAGTGCCTCTGAGGCTGGCCTGAACCACACTGCATGTCCACTTAGCTGGCTCTACTGTCTCTGGTTTAACAGTGGACAGGGCCCCACACTACCTAACAGAAGACTCCAACCAAGGATTGATGAAGGGTCAGAGGAAGGCAACCCGAGAAGTGCCAAACAGGAAGGGGGCAGTGATAGGAAAATAACCACACACACAAATCCTAGTCAAGACATGCTCGCAGGTGTGCCCCGGTGGCTTAGAAGTTAAATCCACTGGGTGTAGCCCACATACATTCCAAGGACCAAGGTTCATAACCCCGGGGTGAGGAAACAACAACTTGAACAAAAATTAAAAAATAAATAAATATATGTTTCTTCCCCCTCTCTCTTCCTGCCTGCCTGCCTGCCTCTGCTCACCTTCATGCCTGCCTGTTCCTTTCATTTACGCCCACCTCATCCCACCTGTGACTCAGGCAGCTCCTGTGCAGCCTATAAAGACTGCGGCCCTGGGTTTAAGACCCATGCTATGGGGGCAAAGAAAATCCTAGAATACATGAAGAAATCACAACCATGAAAGACAGCTAATCTAACTAATGTCAGATGGAGCAACTTAGCTACCTACAAATGGAATAAAAATAGAGCATCTGAAAGTTATCTTCAATGTTTAAGGTCCTCCCATAGGTAAAAAAAAAATCAAAACAGACATTACAAAAGAAAAATAAACTAACAAAATAAAAATAAGGATAATACAAAAATAGAAAAAGTGGTAAAGAAGAAAAGGATTAGACTAAAGATGTTCTAGATGCAAGTCTCACACGGAGGTGAGTGGAAGACAGCCAGAAAGGGGTAGCAAGCAAGACAAGTTAAAAGATCCCCACCAAACCAAAAGTATGATTCAATTTATTTAAATAATTTTTGAAACTTGTATGTTTTTAATATATCAAGAAAAAGTAATGAAGTTATTATTGATGCAAAAAATAAAACAAGAATAAAGATACATCTTAAATAAAAATCCTGAGCAATTTACTAAAAAACTATTAGGGAAAAAAAGTTCAGCAAGGTTACAAGATACAAAACTGATACACAAAAATTAATTCTATTTCTACACAGCAGCAGTGAACAAACCAGTAATAAACATTTGAAAGCAAGTGCATTTACATTAGCATGAAAATAAATTAGGAATAAACGTAACACATGAAGCACTAAAAGCTAGAAAACTTTGTTGAAAAATTTAAATGAGATTTAAATAAATGGAAAGGTATTTGTTGTTGTTCATGACAGAAAAAATGTTAAGAGAATACAATACTCTCGGATTAATCTACAATTTCAACATAGTCTCTATCAAAATCCCAGCTGGTTTCTTTACAGAAACTGACAAGCTGATCCTAAAATCACATGGTTATTCAAGGGAACCAGAAAAGACAAAACAATTCCAAAAAAGAACAAAGTTGAAGACTCATACTCCATGATTTCAAAGCTGACTACAAAGCTATCATGATCAAGACACTGTGGTACAACAGGGAATGGGATGGGGTGGGAAGTGGGACAAGCGGAGGTGGGCAGGGTATGCTGACATATATTACATAAGTCAGTGAAAGTGAATTTTGAGTCCTGATGCCGGCACATTACAAGCAAGTGATTCTAAACAAGGGTGGCAACACCCGCCAAGGGGTAAGGGACCACACTGTGCTGAGGCCGCTGGACACACACACCAACACATCACATGAGGATGGGAGAAAGGTGGTGCTGGGTGTGGCTATCCTCAGACATTTGATGAAGAGTGAAGCTGCACATCTAAGACTTGTGTTGTAAATTAGTTACCTCAGTAAAAACAAAAACAAAACCAAACACTTCACACTAAATACAAAAGTTAATTCAAAATGGATCAAAGACCTAAATGCAAGGGCAAACCCCATAAAATATTTAGCTTTATAATATATACAAATATTTGATGCTTTTTAAATAAGCATAAATCTGCACGGTCTATTAACAATGGTTTTGATATATGACACCAAAAGTACAAGAAGTCAAGAGAAAAAAATGGGTTTATTAAAATTTAAAACTTTTATATTTCAAAGAATACTGTCAAAGTAGGAAGACAACCCACAAAATAGGAGAAAATATTTGCAAATCACATCTAATAAGGGAATATCAAGAATCTATAAAGAACTATTATAACTCAACAATTAAAAGATAAGTAATCCAATTGAAAACTGCTCAAAGGATTTGAATAGTTATTTCTCTAAAGAAGATACACAAATGGCCAATAAGCACAGGGATAATCAGCATTATTAGTCATTAGAGAAATACGAATCAAAATCACCACAATCTATCACTTCACACCTACAAAAGTTGGTGAGAGTGTAGAGAAACTGGAACCCACACGCACTGCTGGTGAGGAGGAGAAAAGGTGCTGCCACTCTGGAAAACAATTTGGTAGTTTCTCAAAAAGCTAAACAGAGTTACCACATGATCCAGCAAGACCAATCCGATGCATACATATTCAAGAAAATTGAAAACAGGTCCACACAACTTGTCTACAAAAATCCATAGTAACATTATTCATAATAGCCAAAAAGTGGAAACTCAAAAATGTCTGTATACTGATACATAGATTTAGAAAGGTAGCATATACCCATATAGTGGATTATTGTATGGATCATGAATCGGGTATTAAATGGCAATAAAATGAAGCACTGATACATGTTACAAGATGGATGGATCTTGAAAACATTATGCTAGTTTAAAGCCAGTCACAAAAAAATGAAGTAGAGATTTTAAAAATTATAGGCACCTACTATAAAGTTTTATACCAATATACTGAATAGATGATTGAAACTCTTTTCTAAGCAAATTATTACCAAAATCAATTCAAGAAAAAAAATGTAAAACCTGAAGGACTGACTACCTATGACATGATTCTATGTCTATGAAATGCCTAGAATAGTTAGATCTATAGAGACGGGAAGTAGACTAGTGGTCACCTGGGGGAAGGATGAAAAACTGGAGGAGAATGGCTAGGGGTCTGGGGTTTCTTTCTGGATGAAATGTTTAAAAATAGATGATGGTGGCTGCATAACTGTGAATATACTAAAAGCCATCAAGTTGTACACTTCAAATGGGTGACTGTATGGTATGTCAATAACACCTCAGTAAAGCCATTAAAAACCTGAGTGTTAAAGATAATAGTAAAATAGATTCAATATCGTGAAAGAAAGTAAATACAACTCAAGTGCAAGGATGAAATGAAAACTAAGAAAGTCTACCACCCACAGACTCTTACTCAAAGCCTTATAAAGAAGTACTTTAAGAAAAAGAAAAGTGCTGGACAGGTAAGCTGGGGAGTGAAGAGCGTATTGAAATGGTGGTGAATGTATCTACTATATACAGACCTGGATTAACTATGATGCACAACTTAAACCTACATAATGTTATGATGCAAAGTTCTTTCAATAAAATTAATTTAAATTAAAAAAGCAAACCTAAAAGGAAGGCATGAGATTCAAGAAGCAACAGTGTAATACCACACTTGGAAAACCTTGCTGAAAATTTACTCAATCACTGAATGCAAAATTCAACCTGCACACATATAGTGGATATATTTCATTCTATGCAACCTATGAATATGTTTTCTTCTACCAATTTTGCACTGTTGGTAGGAGTGCAAATTGGTGTAACTCCTTTGGAAAATAGTGCAGAGATTCCTCAAAAAGTTAAAGATGGAAATTCCATATGAGCCCAGCATTCCACTTCTGGGTATTTACCCAAAAGATATAAAAACACTCATTCGCAGAGATATGCACCCCCATGTTTACTGCAGCTCTATTCATAAAAGCTAAGGACTGGAAGCTACCTAAGTGCCCAATGTCAGATGAATGGATCAAGAAGATGTGGTGCATATATACACAAGGGAATACTACACAGCCCTTAGAAGAGATGAAACCCTGTCATTTGAATCAACATGGAGGTATCTAGAGGGGATTAGCCTAAGTGAAATAAGTCAAAAGAAGAAAGATATGAGATAATCTCACTCATAGGTG
The DNA here is from genome assembly GCA_004363575.1 of Solenodon paradoxus. Taxonomy (NCBI): domain Eukaryota; kingdom Metazoa; phylum Chordata; class Mammalia; order Eulipotyphla; family Solenodontidae; genus Solenodon; species Solenodon paradoxus. The sequence goes on along the minus strand of RJWH01000592.1, from coordinate 459,575 downwards.
GAATGTGAATAGACAAAACAAAGGAACAGATGAAACAAAACCAACCCTTGGACACCTGCAATAGAACTGAGCTTACCAATAGGGAATGTTGGGGTTTGGAGGAAAAGTGATGGCAGAGCCCACTGAACAATGATGAAGAACACTTGGTGATTTGGTGGAGAGCAGGGTGTGCTGAAATATATTCAAGGAATGGGGAACCTATACATATGAGGTTATTTTAATGTGTGGATTCATTATTACAACTTAAAAAATTTATATATATATACACACACATGAGAAAAAAAAGTCCCAGTCCCTGAGTCCTTCCCCTAGAGATTCTGAGTCAATAGGCCTAGAGCCAGTTCTCATGACCCTAAGTGAAGAGTGAAACATAGATGACGGCCACAAATAAGAATTCGCATCACGAGGAGTCAACAAGCTGACACCATTAGAGGAATACCAGGAATGCATAACATTTATAAGATAGTGCTTCATTTTTACCACAAACACTGACTTACCTGGATCAGGGTCACATTTTAGGTCCAATGGATGCACAACAGGGTGGTACGTCTTCTAAACATAACATAAATTAAAAAAATTAATGCAACCATTAATATTTCTTATAAACATTTCCTTAAGCTAATGTAATAGACTAGTCAATAGAACAATTACTTAGGGGAAAAATCCTGAAATCTGTAGGCAATGAAGAGATCAGATCAGTCAAACTAAGTCGTAATTAAACCTTTTATTGTACTGCCACCTACTGCATAAATAAGAAATAGAACCATTAAAAAAAGCACTAGAAAAAAAAGTAATCAAGCAGATTAAAGGCACTGAGACTGAGTTTTGGGTTTAAAGCATACGTTAGTCTCCAAACTATGAGCAAAATGTGTTTCAAAAGTTCACTTTAAGATAACCGTTTGCACTCAGAACTCACAGTCCCACACAACTGTTTTAAAAAGTGGTGACCAGGTCAGCACACTAGAGCCAAAAAGCTCCTGGGTTGTGCTGGGGCTGCAGTAGCAGAACCAGAGGAATAGGGTTCACAATTCTGGCAGAGAGATATGGAACGCCCCTCCTTATTTGCCTAAGCTAGCAGGAGTCAAAAGGTTTTTAAAAGCTATCTGCTGCATACTCATCCCATCCATTTGGCACACTTTTTAAACTTTCAGAACAGCACTTCATGTAGGTTTGCTGAGTTTCTTTTACGCAATACTAATTTGCTAGGTTTCTGTGGTTTTATTTTTGTTTTTTCTGTGAGGGAAGAGTCATAAGAGGGAAGGAGACACTGGGAAAGAAATACAGGTTGAATTTTTCCCCTGAAGACATTTTAAAAGGGGTTGGGGAGGGCAAAGCAGACTATTTCTTTGAGGACTAACTGCTATGAAAGAGAAGCAATTTCCTTATAAAATTATGACTACAATATTTTAGCTAAAGTACCTCCCTCTACTGCCCTTAAACAATTCTTAAAGGAAAGCAACAAAAAGATTCAGTAATTTCAAAAAATCAGGGACAAACAGGAAAGCATAATTTAAAATCTATATACATGTATATCTCATTCCAGAGGCAATGCCATCCCCTCAAACCAACTAAAAGCCAATATATACTACAAATTTTCACGTTAAGAACAGGTACTTAATCTTTACCAGCAGGATCCTCCAAAATATATAAGCATATATACAAATAATGTGCCAAACCATAAATGATAGAAAGAAAAGGCTCAGAAATAACATTTTTTTTTTTTTCTGATCTCAGAATTATAGTCATTGTCAGTCTCTTCTCTTCAAATTCTATTTTAGTATCAGCTATATTCAAAATCTACTGTGACTCAGAACAGAAGAAAGTCTTATAAGAAACAAAGAGTAGTAACTGAGGCAAGAAAGACAAAACAACATGTCCTATGAATTTTATCAACATCTCCATGTGACTTTTATATACTTCAATTTTTCTACTATAATAAAATAGACATAACAAAACTTATTATTTTAAAGGTAAGTAATCTTACCAGAATTTCTTGTTTTGCTTTTATTGTTTTGATGACACATTCAAGGATCTTTCTGGGATACTGCTTACGTTTTGTGGCTATATCTACTATGATTTCATCAAACTGATCTTCAAGTACTTTGATATCAGAATCTATTTCAAGAAAAAAAGTATAAAAAAATTCCTTAAAAATTGTTTATAGTCTACATAAATGTAATACGAATAAATTTAGAACAAATGAAATAATAACTGACAACAAACATGGCATGCTACTATGTACAAACATACTTAGGTGAACTAATTCATTTACTCATTAAATAACCAATTACTGAGTATCAATGGAAAGCCAGGTCTAAAGAGAAATAAAAAAGATGAACATAACATGATCCCTATTCTCTAAGAGCTCACAGTTCACTGGATGAAACCGATCACTGCAAAGAAACTTGATAAATTTAACAGTGGTATGAAAATGGTATCAGAACAGCAGAATGTAACTCTACCTCAGGAATTTAAGGCTTTAAAGAGAAAGTAACACGTGAGCTGGGCCTTGAAACACAAATGTGAAATCAAAATGTAAATCCACTGGACGAAAAAAGTAGGAAAGAATGACAGGAAGAAGCATTTTTGGCAGAGGAAACAGTATTTGCAAGATCATAGTATTTGGAAAATAGAGACAGTTCTAAATGTCTGCAGGATTAAGCATAAAGAGAGAAGAAAAACTGAATACAAAATTTAGACTGTTCAGGGCAATCATGTCAGGGTGCTAACAAGGTCTGGTGTCAGCATATGCTGAACCAAGGCTGCGACAGTAGCAGTGAAGTGAGTGAAGTAGGTATTAGTGAAAAAACACAGTGACTTTAATGTTTTTTCCTCCCAGTTCCAGGTCTCAAACCTGGTTCCATGGCTTTCACTGCCTTTGTCTTAGCCACCTGAGCTAAGGACTGGAAACAGTGACTATAATTTCTTTGCTTTAACTAAAACTAGTTTATTGGCTATTTCCCAGTGTTTTAAAGCAGTGCTTCTTAAACTTTAGCAGAATAAATAATCACCTGAGGAGTTTGACAAAAGTGCAAAAATATTTACTCAGCAGATCTCTGGGATGAGAAAATTATAAATTAGGTGCCCCAGGAGAAGTAAAGGCAGGTGCTATACCAGCCTGATTTTTTTAATTCTACTAAAAATAATATTTGTTACTTTTAAGTAGTTAAAAACACTAAAGGGCTATATTCTTAGCTTAACTGATCTACATTGTATGTGTTCCACTAGGTCAAAGTTTAAGCTAGAAATGGATTTACGTTACTGAAGATTCAAGTCTGAAAAACAGCATGTTTTTGTAAACACTATTGAAATATACAGTATATAGGTAAGTCAAGTAAAGATTAATGCGATATATCAAGTATGGTCTTTCATTCATGTAACAAAATAGTAAGTCTAACTAAATTACTTCTTTTGAGAGTACTATGAGACATAGTCATCTCTTAATTAAATACTCCATAAGTTTTAATTTACCCACTTAAAAAGTTAAATCACTAGCCTGAAAGGAATAATGTAGTATTTCATAATCAGTTAATTCTTTGTAAAACAGAAAATAGTTTCTTAGCGCCACCTAATAATAAAGCTACAAAACCGAAATGCATAAACAATTTGAGCATGGAAGAATGGTTTATTTAACAAATATTTACTAGGTGCCTACTAATGTGCCAAGCTAAGTGTTGAAAACATAGTGATGGGAAAAGCAGAGACCCTGCTCTCAAGAAACTTACATTCTAATTTTTTTTTTAAAGGAAAGGTTCAGGCAGGAATGAAGGCAAGTAGAAGCAGGTAGGCAGGAAGAGAGAGGAAGAAGCACTTTATTTTATTTAGTTGTTCATCTTGGTTGTTCTCCTGCCCTGGGATGCAAACCTGGGTCCTTGGGATGTATGTGGACTGTGCCGGCTGTAGGTGGTTAACCAAACAGCGACTCTACCAGGGTGCACCAACATTGTAATTCTTAAATGTACTTAGTCAAGTCTCCTGAAATTAAGGTCTTTCAGGATAGTTCAAAAACAGAAAGAAAGAATTCCTTCATTCATTCATTCACTCATTTATACAATGATCTCAATGCGCAATACAAAAATTGCTGCCATTATGAAGTTAATTTATTGCCTCTCTGTATCAGATCAGATACTAGCCCTCTTAATCCTATCTGCTGAATATCTCTTAAGTCTTTTTTCTCTCTTTTTCAAGCAAGATGTACAACTAAATAAAATAAAATGCTTCTTCATATTTTCTCTTCCTGCCTATCTGCCTACTTGCCTTCATCTTTCCTTTAAAAACGAGAATCAGATGAAGACACAGTACAAAGCTATGTAGTTTGAAAATATTCCTACGTGACTCTGATACATTCCCTTTTCCATACTAATTACCAATTTGTCCGATAAGAATTGGGAAACCCATTATTATTTTTTTTTCTGCTTTAATATATAAACTGTAATGTGAATTTTCATGACTGAAGAAGTAACTATAATAGTACAAAGGATTAAATAGCGAAGAAGTCTTCTGCGGAAATCTGAATCTTAATATTAAGGAGAAAAATGACAACCACTGAGGGTTACCTGAGGGGCTTAGAATCAGCTTAAGTGTTTAACTGAATAATGTCAATAACACATAGTGACCTTAAACTGTGCTGGGTGGTGTCTGTGATATCACCATTAGGAAAGACAAGATGCTCTTGTCGGGGTGGCCCTTCTCTAGGACACTGCTAAAGATTCTGCCTCTCTTCCCATACTGTTCATTCCCTTTTTATTAATCTTTTTCCTTCCTACTTTGACCATTTTACTTCTATTAAAACTTGATATCTTTAGGTGGAATGTGAATAGACAAAACAAAGGAACAGATGAAACAGAACCAACCCTGAATCACTTGCAAAAGAACCGAGGTTACCAAAAGGGAAGGGGTGGGTGGGGGCGAATGGTGGTGGAGCCCACTGGACAATGGGGAAGAAAAACTGGTGATTTGGTGGAAGACATGGTGTGTTGACATATATCTAAATATATCTAAGAAATGGGGAACCTATATATAGGAATTAGTTTAACGTATAGAATAATTACTACAATAAAAGATAAATTTTTTAAAAATGTGATATTTTTAGATATCTCAACTCTGTTAGACCAGGAAAATAATCACTCTTTTTAGGGTGCTTTCTTCAAATCCTGACCTCATCCTTTACACAATAATCTTATAATTGTCACCTTTTATTTATTTTTTTTTTTTTAAGACAAGAAGAAAGGGAAAAGAAGGCAGAAACACTGAGGAGGAGGAAACACTTTCATGCATTTGGTGTTTTTGGCTGTTCCCCTGGCCTTGGGTAGCAAACCCAAGTCAGTAAAGTGAGTCCTTGGGCTTTACATGGTTCACACCCCAGCCACAGGCTTAGTAGCTGAGCCACCTGGGTTCACTGTTAACACTTCTAAGGGTACTTCGTTATCTATTCCAAGGATCACTTCTAAAAATAAAACTTAATTTTTATGATATTAATCAGAGGAATTCTCTGGGTCTCGTTTTTCATCTAGGGATAGTTCTATAATATTTTCTAATAACTATTTGCAAAAGTACTTTTGAAGGTTAATGAGATGAAAGTATTACTGAGAATGCCAGAGAGCATCTAAGAAGGGTCAAGGTCCCTGCTGTGTTATTTACCTGAGATTCTGACTTCAGCAGGTTAGTTTCCTTTTATCCCTCAGTAAAGGATTTTTTAAGTAACACTGAAAATGGGGATTAGAAAACAGCATTCACAATAAAACTAGCTACAAAAAAACTAAGAAATTAATAATCAAAGGAAAAAGTTAAGTCACATACCCATAAAATTATCTGAAGCTTCCTGCCACGCTTGGCCATTAACGCTGACGTTCTCTTGAACAGCTAATTCAAAAGTCTGTAATAAATCCAAATAGTCAAGTTACTAAAAATAACTCAAATACTGACTTCAAATATTTTGGCAAAATAATAATTTCAAATTTATGACAGAATATAAAGAAAAGTAGCAAACTAGATTATTTTTTCCAATGAAGACTCCATTTAAATCAGTGATTCTATCTGCATTTTAGCCATGATAACCACATTGAAAACTTCTGATGCAAATCTTAGAATATTGCAATAAAATAATAAACGTGTTCCTTAAATGAAACAAAAAATAAAGACTAACAAATTTTGACCCAGTTAAGTCTCAAGGGTATAAACACTACATATGTGGCTGAATATGAGGGAAAACATAGATACTTAAAAGAAAGTGAAATTAATTCCTACTTTATAAGGACTTTTTTTTTTTTTTTTTTTGAAATATACACTTAAATACTTAGGGATAGAATGACATGAGATCTGGGATTTGCTTTAAAATGGGAAATGTAATATTGTTGAAACTGGTAATGGAATTTTGGTAATGTCCACTGTACTAGTTCGTTTTTTATATGATTCAAAATGTTCATAATATATCAAAAAATAAAGAACTTAAGGAATTTGGCAATACCATTAAAACTGCAAATGTGCATTCATTATTGACAATTTTACTCCTAGCAATGCATCCTAAAGGATTATTCTTATAAAAAGGATATACTAGGAATGTACTATGCACTGTTTGAAATGATGAAATATCAGGGGAAATATAACAAAATTTCAATTCAAAATTAGAAGAATTATTAAATATACAATATAACCATCCCATACAACAGTTTAAAATAATGAAATATAGCTGTCTATAATAATGACAAATTATCGGTCAAAAACATATTTGGCAGATAAAAGTAGGTTGCTAACAATGCATCAGCATACTATCAATGTAAACAACCAACCAAGAGAAAGAGATATAAAGCTACAGAAAAGGATGTAGAATGACTCACTTCAAGTATCCTCCAAAATAGCAAATTATTTCCAGGAAGGAAGAGGAGTAGGGAGGAGAATTCAATTGTTTGTCTTCTCTATTTTTTAATTTTTTGCAATGAGAATGTATTTTGTACACTTTATATAATTAAAAATAAGCATAAATCAAATAAATGAAGAGTTAAAGCATATATTTTATACATGAAAAGCTTTATAAAGCAGAAATCTTACTTTCTGTATGTACTTCTCAATGATTATTTGAGGGTATAAATTGTCTTTGTAATATTTATTGCACAATCCTACCAACATTGTCTTCTAAAAATATCTACTACTTTATTATGTATTTTAAATAAAAAGTACATCAATATAATTAAAGCCTCGCTTTTATTAGTTCATATCAAAATAACAAAGAAGTAAATTCCCTTAGTAGTTGTCCTCAAACTCTTTTTATCTTTTTCTTTCTTTTTTTCCCCAAAGGAAAGGCACAGGCAGGAATGAAGGCAAGTAGGTAGGTAGGCAAGAAGAGAAAGGAGGAAGAAGCATCTTTATTTTTTAATTCTAATTTAGTTGTTCACACTGGTTGTTTCCCCGGGGCCAGGACTTTAACCCAGGGGAGACAAACTTTTATCTTCTAGTCCACTTTATCACCCACTAAGATAAAGCCAAATTCTTTTTCTGTAAATCAATTAAACGGTCTAAATACCTCGCACTTTCTAGGATGGATTAATTCTCATTCATTACACAACAAGTAGTTTTCTCTAAACTACTGAAAAAAAAAAAAAATCCTGCAACGTCTCCACTGTTGCCTCACTTGCAAGAAAGGAGTAAGAGCCACTCATTGTATATAACATGGAAACAAAGAATCGCACTTGTATATAACATGGAAACAAAGAATCGCACCCAGGGAGTCCCTCCATTCCTTTACCATTTAACCTTCATTTTTATTGTTTAAACTGTGATCATTCGCATTCACAAGTATGCAACATTAGACTTTTCCCTTATAATAATAAAAGTGCATGTTTTCTGATGACAGACACCAATTCCTCAATGTTATATCTTGCACCCCCGCCCCCCCAAACCATCTTCTTCAGGGCACGGCAAAATAGTTTCGAAAAGGTGAAATGTGTTCAAGGATGAGTGTGTAGTTTTAGATAACAAACTTCACAATCCAGAAAGCTTCCTTAACTTGTTTCAGACTTTAGCAGGGAAAAGGTTTCCCTTCTCTTTACAAGATGTTCTAAGCAAAAGCAAAGGATCACCCTTTCCCAAGGAGTCCCTCGGAGTCACGTCTGCACTGTCCAATAGCCACCTGATAGCTCTGAAAACTCAAATGTAAAAAGTCTAGCATCAACAAAAGAACGTAAACTATCTCGTTCGCTTTTGTACTGTTTCATGTGAAAACTGGTTATCCTGAAATATACCGGATTACATAAATTGCTTGAAACTGAAATCCCTCCTGTTTGTTCCTACTTTTAATTTCACGTTACATACGAGGCTCTCGCAGTATTCCTACTGGACAGCGCGGGCTTCAGTAAGCAGAGCCCAGCTGGCTGTACGCACAGGCCGTTAGCATCGGCCTGTACCTCGAACCCTACCCGCTGGCCGTACCCACTGCGCGTCCCGCACGGCAGGCTCCCGAATCTCCTCGGGCAGAGCGGCCCCGAGCTGCTGCACGAAGCGCCCGCACAGGCCCAGCATCTCGGACACCGCCCGCTTCGAGGTGCAGCGCACGCGGAGGTCGTCTCTCGGGGCGGCGGGGACCGAGGCCCGCTCGTCTCTCCCGGCCGCTAGCAGAGGGTCCCGCAGCTGGCCGAGGTCCGCCGACTGCTCGGCCCCCGCCATTTCCAGTTTTGAACAGTGGGCGGGGCTCCTGAACGGAAGGAAGCGTTCCCCTGCCGGAAGGAGCGCTTGTCCTACGGGCAACGCAGCAGGCTGTGCCGCAAAGTTCCGGAGAGTCTCGCAGGGGCCCGGGGTGGGCTACCCGGCGGAACCATGGGCGTCGGGCTAGTGGACTGTCACTGCCACCTCTCCTCCCCGGACTTCGACGGCGTACGTGGGGCGTGGCGGGCCGGTGGGGCGGAGGGTGATCTTTGCGCCCCTCCTGAGGGACAAAGCCGCGGCCCCACTTAACCTCCGTCAGATTGCTTGTGTGTGCTCGGCTTGTGTGTGCTCTTCGCAGCCCCTGGTTCTAACCAGGCAGAGAAGCAAATCGGACGCGGAGCGCACACGTTTCAAACGGACCTGTTACATCTGGAACCAGGGACTGTTTTAAGAAAAAAATCTCCCAAGAGTTGAGACAAGCTGGGGCTGGAAAGACAGATCCAACCAAGCAAAGAGGGGGTGTACGGGACGGCGAAAGCATGCTGGTCGCAGGCACGCTGAAGTCACCCAAAAGGACTGGGGGAACCTGACCAGCGGGAAGGGCACACGTGAAGCGGGACCCAGGGCGGGGTGGACGGGGGGAAGGGGCGTGGCGTCGCAGGGGATAGCAGGTCAGGAGAAGTTTGAATTTCATCCCAAGTCAGTGCAGATCCAGGAAAGGTTTTGTTTGTTTTTCAATGGAAGTGGCAAGATTTGATATCCATGTAAAGCCCTTCTTGCAGCTGGTTGGCAAAAGGATAAGGGAGACCAAACCTGGAAGCCAGAAAACCAGTTTGGAGGCTTTTGCTGCATGTAGCCGAGGTGAAGGTGTTTGCGGAGGCGTTTGGAGAAGCTGGTGGAGTCAAAGTATATTCAGAGGCGGAATGAATGGTATCTGCTGAAGACTTGGATATGGAGAAGAAGGGAAAGGGGTCTTGAGGATGCTGTAGGCACATGGTGATGCTATTTTACTGAAACAGGGAGGACTGCCTTGGGGAGAACAGGCAGAAGGAATAGGTTTATTAGGGAGAACACAGTTGTGTTTGGCACATATGGAAGCCTGACATCCATCCAAGTACAAACGCTGTATTGTCATTTTCAGGTGTGAATCTGAGTTCACGCATTACAAGCTGGAGATAAAAATTGGGGACTTGTTAGCATAATGATGATATTTAAACCTGTGGATGAGAAGCCAAGAAGTGGAAATTATTTCAAGAAAGAAGTTCTGGACAAGCGAGGAATTCTAATGCTGTTGAGAGGTAGATTAGAGGACGGAGAAATGTTCTTTATGTCTGACAGGAAAGGGATCAATGGAGTGAGAACAGAAGCCAGATTTTACTAGAGGAAGTACACAGAAGGCGGGTTGGTGCAGACCTGTCACATTCCACGACACTGCCCTTGCTATCGTTATTATTCTTTATGGGGCCACAGTTTATAAATATATATACATACATACATACATACACAAAGAGCAGTTATTTATCACCTAAAATAATTGTGACTACTTCTGGGTTTCTTAGGATCTGGATGATGTGGTGGAGAAAGCCAAGAAAGTAAGTCAATATGTATAATTGCACCTTTTTTTTTTTTCCTACACTTTTTGATCCAAAACATTTCAAAATTTAGATATATTAATACTATAGCTATATTATGCTTTGGTGATAATAAGTTAATAATAAGTTGCTGATGGAGGTCAGGGTGTATTGGTATATATGAGGAATGGGGAACCTATACATATAAGTTTATTTTATTGTGTAAAAAAATTAAAATAATAATAAGTTGCATTTATTAAGTGTCTACTCTATGCCAGGCACTAAGGTAAGCCCTTTCTGTACATTATCACATTTAATGTTTCACAGTAACCTTCTGAGGAAGCTACTATTTGATAGCCAACCATTCCCCATTTCAAAGATGAGGAAACAAAGGCCTAGAAATGAGTAATTAGTCCAGACACACACAAGTAAATTAATAGAAGGCAGTTTGCATCCAAAACTTACTCCTTTGACCACCCTGCTAACCGGCATATCAACCAGACCGGTCCATCTGTGAGTTCTTAAATTAATATTCATCTGGAGATCTTTGAGAAAAAAACTTTTGAGACATTTTTGTTTGGGAAAAATTATTCATTTTTAGAAGGATTTATGAAATTCTTTGTAATTATTTCCCCTAAAGTGATAGTTAGCAATGGTTGCCAGTGCATCGTTACATACTGACATCTGTTACGTGGCAGTTTAATGAGTACGGTGGGCTTTGGAGTAACATGGGTCTAGTGATCTCAGGTAGATTATTTAATTTCATGCAGAACTTTTTCTCCCGATGTAGAGATGAATTAGAAAAATGCTTACCTTATAGCTTTGTGTAGATTAAATGAGGTAATATTTATATTCTCTGAGCAGAGTGCCTGAAACCTAGTATGCGCTCAGTGGTGCCCATTACGATTATATTGGTGGCCACAGGTGAGCAATGTGAACTAAAAGCACAGAAAGCTTTAAATTTCTATGTACTTATTGTAGATGTACTTATTTGTTTGAGACTTTATTTTATATCTCTTTTTGTTTCAGGCCAATGTTTTGGCTCTTGTGGCGGTTGCTGAACATTCAGGAGAGTTTGAAAAGATTATGCAACTTTCAGAAAGGTGCTGTTTCTCACTAAGAATTCAGGAGTTGCTAATAAGGTGGCATTTCTGAAGTCTTATTCAAAATACCAAAGAGCATCCATTTTCTAAAGAGAATGCTCATTAGCCCTAAAAAAGAAATTCTTTTCTACTCATTCTTTGGAGTAACATTGCCTACTGATCTAGTATTCCTGCTTTCTTAATGTCTTCTGCATTTTCAGGTACAATGGGTTTGTTCTGCCCTGCTTGGGTGTCCACCCAGTCCAAGGACTGTCACCAGAAGACCAAAGAAGTGTCACATTAAAGGTAATAGTCATATAAGAAAGAACCATAGAAAATGATAATACCTTTTGACTTAGCAGTCCTCCTCTTTCTGATTTATATTCTAAGACAATAATCCAAAAAAGGGAAAAACTACCTTGTTTCACAAAGGTGTTTATTGCAGCCTTATTCATAAGAGAAAAAGTAGAAAGTGTAGAGGCTCAGAAATAAAGGAATAATTAGTTGACTTGTAGAATGTTCGATATAAAGCATTTCTAGAAAAAGGTTTATGTGGCAACATGGAAAATGTTTACAGTATAATATAGGGAGGAAAGCAGGATACCAACCAGTTAATTCAACTTGAGTAACATTCATATAAACATAGTCTATATGGGAAAGGCTTGAGAGGAAAATGCAGAAACAAGAGTAACTATGATAATCTGACAGAATTATAGTTAACTCGTTTTCACGTTTTTATCATATTGTCATGCTGCTTTGACAAGAAAGTGATACAATATCCAGAAAAAGAAAGATACATTAAAGAAGATCTGAACTACTAGTGGAGGTGAACTTAATTTACTAAGTACAGATGTTGATTTAGGATGCTGCACACCTGAAATCTATGTAATGTAATAATGTAGTGTTCCTTTAATAAAATGAATTAACAAAAAAGAAGGTACACATTTATAAATATGGTACTACAATAAAACAGATGAATTCAATTACGTAGTATCTTCCCTGAACATAGAACCATTCCTATAGGAGTATACTCAATCTGTTACATTTCATTGCTTTTATATTCTCTAAAAAAATTTTATCCCAAGATCTTACTGACCACAATAGTCAATATGTCTTATAATTAAGACTTGTCTCCTGACTCATTGTCAGTTTCTCAACTGCTTTATTACATCATGGAGTCAATAACCTTATTTTGAAGACATAAAGACTTTTTGTTACTTTTAAAAAAATTTAAGATATGTGGACTCTCATTTTTTCTAATGATTCTGCATTCCTGCATCAGGATAGTTTTAGATGGCACCAAGTTCCTTGAAAACAATAAACCCAAGTTATGTGATAGGAAGTAGGATGCTAGTTTTTAGATCGTGTGATCAGGAAAAACCATTTGAGGCTGTGATATCTGAGCTGCAGTCGAATGCTACAAAGGAGTTGGCCATGCAAAACAAGACTTCAGAGTGTTGTAGGCAGGGAAGCAACCAGGCACAAAGGTTCTCTGGTGGGAACAAGTTTGATGTGGTCAAGACAGAGAAGGGTGATGTGACTAGTTAGAGGGGAAGTGATAGTGATGAGGTCAGGAGGGCAGGGACAGGATCTCCTCATTTAGGAAGAATGACAAGATGTTTTTAAAAGATCCTGTTGACTGGGGTGAAGAATGAATTTTGAAGAGGGCAAACAAGGAAGAAGAGAGTCATTAGAAGGCTATTGCATGGCCCATGTAAGAAAACCTGGTGGATTGAACCAGAGTCATAGTGTGCAGGGGAAGAGAAGTAGGTTGGATTTGATACACTTTAGCATGAATGCAGAACCCACAGGACAACTCGACTTATGAAAATAATGCCACCAATATACACTGTGGTAATTATAGATTCTCAAAACAGATATGAACTTGACAGATCTCTGGAAAGACCAGAGATAAGCAGTCATTCCTATTTTATTCCTAGTGCTTGCAGACCATGCCATAGTTCCATTTCCCTGTATTTATTAGAAGCCCAAAATCTGTGGTACAAAGCTGGGTATGTAGTAAATAGTCATTAAATTAGCTTGGTTTATGAAATCAAGAATTGCTTACCTCACACAAATCCCTCAGCATATTCCTGACCTAATTCATTCAATAAATATTATCACCAGGTACTTGTTCATGCTCAGGTTGTTAGGGAACCACAACTCACCCACCATCTACTGCCCTCTGTAGGCCAGGAGTGTGTTCTCCACGTAGCTCCTGTTCCTAACTGGCCCACTTCACTCATTTCTGTGGTACCCCCGTGACCCCTTTTTTAAGGACTCTGCAGACAGTATTCTCGGTGTGTCCTAGTGGAGTAGGGGTTGGGTACAGTTCACATACATCCCAAGATCCGGGCTCCCAACCCAGGCAGGAGGAAACCAAGATGAAAAACTAAATAAAATAAAACGCTTCCTCCTTTTCTCTCTTCCTGCCTGCCTACTTCCCTTCATTCTCCCTGCACCTTTTCTTTAAAAAAAAAGTCTAAATATTCTCTTTAATAAAAAAAGTATTATAATTATTTTATATCTTTCCAAATCTCCCTGCACTTTGACCATCATCCTTCCTTCCCTTTTTCCTCTGTCCTTTCTTTCTCTCCTTTTTTTCATAGATAGCACATATTCCAAGAAGCATGTTTTTTTCTTTTATCTGCTCTTCATCCAAGAGTATAATTTCTTTCTAACCAAGACTTTTTAAGTGTCATACTTATTTCCTGGATCGGCTCCCCAACTTCTCAGTCCCTCTGAGGTCCCAGAGACACTGTATAGTTGGATGTTTAACATGAAGAAGTTTGCCTGACACTATTTAACCTGCTCAGTTGTTGTCAGACACCTTCTCTAATGTCTAGACTTACATACCCCTAGCTCCTTCTGACTTGGCATCTATTAGAGTGTATTTCTAAGACCTAGCTTTACCCTCCCTCGTCACCTTTTCTCTCTTGAGACACTTATCCAATCTCCTCCTGTTCCTCTGCCACCTGCCCTGCCTCTCTGCTCTTAGTTCTCCCTTGTTCTGATATCCTTGACACATTCTTCAATTTACATGTGCTGAGAATAAAATTCTCAAAGTAAATTAAAAGCTACCAAGAAGTAAATTTTCCACTTGTCTTCCCCTTGACCTACAAGAGAACCCTGAGGGCAAATTCTCTTTACATGGAAATAAATTTGGAAACTAATAGTACACAGTTACTTCAATAATTGACAAACACATATGTGTGATATTTTAGTGTTATTGTTGAACCTTTAGGACTAAAACAAGCCAAGCATGATTATAAAGACAAAAAAAGCAGTAAAAATAGTGCAAAAGAGGTTATGGGATTATTATTATTATTATTGCAAATTCACAAATCATGAGGCTCTAAGGTGAATGTAACACAAAGCTCACAGATTTGCTTGGTGCTTGCTTCTCTCATGCTCTGCTTTTCCAGGAAATCTAAATCCACCCTCCTAAATGCCAGAAAGCCCTCCTAAACAGAAGAAAGTATTTAAATGGCATCATCATAAAAAGTCATGCTTCTGTAACCTTACTAGTTAGGGCTATTTCTACTCAATTTTTCAGATAGAGATACCATTATAGGAGGATTCTGTTCCCCGTTCATCTGGGAAAGTCGCTGGTGTATGTAGAGGACCCAATAGAGCATAGTGCCTGGTGTTTATAAAGTATCAGTTCCCTGCTGCCTCTGTGTTAACGCATTTCCTGTTGTTTTTTCTAACAGGATTTGGATGTAGCTTTGCCAATTATTGAGAAGTATAAGGACCGATTGTTGGCAATTGGAGAGGTAAACACCTGTTAGCTGAGCAAATGATTTCTAATCCAGACTTTTAAATGATACACAAAAAGAATCCTTCCTACACTACTGGTGAATATAACTGACTTGGATAATTATGTTCATCCTGTTAAACTGAAGAATAATTTGTTGATACTTCTCAATAAGCAAGAGTTTGGAGATAAACCAATAGGAGGCTTCAAGACAGGCTTGTTGCTAAAACTATTAGCATTTCTGTATACTTGCTCTTTCTTTCTTTTGCTTAAATATGGATCATCTCTCTGGCCAATTAAAATAATATATGTGGGGCATGCCCTAGTGGTCTAGTACACCGTGGGAACAGTCCCACATAAACCCCAAGGTCCTGGGTTCAAGACCCGGGGCTTGGGAGAGCAATCAGTATGAACAACTAACTAAATAAATAAATGAAGTGCTCCTTCCTCCTCTTTATTCCTGCTTGTCTACCTGCTCTCCTCCTCTCCTGCCTGCACCTTTCCTTTAAAAAAAAAAAAAAAAAAAGGGTATATGCAGACATACTTAAGTAGGCAAGAATTTAGAATTAAAGAACATTTTTTATTAAATAATTTAAAGTTGTGAGCCTTTTTATTTTTAAAATCACTTGTAATTACACTGTAGGCATCAAATACACAGGGT
Organism: Solenodon paradoxus; assembly: GCA_004363575.1. Taxonomy (NCBI): domain Eukaryota; kingdom Metazoa; phylum Chordata; class Mammalia; order Eulipotyphla; family Solenodontidae; genus Solenodon; species Solenodon paradoxus. Next base: position 443,867 of record RJWH01000592.1, on the reverse strand, counting down.
TTCACCATTTTAGTGACCTCAAAAGGAATGTAAAGTGACTCAAATTGTGTTGAAATAATAATATTAGTATCTAGTAACAATAATGCTAATGTTTTGGGTACCTTAGAATAAATACAGTGCATTATTGAAATTGATTTCCCCTGTGTATTGCTAGTGTTTTTTGTGAGACTGCTAGGCAATGTAAAAGTTACACATGTGACTTCTGTTATATTTCTCTTGGATAGTCCTGCTCCATAGCATGTCTCCTGGGACTCACACGAACACCCAATTCTGCTTGATTCTTCTGTTATAGGTTGGACTGGATTTCTCCCCCAGATTTGCTGGCACCGATGAACAGAAGGAAGAGCAAAGACAAGTCCTAATCAGACAGATCCAATTAGCCAAAAGACTAAATTTACCTATGTAGGTTAATTAATCATCTTCCTACATTAATAGCTGTAGAGAAAATTAAATAACTGTTCTCCAGAAATGGAGCTCTACACTTTTTTCTCTGAATTACTTTACTAGAACAAACCTACTTTCATTTAAGTGCTTTAAAGGAATCTTCTTTTTGTTAAGCAGAAATGTTCACTCACGTTCAGCTGGAAGACCCACAATCAACCTTTTAAATGAACAAGGTATTTAAGTTCCTGAGAGAAATATGCCTGACGTTGAAATATTCCAGCCCAAATTCTCATAGAGCAAGCCCTGTTTTAATTTGATTCCCTAAAGGGAGGGTAATGGGGTAAAAGGAGATGGAAATCAATTAAGAGGATTTTGCAAGCCAGCCTACTGTGTACAAGGTTTTCGTGTGATTATATCAGACCAGGATAAGGCAAATGAAAACTGGATGAAATGATTTATATTCCTTAGCTTAAAAATTAGCAGTTCCAATTTCTTTATCAGCTTAACTAGCTGCTTTAATGAGGGAAAAATTCATAGCAAAGAAATGTAATCACAGAGGGCTATTATTTTGCATGTTTTCCGGTTGCTGCTTCAGAATTTTGACCATCAAATACGAAACTGTCATCTTCACTAGTCAAAATATGTCTTATAACTTTTTTCTTTTTCACCCTGTACGTGTACCTCAGTTACCTGAACCACAAGTGTGCACCTTATAGGATTGTTTTCCAGACTTTTAAGTGCTATCCACCGTAAGAAATATACTTTATTTTGAGGCTATACACACACCCATATACAAGTACACTTTTTTAGTACTAAGACATAATTTTGAGACTGAGTTTAAACAGAAAATGGACAAGTCTAATAAGCTGTACATCTGTGTGTGTCTATAGGTGTATATATAAGTGTGTGTGTGTTTGTACACACACATAAAATCACAAGCTGGTCGTTTGTGATCCACTGAATTGACTTCATAACTCCCTAGTGGTTGTAGCCCACTAAAGGTCACACCTACCATTTGAAAAACCAGTTTCAAATAATGAAGTCAATGTAATTGCCTGCAGCAACAGAGTATATTGTGTTTCTTGTTGAGCAGAAGACTTCCTGGAATCACTGAACATGATCTTTATGCAGCCCAAGCAGCCGTCCTTTAAGGATCAGAGGTGATTCTGTGAAGCCAGCTCCAATGGCTGAGCTTATGGGTTATTTAGCTCCCTGCGCCTTCCACGGGCATTCTTATTAAGGACGACTTGGCTCATTAAAAATCTATTAGAAACAATTTGACAGATCACAAACTTCTGGAAAAGGTTTCCTGGTATAAGGAGTTTGTCATTGTTTAAAAATTTTATTCTGAAGATTAAGAATTTACTGCATTATTATTCTGTTTGAACTCTATGCTTTTATCTTCCCTTTAGAGGTCATAAGATCTCATCTTTTTATCTTACAGTTAAAGTACTTAAAATTCCTAATCTGTGTTGCTCAGTTTGAGTCTTGGAAAAACCTCTCATTATAGAAATAAAATGGATATGCCCTGGTGAAGTAGTGGTTGGGTCTGCTGCCTCCAGCTGAGCATAGTCCACAAGATCCTGGGTTTGAGTCCCAGGTGCAAGCTGGGGGTTGACCAAGATGTACAACTAAAGAAAAATAAATGAAAATGCTTCCTCCTCCTCTCCCTGTCTGTTGCCTACTCGCCTTAATTCCTGCCTGTACCTTTCCTTAAAAAAAAAAGGAATAAAATGGGACCCTGATTTAGCTCTCATTTTGGAGGTGCTGACAGAGTGCTGCTGCATGCATTCGACGGCCGGCCCTCGGTAGCCATGGAGGGGGTCCGAGCTGGGTACTTCTTCTCAATTCCTCCCTCTGTCATAAGAAGCGGACAGGTAAGCTCTCTCATTAAACTTCACTCTATATTTTGTGAAACAGTGGATTTTGAATATGAGCTTTTATTACATACTGTGATACCATTCTAGTTACATTACAAAATTAAAATTAGGTCTTGTTAACTTTCAATAAAAGAACAGCAAGGTTAGCACATAAGCCACAATGTGTTTATTTGGGAATAGCAGAGAACTGCAACGTGTGGGATTCAGAGATTTAGGCAGAAACTAAAACATCTACCCAAGAAGAACCCAGATAGATCCCTCTTACAGAGGGGAAATAGAGCATGAGGTCATGGCCCAATCAGGAGTCATAAGGTATAAATGACCAGCTGGAGGAGTCACAAGATAAAAGTTCTCTTTATCAGTTCTTTCAAAAGTATGTTCTTATTGGCTTCTTGGAATGCTGGTGGTTTTGTCCAGTTGAGAGGACAGTGAGGTAGCTTTTTCTGCAGTGGCTTTCTTTGGCCCTATTTTAATATGTCTCCAGTGATAACGTATTCCACAGCTTCTATCTCGTACTTACATAAAAATTAACTCAAAAATGGATCAGAAAACTAAATGTAAGAGCTAAAATTGTAAGACTCTTTAGAAGAAAACATTGAAATCTTTGTGACCTTTGATTGGACAATGATTTCTTGGAAGTACTACATCGTACCCACTCGGTTTGACAGTCCTTAAAGAAATGAACAGTGTTACCATATGACCCAGCCAGTTCCACTCACAGGTAAATACCCCAGAAGTGGAAACATATCCATACACAAACTTATACATAACTGTTTATAGCAGCATTATTCATAATAGCCAAAATGCAGAAACAACCCAAATATACATCAACTGTTGAATAGACAAATATGCCATACCCATGCAATGAAATATTAATCATAAAAAGAAATAAAGTATAGTAAGTGCTCATTTTCTTTTTAGAGGAAAGGTGCAGGCAGGAATGAAGGCAAGTAGGCAGGAAGGAAGAGAGAGGAGGAAGAAGCATTTTCATTTATTTCCATTTAGTTGTTTTCACTGATGGTCTTCCCCTTGACCCATGACTCAAACCCAGGAGTATGTGGCCTTGCATCCTTCAGACTGACCTACCTGCTGTTCCACCAGTACATGCCAGTCCCCCATTTAAAGTGATATTTTCATGGAAGTTGTGATTTTAAGCAAAATAACCCACTTGACCATAGGCTAGCGTTAAGTCCCCATGACATACTTCTGGTCACAAACATATCACCAAACTTTTAAATACCGAACACTTATAATATGCAACAAAACGTATATTCATTCACTTGTTTTACAACCCATTTATTCCAATGCAGGGTAGAGGGGTTGGGAGGAGGAATGCAGAGCCTGTCCCAGCAGCTCAGGGTAAACGGTGAAGAGATTCAACCCTGGACAGGACACATGTCACACACAGACCCACACTTTCTCCAGCTGGGACAGCAAGACATGCCAGTGAACCTCATCTTTGGGATTTAGGAGGAAACCCAAGTATTCGGAGAAAACTGGGCAGAGTTGGGGAAGTGTGGATTAATGTTCCTTTTTTAAATTTTCCTTTTTAATGTTTTAAACTTACTAGCTTTCTCTTTTTTCTAAGAAGCAGAAACTCGTGAAACAGTTGCCTTTAACTTCAATTTGCTTAGAAACAGATTCTCCTGCACTAGGACCAGAAAAACAGGTACATGATTTTCTAATTTTGACATTCCTTAGATTGTATCTTTCATTTGAGCTATTTTCAGTTTAGCTTTGTTTCTCATTACAGTGAATGAGAAACAAACAGAAGGGACTGAGATACAATGGAATCCTCTTTTCATGCTAGGTTGAAGCACTATCTGAACTTTACTTCAGGTCTTTTCTAAATCTAGCTGTTAATGCTCTAAAGAGTAGTATTTGATACGGCAGGTCCTTATTGATGTAATAACGAGAGCCAGACTATGATACTTAGCACATTGTCTAGAGTCAGAGAGACCTGGATTCACACCCCGTCTTTGCTACCCAATAATTGTGTGACTTTCGACAAGTTACTTAATCTCTCTGAAATTGTTTCTTCATACACTAAATGTGGGCAAAATAATAGCATAATACTTTAAAGTATCATGGTAAGGATTAAATGAAGTAATGGATATGACCATCCCTATTAATGTCTGGAGTATAGTAGTTGTTGAGCGTTTTGTTTTCTTTTTCTTCTTTTATTTAGCATCCTAATAATGAGGCTCTATTTTGTTCAGTACGAGTATTGATATAGCCATAAATTTACTTATGCGATCTTTGCCATACATTCTGTTACTATAAGCCACAAAGATTATTTTAAATGTTGCTGCTGTTTTAAATAATAATTTTATGAAAGAAATCCACAGGGTCTGCTATTACTGTGATACGTCTCCCTGCCTACTGGGTCAGAGGATGGGCAGTCCAGACACAGGGGCAGGAACTGGGAGTAGTAGTGATGTGATTGTAAAAAACTACAATCAATTGTGATTGCATATGAATTTTGCTAGCTGGCTACATACTTTTAGAAATCAGCTTTTATGAGAAGGTAGAAGACAGGAATGAGAAAACATGATCACAACACCACAGTTATTTTTCCTTTGGATATAGGGCAGACTGATACAGAATTACCCTTCTGAGTAGTGTACAATGGAAGGAAAAGGACTTAACATTTATCTCCTTAAAGAGAAATTAATTTTGAATGCTGTGGTAACTCAGTTTTATATTTGCATTCAGCTGATTTAATACAAATTATGAGTGTCTGGCATAGTGCTTTCCACATAGTAGGTACTCAATGAATTTTTAGCAGGATATGCATTTTGTGAAGTAATGAATTTGTTCTAGAAAATTCGAAAACACAAAAAAGTCATAAGCAAGAAAATAAAAGCATCTGCCGCTGGCAGTTGTAATGCAGTGCAGTGGCTCTGATCGTTCATGCTGACGCCACGTTGCTCAGGGCCAGACTCAGACTCAGCCAGGCTCCTTACAGGCTGTCTAGGATCCTTTCTTGTCTCTAAAGAGGACCCAGAAATAATTCCTACATCGTAGTTATTTTGAGGATTAAATGAGAAATTCCATGAAAAACTTAGAACAAAATGGAGTACAACAAGCATTTAGTAAATGCATGTTCTTTTGTCCTTCCAGACATTTTTATTCCCAGATATTTTTTCATAAAAATAGAATCAGCCTGAACATGTTACTTAATTTGCTTTTATGTGGTGTACATATATGTGCATGTCAATAAATATGCTCTTTCTCATAGTGTTTAATTGTTGGTGATAGTCCTGTGTAACTCTACCATACAACATTTAACTTGACATTGTCGTTTAGGTTGTTTTCAGCACAGCGCTATAAAGATATGTGTATGTCTCTGGTGTATATTTTTCATTGTTTTCTTAGACTCCATTATCAAGCTTATTTTTTTTAACCTTAAGAGTTGTCTTATTTCTTTGAACATCATTATCCTGAGTAGATAGCAATAAAAATAATAATATATTTCATCAAATCTAAATACTAGTGATTATGGATGTACCTTTGAAAAAAAACAAAAAGGGAAAGGTGCCGGCAAGAAGGAAGGTGAGCAGGCAGGCAGGCAGGAAGAGAGAGGAGGAAGAAGCACTTTAGTTAATTTAGTTGGTCATATTGGTGATTCCCTCTGACCCTGGCATGTGAACCCAGGTCCTTGAGATGTATGTGTGCAGTCCAGCTGGAGGTGGCTGACTAAACTGCTAGTCCACCAGGGTGTGCCACAACATTGTTTTATGACCGTTAAGAAAAAGAAACACTGCCGATTATACCGTGACATGCCATGGAATGTAAGTCAAATATACAGTGTGTTACCATAGTTTGCCAGGTATGATGCGCTCCTGTGTACAGTGCACATCCATGCTTGGGGCCCAGACTTTCAGGGAAAAAGGTCTTTTAATTTTTTTAATTCAAATTTGTATTTGTTTATAATTAAGTACTTTTTATATTTTAAAGGAATCTTACCATTTATTTTTTAGCATGGTACAAGAAACTTTATATAACAAATAATTACAAAACATGAGAACAGATACAATGTAAAAGAAATAAAAGACTTGGAAACATTTATGCACACCCTTATTTTCCCCTCATAAATTTGGGCAATAAAAGTGTGCATTATACACAGAAAAATATGGTAATTTCAGATATAGTAAAAGTTTTATATATATATAACTTATACATAACATAAATATATTAAAATTTTTATATAAATTCACTTGGAATCAGTGAAATATACTTCAAATGTAGTTAAGACATATAATGACATTTCTTAAATCAAAAAATCATCATGTAGCCTATGAGGTAAAGTACCTTTTCAAGCCCTCGTTTCCACGTGAAGTCAGAGTCAGTCCACCCCTCAATCAGGAGGTGGCACATTCACTCTGCAGATGGCTTCCTATGCCGGGGCCATGACCTCAGTGGCCAATGACCCAGGGTTCTGTTCAGGAGCAACGCAGGCTGCAGCCAGCGAGACAGCCTTAGCTTCTGAGCCGAAGTACAGGGCCTTCTTCCCAGCCTCACCTCAACCCCACCCCCCCCCCCCGCCCCCCGCCAAAAAAAAAAAAAAGAAGAAAGAATGCATCAGTTTTTACTATCTGTTTTTAAATTTTATCTCCAGGCCCCAAGGACGCCTCCTCTTAGTGTTTGCTTTAGTGTCTGCTCTGCTCTGTTCCAGGTGCGGAATGAGCCCCAGAACATCTCCATTTCAGCAGAATATATTGCACAGGTGAAAGGGCTCTCACTGCAAGAAGTTCTGGAAGTGACAACACAGAATGCAATGAAACTGTTTCCCAAGCTTCGGCACCTGCTCCAGAAATAGCTTTGGCGCCATCCCACACTTGTAGGACCAAGTCGGCATGTGAGGCCGAGAAACAAGAAATGGCTGAGAGGTTTGGGGAAGAGCCATTTGATACCATTAGAGAAGAGGACTGTTTTAGAGGAATATTTCTCCTAGAAATGAAACTGGGCTTGGATCCTGGAACCCTGGGCTCTCACCCTAGCCTTCGACGAGCACATCCTGTGGGAGATTGGGAAACACTGCTGCTTACTTGCTCCTAACATAGAACCTTCACGTGACAAAACCATTTCTTCTGGGGAGGGTGGCACCCACAGCTCCGAAACCAGCCCCTGTGGTGGCACAAAGTAGGCTGAGTTCTCCTTTGTCAGTTCCTGTGGGGTTTATCCAGTGAAAGGAGCATCTAATTTCTTAACTATCAGAAATCTTCTCTTTTCTGGGTGTATAAACGTGAACTTTCAGTACTTGAAGTTTTTTTTTAAAAAGGAAAGTTATCGGCAGAAAAGAAGAGGAGTAGGCAGGCAGGTGGAAGAGAGGGAAGGAAGAAGCATTTATTTTATATTCAGTTGTTCACACCGATTGTTCCTGGGACTCAAATTCAGGAATATGTGACCTACACACTTGGAGGCAAATGACCTAACTGCTATTCTACCAGGGTGCACCAAATTACTTATTCTAAGAGGAACGTATACCAGATTGTTATATTAGTCTTAGATTTTGACCTAGGAGGCTAATGGTTTGTGCAATCACCATTAAATAGTAAATCCAGATGTTTAGTTAATAAACTAATTTTAAGGTCCAGTCTGAATTTGGTCACGTGCTAATCTTTAATAAAAATATATCTTGCTTTTTTTGCATGAAGCCATATTTTCTATTTTTACATTTTAAAAACCTTAGGTGTCAAGAGCGCTCTCTGGATGGATGGGGGTGAGGTTTGTACAGCTGTGTGAATGTACTTAATGCCGCTAAACGGTGTGCTTAAAAAGTATGAAGATTGTAAGTTTTGTGTGATGTGTATTTTACAATTTTTAAAGCTCTGCCAGGCATTGTGATCCATACCAAAACCTGAATATTTAATTTTGTTAAATTATGTAAGCAGCAAAGAATACCTGTCCTAAAAAAAAATTAACTTCCTAAAAAGCAAAGCAATTTTACCTTATCTTCAGTGTTTTAAAGTGAACTCATTTATAGAGGAATCAAAACTGATGGTAGGAAAGACTATCCCAATACACTAGATGAAGAAACAGAATAGGGGGCTGTATGAGGCATGTAACACCTGTCAGCCGGGCCACAGATGAAATTCCTACATTTATTGGGAGACTTAGAACTAGACTTCTGAGCTCTCAACTCTATATTTCTTCTGCCATTTTCCTGACTCCTTCCCACATTTTCAGTGTTAAACTCTCACCTTTAAGTGCTTTACGATACAGTGTAAATGACTCCACACTGTCTCATCCCCTCTGCTGTCTCTGACCCCTGCTTTACGATACAGTGTAAATGACTCCACACTGTCTCATCCCCTCTGCTGTCTCTGACCCCTGGCCATTTCCTTCACTTAGTCTTCAGTTCACTTCATTGGTTATATCATTGGGCCCTCTATAGGCTGCGAGGTCCACCGCCCACAGAGAGGAAGAAGGGTTCTTGCCTTCAGCTCCTGAGTTAATTAACAGGCAAGTGGACAAGTAATTTCAAAGCAGTGTGAGAAGTGCTATAATACATGGACAAAGTGCTGAACATCCATCTGATGACACAGCCCATATTCTTTGTTACTGTGCTTACTTGTATGTTTTCACCCGAAAGTAGAAGCTTTTTGAGAACAAACACGAATTTTTGTTGTTTGCATCATCTACATGGTCTGAAACGAGCTTTGCAGTATTCTGTGCTCTTGCAAATTTACCAGGAGTGAGTGGGGATTTGAGTCCACTGAGGGCACTTGAATAGTTCAAAACACTTTTTAAGAGAAAGGTGATGGCAGGAATGAAGGTGAGTAAGATAGGAAAAGGGAGGAGGAAGAAGCACTTTATTTTTTATTTAGTTGTTCACATAGATTGTTCCCCACCCCAAACCCATGACTTGCACCCAGGGGTGTATTGGCCAGCATCCTTGCAAGGTGATTATCTAACTACTACTACACCAGGATGCACCCAAAAAGATTTTTTTTCTCCTTGCAGCCCCAGATCCTTGGGCTTCAAATGGCTTGCACTTTAGCCCAACCATAGCTGTCAAGTGGTCAAGAATTTTATTTTTCAATCTACTCTTAGAAATACTGAATATTATGTACCTTTTCAATCTTGTTTTTGAGATGCATGTTTTTCTCTTCTAGCCTATAAATGTATTAAATACCATTTAAATATGTCCTAATGTTTCCTAAAGTTCTCATTCTGAAAAATAGGAATAAACTCTCTTGGTCTGGAGGAATATTTTTTTTGCATTGTATAGGAGCACCCCTCCTTCCCCCATCCCAGCATATAGTGAGCGATCTTCCTTACTAAAAGAATCATCTCTTATTCCAACTCTTACCTGTTTTCGATTCTAGTAAGATTCCAATAAAGTCTATCATGCCTTCAGTAAAAATAGAAAAATATGCGACCAAAAGTCCGTCTGTCCCCTGCTTGAGTGCTCTCTTCTCACTGCCGCTCTGTCATAATCCTCCTCCTGACTTTTCCTGTTGTGTTTCCATCCCTCCTCTAAATTAAACAAAAAAATAGACTTGGTTTCTTGTTGCTGAGCTACACTTATGTTTGAGTATTTACTCAATTTGCCCTTTCTTACCCTTTTCATGCTTTTTAAAATGTATTATTTAGTTGTTCATCTTGGTTGTTCCCCTCAGCCCTGTTATGTGAACCCAGACCCTTGTGATACATGTGGGTTGCACTCATTGGGAGGCAGTGAACCTAACTGCTACTCCACCAGTCTTAACTTCCTGCTTTTGATTGACTCCTTCAAAGCCACATGTGAACTGACATTTCACTTAAAAGGTCTGAGTAACTCAGAAAGGGTTTCCACACACTGCTCTATGCTTGTTAGAGCTTATCTTTCAAGCATAAACAAATCTCATTGTCCTCTTTAAATGATGAAATCTGTGCTTTGTCAAAAGTAGAATGGAAAGAAATTAGATAATTCAGGGATAATCAGTGTTAGAACTTTAAACATGGGATTCCAAGGAAGAACATTCTAGCATCTTTGGCTAATTCCAAAACAAGATGTCTCAGAAGAGGACTGCTTTGATAAGCATCCCTGTAATTCATGAGCAATCCAAGTGATGTTACAAATGGTGCAAAAGAGGCACACCCTGGTGGAGTAGTGGTTAGGTCAATTTCCTCTGAAGGATGCTGGCCACATACCTCTGGATTTGAATCCTGAGTCCTGGAGGTGAGTAGGGAGGACAACTAAATCAAAGATAAAGCTTCTTTCTCCTCAATTTCTGCCTGCTTGCCTATATGCCTTCATTCCTATCTGTATCTTTCCTTTTAAAAAAAATATTCTAATAATTTCTCATTTCCCAATTATAGTTTAATAAATACTGAGAAATCATGCATAACATATAAGAGCAGAAAGTTAGAAAAACTATGTCTTCTGTACAGGACTTTGTGGAATTATTTCTGAGGCCTAATTATGTTTTATAAATTCAGCTACATATGTGTGATGCTTTTAAAAGCATTGCAATCCCCTATGGAGTAGAAGTGTCTATTCTAGCTCTTTTCCAAATATCCCATCTACATTAGCTTCAGGAACATCAAAAGCCAACCTGGGGAGATCACAAATCAAGAACTCGACAGAGTGAAGGCAGTGCTACAGGATGCAATAGGAAATGGAATTGAGTTCTTGTGGGTGACATCTGACAGTTTTGGGGTTTTTTGTTTTGTTTTATTTTGTTTTACCACACATGGGAATTTCATTGGTGAATTCTTCACCTCATTAAACAGCCCACTTCCTACTCTAGAAGCTGAAAATGACAATCATTTCCAGCCATTTTTACTAGCCGAGCACCAGTGACCTGACTGGCCCAGCCTAGCGTTGGAATGAAGTGATCACATGCAGGAGGACAGCTAGTCTAGAGCCCCACCTGGACAAGGAATGTGGTCCAGTACCTCAGTGCTGAGAGATGTGAAGCTAGCCAAACCCAAAGCTGATTTTTTTTGCTTCTCAAAGAGGCAAACATCCACTGTCAACAGCTGTGAAAAGGGAAGCTGGCCACAGTTTCATGCCATGGTCCATAGCCTTAAAATGCTTTGGCTTATGAATCTGAACTTGTTGCAACCAAATGAAAGGTGAATATTCACTGATATAAAAATACATGCCAAGAACTGGCTGGGTTCAGGGCCAGGCAGCGCTCAGCTTGCCATATGGAATAAGCTATTAATTCAGCTATAAAAGGAGCAGAAGCCAAGTAAAATTAGAAAAGGAGTCTGCTGTCTAAGAAGCAGCAACACAGAGGTGATATATCAGATAGTATAGCCACAAGATGATTGCGGTGATGCCCACTTCTGGCATGGGCATTGAAACAGAACAAAGTACTCCATCTCCGGATGCCTTCTGTTACCCTTTCAAGTATGTATATTCAAGGGATCGAAACTCTACCTCTAACGGAGTAAGCGGATGTCATCAAGCACAGAAGCAAGTGTTAACTAAGAAACGTTAGCCTTCAACCTGATCAGGAGATTGGTCAACACAATCCACTGATTTATAGAAACAAATATAAACTATTTAAACTTTCTAGAGTAGCAAAGAGAAGATCACTGTAAAGTGAACTTTCAGATCATTCATCTTTGAAAATGTCTTTAATAACTCAAATCCTGATGTGCCCTGGTGGAGTAGCAGTTGGGTCAACCACCTCTGAAGGACCAGTGGTCACATACCCCTGGGTTTGAATCCTGGGTTCAGGTAGAAACAACCAGTGTGAAGAACTAAATAAATAAAATGCTTCTTCCTTCTCTCTCTTGCTGTCTCCTTGGTTGCTTGCCTTCATTCCTAACTACACCTTTCCTTTAAGAAAAAAAAAAATACAAACCAAAAAAACTCTTGAGGCCTCTCTTCAAAACATCTAAGTCTAAATAATGGAAAGCATGTGACCTTTTATGTGACAATAAAATATTTTCTGGACAATCTAGCAAATTATTCTGTTTGCCTCTTTTAAAATTAATATTTGTAAATAACATAGACAGACACTGAAGAAGGATCAAAGAGATTATATTTCTGTGTATCTCTGGAGAAGCATGTTATCCAAATATGGCATTATCTGAAAAATAAAAAAAGGTTTGTTGTATAACTTACAATTCAACTCAGTTGTCAAAATAACCCTAAGGGCAGAGAAGCTGAGAATTGCTTTACAGATGGTAAGAATTTATAAATTGTTTTATAGGAAGTAGACTTTAAAAGCCTAAGTGACTAAGAACAGACTAGTCAACAGCAGAAGCAGAATTTGAACTCAAGTGATGAGGGACAGCACAGGGAATGGGGGCACCTTTAAAACAAAGAAGTAGGATTGGAGATGGATAAGCAGGCGATTAACTGCCCAAGTTGGGATGGGGGTGGGCGGGGCGCATGCTAAAATTAGGTCAACACTACCCAGGCAGACCGGCAACACCCTAATCCCAGGCAGTCTGGGGTGGGGCTTGCTGCCCTTAGCAACCCCTAGCCACTTTCTAGCAACTCACCCCAAGAGAAAACTTTCATTCTGGACATATAAGGGACTCTCTCAGCGTACACCTCTTTGCAGCCTTTCTTGCCGGTGGGGATTCTGTCGCTTTGCTGCTCCTGATAAACTTTCCTTGTGCTATCTATCATCAGGCAGCCCCTCAAATTCTTTCCTGGACTGACGCCGCCCTCTTCCAACACCAAGTGCAATGGACCCCACAATTCACTTGTTGAAACCCTAGTTCCAGGGGGATGGCATTAGGAAGCCAGGCCTTCAGGAGGGTAGAGACACCTTAAGGGATCAGTGCCCTTATCAGAAGAGACCTAGAGCCAGCTCTTGCTGCCTTGTGGGGATGCCCCAACAACAGCCCTCTGTGAGCCTGGAAGAGACTCTCACCAGGAACCCAGCCATACCAGCACCTACTGCCAACTGCCAGCCTCAGTCAGAACTGAGAGATGTCTCTGAGCACCCCTCCTCTTCCCCGCATGGTGATCTGTGACAGGGCTGGAACTGACTGAGACCCAGGGTGTAAAAGTAATAACAGGCTTCACATCTCCAAGGGGAAGAATAAAGAGGGAGCCTGGAGCCCTCTGACTGTAAGAACTCCTTCCCTGGCTACTGATAGCAAAGAGGAGCCCAGAGCTCAAATGCCCTTAGCAGAGCCCAATCCCCCTTACCTGTAACATGCCTGGCCTCCTCAGCACCGGAGACCACCAGGATGAACCACTTACACTGGTGACCTGAAGAGGCCCAGGAGCCTGGGGTCACCCACGTGGCCAGAACACTGACCTCAGCTCCAGGAGCCATGCACACGCCCACCGCTGCCCCCTACTGCTTTATATCCCCACAGCAGGCATCCCTGTCCTGTTCTCTTCCTCTGCTCCCCCAAACACCCACCCAAATGGACCCTAAAGAGGCAGGGTTTATTCATCACTGTACTCAGAACACATAACCAGTGGCCGACATAAGGCAGGCACTCATGAGTTTTTGTGACTGTGTCAAGAAAGGAGGAACAGAGGTGTGTGCAAAGGAAAAGAGCAAAAGTGCCTCCTGACATCTATTGTGTGTGTCCTCTTCATGGCTAAGGATGATTCTGCATTAACACTCTATGACTCCAAAGTCCACAGGCTGGGCTGCTGTTTCCTAGGAATGAGATAAGATCCGCCATTACTTCTGGGAAATTGGTTCCATGGCTCAAGATTTACTCAGTCGGCTAATGGGCATTCCCTGCGCGCCTGATTTGTGCCAGAAACCATTCAAGGGACTGGGGAGAAAGCTGTGAAAAGGCAGACTCTGCTTTCCAGGAGAACCCAGGAGCTTTGCATCAAGGAGCGACAAAAACTGCAGAGAAGAGAGAGGGTGACAGGGTGTTGGAGTGTTGTGTCCACATAGGGTGGTGTCTGATGAGGTGACCTTTGGATGAAGATGTGGAGAGAGACAGAGACACACAGAAGAGAACCCAGGACAGGAAAAAGCCCCGAGTCTTGAGGAAGGGAAAGCAGAGATCAGGCTGAAAAGAGAAGCAGGACACTTGAGCACCACTAAGGACAGAACAAGCAGTGTGGTACGAAACCATAGTTTTGAAGAAGTGAGTATGAAATCACTGGGCTGTGGTGTAAAGTGGGTGTGAGGGCACAAGGCTGGAACACAGGAGAAAGGTCAGGGCCAGAAGCAGAAACGTGGGAGGCAGAGAATAGAGAAGAGATTTTCATTCCCGTAAAGGGCAGAGACCTGCACTTTGTCTCGGCTGAGGGCACTTAAACAGGACGGAGGAGGTCCATGCTCTTCAGCACTTGGGACAGAGAGGCCCTGCCAGCTGGTACAGGAGGGCTGTTTTATAGCTCTGCTGTTTACCTTGATTCACTCCTAATGGTGAGGGTCTGCTAAAGCAATATGCTCATCCAAGTGTGGAGGCGATGTCCCGTTTCCTTGTTCATAAATGAGGGGTTCTCAGTTCCTGCTGGGCTTGGGGAAGAGGGCGTATCTCTCATTTCTCTTGGTCTGTGTGTGAGACCCAAACTTGTGGGTTGGAATAAATTCTCTGCTGGGGTAAATGACTTTTGACTGCTTTTAGAACAGTTCCTCTCATGTATGTTTGTTTTCAAATCTCTATTTGTTTTCAAAGTAACACAGCGAACCATTGTACCTTCACCTAGTTCTCAACTGATATCATCTCAGATTAAGAACAAACAGGTATTATTGCTGACCTTTCCAAGTCTTAACAGTATTAGAATAAAGTAGGCAGGCACTCAAAATAATGTCAGTGGCCTTCTCTATGCCAGGCACTTTCCACTTGTAGAAAGAAAGAAAAAAAAGAATCCCCATACCACTTTCAAAAATTATTTGAGAAGAATTAAAAGTGAATCCAAAGACCACACATTTTCAGGTGAACTTTAAGGAGAAAATCATGGGGAAAATTAGTTACATTTTGAGACAAATGGCATTGTATCAACAAATACCTAACATTTGTTTAGGTAAGTGGATCTCAAACTTCTGGTTTGCAGGTTCCTTATACTCAAAAATATTGAGGACCTCAGCAAACTTTTGATTGTGTATGTTGTATCTTTACCACATAAGAAAACAGGAAGAAAAAAAAAGTAAAACTCAAGAATATGAGCACACGGTCCATTAATGGTCAGAGCAATGATGTGACTGCAGAGCATATAGCTTCCGGAAAACTCCATGTGCTCTTATGAGCAAATACTATCTGAGTTATAGGAAAATTATGAAAATAGCTTTGTCCTTGTGGGTTCCTGACCACACTTTGAGAAACATGTATTTACCTACCAATATCAGAACATTACAGCTAGGTCTAAACTTATTCAGTATCTAGTCATCATAAAGTTGAGTTTCTCTTTGCCTATAAGAAATAAAAAGCTTTTCTGCAATATTTAAAGGTTTATGTTAATGTTCCAGAACTGTTAAGTTTATCACCTGGATATCATGAATGCTGATGAAGATTACCTTCTGGAGTCCAACAGTTGACTTTATCCTCCACTATCAAACTTGTGAGAACTAACCTGCTAGCCGTCACTTGACTCATCTGGTTCTAAGCAACTCAACCAGAATAAAAGATTTTATGGAGAATCACTTAAAATTAACAACATTTAATGCATTGCTCCCTCTAGAAGAGTTATTTTTGAGTAAAATAAGCACATGACTGTGGCAAACTAACTTTAACAAATGACAGAGAATCTCAGCTTTCTTTTCCACAGTGTGTCACTTAATAACTGTATGGGGCAAATCTACAGTCACAGATGCCTCATTAAAGATGCTAAATCTTTAAAATGGTGACTCTTTTGTTTGCTTCTGGCCTAACTTAATTATATGTTGACTGTATTTAATAACACTATCCTTTCATTTTTCCAAATAAATGAAAAAATTTACATCACTTACACACCTTGATTTAGAAACAAGTATTTGCAATCAAGGTTTTTAACCAGTTCCTCTTTCTTCTGCCACAAAATTATACCACCACCCAACACACACACACACACACACACACACACACACACACACACACACACACACTTCCCTTGCCATTTTACTATTGCTTCTCAGAGATTTTTGCTTGATGCCTGTCATCAAAATCATTATATCTCAATTTTGCATTTGAACTTTTCTTTTATATACATGAAATGTCTGCAGAGGCAACCGTAATTGATGAGATGGAGGGTCTCTGTAGTTCTTAAAGATTTACTATAATTATCTATAACAACCTTTCTCAAAATATTAGATCAGCAGCATCAAAATCACCCTTCTTCCTACGAAGAAGAATCTCTGGTCTACAGGCATCCCTCTACTGAAGAGTTAAAACAAATAACCTCAACTCTCTCAGAACTGATCTATCCCACTCTGAAATTACTTTGAACTGTGGGCAATAGAGGACAACCAGGGAGGTGAAGGAGAAGCTCCTGCCTCTCTCAACCCTTTCAACCTTCCCTTCATCAAAAAGCCATCACTGGTGGTGTGCCCTGGTAGAGTAGTGGTTAGGTCAGTCACCTCTGAAGGAGCCCAAGCCATGTACCCCTGGGTTCAAGTTCCAGGTCCCCAGCAAAACATCCAATGTCAATAACTAAATAAAAATAAAATGCTTCTCTTCCTCACTCTTCCTGCCTGCCCATTCATCTCCATTCCTACCTGTACCTTTCTACTAAAAAAAAAAAAAAAAATGCCATCACCACTCCCTAAGTCTCTACCCTTTGCCTAGTGAAGAAGGGATGATTGTCCCTTATCCCCTAGGAGAATGTAGGAAGGGAAGGTAAATGGTAAATGCATCTGTACTTTCAGAGTAAAGATGTCATCCCTTTTTAACATGTGGGGACCTCTCCTCTCTCCCTGACACCCCAGACCTGCTTTTCAGGCTTCAGCACAGGATATAAATCATGGATCTGCCCCCAGTTACCTCATTCTTTACTGCCAATGTAAATCCACCATATCTGTGTTATTAAATTTGGGCCTTTCTCTTACTAATCATGCCTGATGTCCATTTATTTCTTCCTCCAGCCTGTGAAGAGCCCCACTGGCCCTCACAACATCAATGAGCTTATTTTACTAATGCTTCTCACTCAGAGATACTGCCTTTCACCTATTCCAGGGCAAGACTTACGAACCTCTTTCAACCCCAGAAATCATATCTGATATCTAAGTCCTTCTGGTCAGTGGGGTGGGACTCAACCACACACTTACTTTTGGGTGGAAAATGCCTTTTCTCCTTGTGAACAAGGGGTCTCAGCTGGACCCAGGAGCTCCTGCCGCTGTCAGGAACGGGTTCTTTGACCTGATTCTGAGGGAAGGGCATGTAGGCACTGCTGAAATGCCTCTTTTGAACTCTCAGCCAGCTGACTTGACTGCTCCTTTCCACAAAGCAGTTGGACTCACGCTTGACATGCAGCTCCTCCAGGAGACGTTGTTTGCTTGCTTTCAGTTTTTTAATAATTTCACTGGCTCTGCTTAAAGATGCCATTGTGAGACACAGCAGGGTCCCTCAGGGGGTCCTGTGTCCTAAAACAAATGAAAGAGACCTGTGTCCAGCCTGCCCAGAGGTCAGCACTCAGATCAGGTCTCTATGGTTCACTTTCTCCTGCAAAACACCACCCAGAGCGCCCCTCCCACCCATACCTGCCTGCTTTTCCAAAAAATTATTCATAGTATTTTTTTTTTAAGAGAGAAAGGAAGAGAAGAGAGGAAGAGCTTTTTTTTTTTTTTTTTTTTTTTTTTTTAAGAAAAAGGAAGGAAGGGGAGGAGGAAGCACTGTTTTTTATTTATGTTTGGTTGTTTCCTCCCCCAGCTCCCCATCTCTGGTCCCCTGAGTTTTACATGGTCAACACCTCAGCAGCTCGCTTAGGGCCTGAGTTACCAGGATGCATCTCCTTTTTTAAAAAAAAAATTTTGTTGTTTCATAAAGCCTTTTTGAGTTTTGACATTTTTAGGGGAAAAGGTTTTTTTTAAGGTATAGTAAGAGAATATATTTGGTTTTGAAACTAATACTAAAAGCTGACTTCTGCAGAGCCATTTTTCTTTTCTTTTGTATTTAATTGTATTGGGGCATACCCTGGTGGCTCAGGTGTTAAACCTATGACTGGGACACAGTCCCCATAAAGTCCACAAACCTAGGTTTATGACCCGGGGCCAGGGAGAACAACCAAATGAACAATGAAATAAATAAAATATCTCTTCCTCTCTCTTCCTTCCTGCCTTTCTCTTAAAAAAATGTATTGAAGGAATATTGCTTCATAACAACTTATATAGGTTTAAGGTATGTATCATTGTGAATTGACATCTGTATATAATACATTAAACTTAACAATAATCTGTTTCTATCCTTCTCCATGTAATTGAAGCTATTTTTCAAATAGAGCCACTCAGTCATTAGAGAGAATCTGCACTGTCTCATTTAGAAGGTTTTACAAAACAACTGTCTTAAGAAACCATAGAGCTAACAATTACTGAAGAAGTCATCCAGACTAGGAGGACTGATGATTATGGACTTTGAGCCTAAGGATGGAATCAGTCAGTTCCCTTTTCATCCTTCCTAAGGAAGTAGCAACCACAAATATTAGCCAACAAGAGTTCAAGCTTCTTAACACTCATCAACTCTTTTCTTTAACCACTTACTTCATCTTCATTTTATCCTCCTATAAAAACTCTGATTTTGACCCTCATAGGAGCACATTTTAGGCTTTCTACCTGAATCTCTACACTGTATGTTGCCATACATAAGGCATACTTTTTTGCCTAAATTTGTCAGGAAAAGTTAAGGATGTGCATTATACATGGGTAGTGCTAATTCCGTATCTATGTAAATGTTTTTAATTCTTTTACTTCTCGTTCCTTGTATCTGTTTTTGTGTTTTGTAGTTATTTGTTACATAAATTTTCTTATACCATAACATGTTAAAATGCTAAAATTCCTTTATAATACAAAAACAATTACCAAAATATAAGCAAATAAAATTTTGAATCAAAAAATTAAAATGAAAGTTTTTTTTCCTTAAAGTTTGGGCCAAAACATGGATACGTACTGTACATGGCAAAATTTGGTATGCTGAATTGCAATTTTTTGATGCCCAATAGAGTAGCTTTGCCTTTCTAATTGCCTCCTGAATTCTTAGGCTGACAAATGCATTGGTTTTTGCTTTGGGAGACATCATTGTTTCTTCTGATTATAGAAGAAATACATATACATTGTAGAAAATAATGAAAATGCAGAAAAACTTAAGGTAGAAAAGTTAAAATTACTCTTGATCCAGAAACAATCAGTGCTAACACTGTGAAATTTTTTTCCCAGTAAGTTCAATATAAAAGGTGAAGAAAAAGACAATAAATTGTCTGTATCAGCACATATATAAACATTAAGTATTTAGGAAGGTCTTGTTTATTAGGATTGCAAATTTGTCTTTGCAGGCATTTTGCTAGGTAGTGAGTCAGCCATGAGCAGAGAAGCAGGGGTGAAGGCAACAGAGGCGGTCCTCCAGTCAAAAGGCAGCAGGCTAGAAAGGTGCCAATCTGAAGTCCTCCAATCAGTTTAAAAGGGGAACCATGAACAGACCTACCAAGCCCTTGCCCCACCCCTGCACCGCCCCAGCCTGGATAAGAGCTGCAGACTCCTTAAAAATCTCAGGCAGAAGTTCCCTATGGCCTGTTGTCCTCTTGGAATATGGCCAGCCCTTATCCTATCTCTTAAAGGGTGTACTGTCTCCAATAACGCTCACTGGCTTTTGCTCACTACTGGCTGCCTAACTTCTTTTTTCCGGGAGAGGGTGGGTCCCACAAAATCTCTCCGACTCACAAGAACCCTAAAGTGAGACCTCAAGACCCTCCTGCTAACAAATTGAAGTGCTTAAAAATTAGTTAAGTGTACAAAAAAAATTTAAAATATTTAAAGCATTTCTATTAACTATGTAAACACTCAGGTATTTAGTCTTTTGAAGTTGGATTAACTGAACATTCATTTCAGAAAACATAAAAGTGATGATTCTTTATATAAAAATAACTCTGGCACTCCCTGGTAGAGTGGCAGTTAGGTCAATCACCTCAAAAGGAGAGCACGTTACATACCCCTGAGTTTGAGTCCTGGGTGGGAAAGGGGGAGTGGGAGGGTTGGAGAACCAGTGTGAACAACTATATGAAAATTTTAAAAACCGCTTCCTGCCTACGTGACTGCTCCCCTTCATTCCTGCCTGTACCTTTCCTTTCAGACAAAAACAAAACCACCTCTATTTATAAAAGAATAACACGAATCATACATTGAAACGAAAGGCTGGCATTTTTTTAAGTGTAAATCAATACCACAATGAGATACCGTGACCTACCACCAGAATGGGATGTGAACCTAGGTCCTTGGGATGTCTGTGGACTTTGCTAGCCAGAGGCAGTGAACTTATCTGCTAGAGCACCAAAGCATGCTCAAGGGTATTTTGATGAACCAAAATCTTCTACCAACTGAGATGCCACCTATCACTAAATGGATAAACAAATTGTGGTATATCCACCAAACACGCCCTACTCAATTATGTACTGTTGACAGGCACGATAACATGGATGAATCTCAGAATAATTATGTTGAGCAAAATAAAGCTAGATGCTGCCCGCCCCCGCCCCCCTACCAAAAAGGATATATAATGTATGATTCTATTCATACATAACTCTAGAAAGTGTGAACTGTCCTACACTGACAGGAACAGATTAATGGTTGCCTGGGAGTGGAGAGGAGCTGAAGGCAAGGGCATCAGGCAGGGATTATCAAGGGACATGAGTAAACTCCAGAGGGTAAGGGTTATATTTATTATCTTGATTGTGGCAATGGTTTCACAGATATAAGCAAATGTCAAAGCCTATCAAATTGTACACTTTAAGCGTGTACAATTTGTTTTATGTCAACTAAATGTCTCAGAAAGCTGTGAGAGGCGCACCCTGATGGCTCAGCAGTTAAGTCTGTGGCTCTGGATGGTATAATACACATAAAAGTCCAAGGACCCGGGTTCATGGTTGGAAATGGGGTGAACAACCAACATGAATAACTAAATGGATGCACAGAGACGTCTCTGCCTGCCTGCTTGTTTTCACTCCTGCCTACTTCTTTCCTCTAAATAAATAATTATTTAAAAAAATATATATAAAGCAGTTCAATAAAACTGGGATCTGCACCTAGAACATTTTCTAATGCATGTCAGGTGGTTAATAAATACCTGTTGAATGAGTAAAAAATTTATTACTTATGAGTCTTGATTTTTTAATTTAATATTAACCATGAGACTCTTTCACGTCATTACATACATTAGTAGTTTAAATGACAATATAGTAGTCTGTTCTATGTAATTATAATGATTAATGTGATTACTCCTTTTGCTGTTAGTCTTTTAGGTTATTTTCACTTTATTTTTAAAAAAGACATTAATTCAGAGTCATAATTAGACCATTACATTTAGCAATCAATAGCACGGGTGCCAAAAAAAAAAAAAATCTACATTAAAACCCTTTGTTGGCATGCTTTACACTTTCCACAGCACAGAAACAAAAATAACCTGCTATACCACCAGTAACACATACCATCCTCTAGTGTTTGCCCAGACACACGACTGTGGTCTAGAGAACATTGTCTTTGCACCAGTCAGGTCCTGCCTCTCTCCTTGATTGAGCTTGTACATCCGGGGCCCGTTTCTTCCTCTCCCGTCTCAGGCCTCCTCTCCTGCTAGGCTTTGTTTTCTGGCAGCAGAGAAAACCCTCCACCACTGCCATGACTGCATCTGCTGGAACCACCACGGCCCCCTGCTTTTGTGGCTGGCAAAGTCTTGGCCTCTATAAGAGGAGCCTGAGCTCTTACCTCCAATTCCTCCTTTCCTGGCTCCAAAATGTCAAGATTGGTGGTTGTAGCTGACAAATCATTGTAGCCTCCATCACCCCCACGACTGCTTCCATCACTGCCAGGACCATGAGAGCCGTCCCCATGGCCACCAGGTCCACCACCACTGCAGCTGCCTCCAAAGCCAGCTCCACCACGACCAAGTTGTCACCCCACCACAGCCACCCCACCAACACTGCCCCAGTTTCCAGAGCCTTGAAAACCTCTGGCTGGACAAATGTCTGGGGCTCTTCTTAGGGCTTTGCTCACAGTCCCTTTGTTGTTAGATTAGCTCCTTTATTGTTAGACTTCTAGGTTGTTTTCACTTTTTATTTTTTAAATAATGCTTTCAAACACATTAAAGTAGCAAAAATGGTACAAATACATTGTTTTGGGAAATCTGCCACTGACATCACTTTTTTACTTCTAAATACACAAAAGAAGAAGAGGTAGCATTTCCAAATTCTCGAGTTAGCACAAATCTTAGAAGTCTCCATACCTGCAGAAAATTGTTATCCTGGAAAGGAGGAAAGAATGAAATTCCAGATTATTTTCCCTCCCTCTTTCCAGAGCCATGTAGATTAGAATTCAATGAAAGATACTAAAGAATTGTCTCAGGCAGTTATTTCCACAATAATGCTACAAAACTCAGTGGCATACAACAATACAACATTTTCTCTCACACTCAGTAGTGGATGGAGGGCTTGCGAGATTTGCTGGACAACTGGGTGCAGGCTGAGGGTTCAGTTTGGGTTTGCTTCCAAAGGACTATGAGGAGTCAGGATGAGAAGTATTTTTCTTTTCTTCTAATCCTATGTTTCAGACAGGCTCTAACCCTCCAATACTCTGTTTCTGGGACTTTCAAGAGCATGAATTAAAAAAATTTTCTTTAATGTAAAGCATATGAGGAGAAAAAACATATATACATTTTTTACTATAGTTTAATTATGTCATCTCTGGTTTGCATAGACTTCCCATTATATATTCCTGCTTCCTTGGAAAATCCGTAAGCTTTGGCGTTGCCTCTTTGACAATAACTTTCGGAGTGTTAGCTCAATCTAACATAGGAGCCCCATAAAAAGCAATGACAAACTGACCACCTAAAAGGTATAAATCCACAAATGTTTGCTCACAAATGTAAAAGATAATGTAGAACTCACAGAAAACGATCCCTTGGTGTTCACGTGATTTAAGCAGACAGTCCTTTAGGCAAGATGTCAACTATAAAAGTGAAAAGACAAGATACTTTTTAACAATGGATCTAGCAAGTTTAAATGGAAGAAACAAAGTATTTTACACACTCAGTTAACACTAAAGAATTAAATTGGCTTCAATAAGGCTAATTTTATCTGAACCACTAATTATCCAGGATAGTGGAAACAAGAAAACATGAAGTAAATCTACAAACACTTCATAGACCTTATTTTATTCATCAGATAAAATTAATCATGAGAGATGCTAAGATGTCACAAAGTAAACTTGTTGAATTCTGTCTATTTAATGCTTTCACTGTTTATCCTTTCTGGGGTGGGGAGAGGTGTAGAAATGGAAAACAAATGAGGATATGACTAAAAGGGAGGGAAGCAATTCTCTCACTTGTGAGTAAATTTAAAGTTTGCAAAAACATTATCTAGGTTGACCGTAGATGTCTTAGTTAAAAGTTCACTCAAGAAGCTCACAACATTCAAACTCTTTTTACAAATCATCTGAAAACTAGAGCCAAGTAAAATTAGATTCTAAAGGTTTAAGGGCTTGGATGTTGGAATTAAAAAGATTTGGCTGCTATCTAAGTGTTGCTCTCTGTACGACCTTAGTTAGGGAACCCCTGCTGGTCCTCAGTTTCTTTATATCTTAAATGGAAATAATACCCAACTCACAAATAATCATGAAGCATAAATGAGCTAACACACATGAAGCATGTATACAGCTGACCCCAATAACTGGTACCTTTAACATATCAAACAGGTACTCTGAAGAGAGAATTCGTTCAGCTGGTTAAATAGTATTTTTTTTTTTTTTGTCCCTCCAGTTAGTAATGTTTACTTGCTGTGTGATCAGGACCAGCTACAAAATTTGTGGGGCCTTTGTGAGAGGAAAGGGCAGGGCCCCTGAAATTCATTGAGAATTTCAACATGGTGATATGAAAGCACATTGGGGGCCTTAGGCCAGTGCAGAGGTCAGACACTTAGGAAACCTGCTCGGTGTGACACAGGAACAGGTCAGTTCCCTAGTTAATTAATTCACCCAGGTTTCCAATCTCTAAAATGGAGATAACTCATGCACTTAACTTTTGGGTTTTAAAAGAGCTTTGGAATTATTAAACTCCATGATCCATGGATTCCATATTTACAAATTCACTTACTCACTAATACTCATTATTCCTCCAAATCCATGTTTAAGGTACTTTCATGGTCACTCACAGACATTTACAACAGAAAATGTAGGTCTTCCCAAGGCCCACGGTACCCAGGAGCTGGAGCAAGGTGCCATGGCCTCTTGGTTCAGCTCTCACACCATAAACAGTGCCCTTTCCAGGGTCTTCTCTGCATCATACCTTTTACATTTTGATGTTGTATTGTTGGTTTCACTGTTTAAAATGCCCCCAGCACAGCGCTGAAGTACAGTCTGCTGAGAAGACTGTGGTGGGGCCTGACGGAGACAGTCCTCTGTCACTGAGCTCTGTTCAGGCACCAGTCACAGCACTGCAGCTGTAAGTTCAATGTTAATGAATCAACAACTTAAATAAGTGTCTCTAAACAGAAATACACGTAAGACAAGCTTATGTGTGGATAATGTAATCATGATCAGAGGCTCAAAGGAACCTTGAAACTTCCTGCAGGAGCAAAGGCTCAGCATCCCTAGTCCAGTGTTCAGGGAGACATTACACATCGTAACTATCGCAGTAACAAGAATCGACTGTATAAATACAGAGAACATATATTATAGCTTCATACTATGCTATTACAAATTACCTTTCACACAGCAGCCCAAAGCCTATGTGAAGTGCACTAGAGGGTCAGCCCACCGAGATGTCCCCAGGTGATAGAATGTTCTCATCTGGCCATTGTCACTTGGTTCTATTCACAGAACCCTGGTTAAGACAAGTTTTGGAGTCAGAGAGACCATGCACTTACCAACCATGAGTCACTGGATTGATTACTCACCTTCTCTTAAACAAAAGGATGGGGTCCAGTGAGTTTCGCATTGGTGAACACGTGGAGGCGCCCTGGAGAAGCGCAGACACTCCTGCCCTCTCCCCAGATGTGTCTCTCTTCCTTCCTGCTCTTCCTGAGTTACATCCTTTCTATAAGAGACCTCTAATCTAGTCAGCAAAATTTGTTCCTGAGTTCTGTGAGGTGCTCCTGAAAATTCATCAACCCGCCCCCCGCGCCCTGCCAAGGAAGGGGTCTTGAAACCTGCTGCCTATTAGTCAGAAGCCCCGGGACACACCTGGGACTGTATCTGATATGAAATGTGTGAGTGTGTGTGTTGGGGAATGTGGTGGGGGCAGAGCAATCTGGTAGGACTGAATACTTAACCTGTAGAATCTGATGCTTTCTGGGTAGGTGACCCTGAGGTACCTTGAAGATACTGCAGGTTGGGCTCCAGATCCCCACAATAAAGCACATGCCACACATTAAAGCCAATCACACACATTTTTTTTGACTTCCTGGTACATATGAAAGTCATGATTGCACAATACTGTAATGTTTTAAGTATGTAATTACATTATGTCTTTAAAAGGTACATAGGTTAATAAAATAATTTTTGCTAAAAAATGCCAATCATCATCTGTGTTTTCAACAAGTTGTTCTAGGGAGGGTGCTGCCTGTGAAGTTTGGTAGGTTGACGACTCTTCCTTTCATGAGAGATTTCTCTGTAGCGTGTGATGCTGGTTGATAGCATTTGACCCACTAGTAGAACTTCCTTTAGAATCGGAGACAGTCCTCTCAACTCCCTGCTACGACTTTATCAACTAAGTTTATGTAAAATTATAATAATCTTTTTTTGTCAATTCAACAATACTTGCTGCATCTTCAATGGGAGTAAATTTTATCTCAACAACCCACTTTCTTTGCTCATTCATAAAAAGCAACCTCTCATCCGTTGAAGTTTGATCCTGATATTGCAGCAATTCCATCACATCTTTGGGTTCCACTTCTAATACCATTTTCTCTTGCTATGTCCACCACCTCCCCATGATGACTGGAATCAACTTTTTCCAAACTCCTGTAAAGTATTGATATGTGAACTTCCTTCCAAATTGTTCTTA
The DNA here is from genome assembly GCA_004363575.1 of Solenodon paradoxus. Lineage (NCBI taxonomy): Eukaryota > Metazoa > Chordata > Mammalia > Eulipotyphla > Solenodontidae > Solenodon > Solenodon paradoxus. Next base: position 417,552 of record RJWH01000592.1, on the reverse strand, counting down.
ATGGCATTAAGAGTACCAGGGAAAATTGTTCCATAACCCTCTGGATTCTTCCAGGCTGGCAAATAAAACAGAATGATCAGATAGATTCATAGGAGAAAAACAACCTTGAAAGTTTAATAATAAAATGTATATACTATGTATACTTGTACATGGTAGAAATCCAGTGGGACTGAATAATTTGACTACATAGCTTCAATCACCACCTAATATCTTTAACTAGAGACGAAGGACCTCAGGATAAGGACATCAGGATAAGGATGTCAGTCTGGGAGGTCACCAGAAAAGCTACAAGAACAAGCACATGGCAATCAGGAAGCTGTGGGTTCTGCCTTCTCCACTGGTAAGAGTGGAGAAGACATTGCAGACTTGTCTTTAGTGAAGGAGACACCCTGACAGAGACACTTCTTTACAACACAAATGTCTCTTACAAAATGGCAACCTCTACCCAAGCCTTCAGAGTCCTTCCTATGAAATTGTACTTTTGCCCCAGACACATATTTTGAAGATGGCAGTTTTTATTCCCCAATGTCATCCAGAATGGTGAATCTTTTAAAGAAAGTTTTTCACTGACTTTGCTCATTTTCCTCAGAGGAATCTCTGTCTATGGCAGCAACAACCTTATGAAATCCATTTTTAAGACTTGAAAGTCAAAATGGTTTGTTGATACACTGGTTGCACAATACTTATTTGTAGACTGAAAAAATGAAGCCTGGTCAAGTCACAGTAAAAGCAAATACGACAGCAAAAGTAAATGTTTTTTCATGACTTTGGACAGCAGCTGGGAACACAGACCTAATGGCTGCGTGTCAAAAGGTCTGGAGTTGGGTAGTCTTTGATGGACTGATGTGATTTCATTTTCTTTGTGACGATGGACACTTGGTGGCATTCCTGAGCATGTCAGTGGTATCTGAATGCATAACAGGGCCTGACCTCAGTCGTCACCTGCCCAATTCTGATTTTTACCCATATTCAGGATAGCTCCTTTTCTTTTCTTTTTTAAAATGTTATTTGGCAGTTAGTAGGCATGTAAAGAACATGAGTCTCCTTGTACATCACCATCAGGGCTCATGGGAGACCATGTGTTCTATCAATGAACAGTCATATTTTAAAAGGAATCTTTTTTTATGAGCAGTAGAGTTCAACAATGGGCTTAAAATATGGAGTCAATCACCTTGTAAACAGATGTGCTGACATTGTTGTCTCACTTACAGAGCATAGGCAGATTTAGCAACATTCTTAAGGGCCCTAGGATTTTCAAAGTGGAAAATGAGCATTGGCTTATACTTCAAGTCACCAACTGCACTAGACCTTAACAGGAGGGTCAGCCTGGACTTGGAAGCTTTGAAAACAGGCACTGACTTCTCTCTACTATGAAGCCCTAGATGCATCCTCTTCTGGGAGGAGGCTATTTCATCTGCACTGAACATCTGTCGTCAGGGTCCTGGCCTCACCCGTGTCCCAGCTGCATCTTCTGGAGAACTCGCTGCAACTCCCACACCAGCAGTGGCTGCCTCGCCTGCACTTTGATGTCATGGAGACGCTTCTTCAACCTCGTGCACCCACCTATGCCAGCTCCGGACATTCCTTCTGCAGCCTCCTCACCTCTCAGCCTCCCTAGAATTGATGAGTGAGGGCCTGGCTCTGGGCAAGGCTTTGCAGCAGGTTTGATCTTCTATCCAGACCAGTCAAGCTTTCTCCAGATGAGCAATATAGCTATTTCTCTTGTCATTCGTGTGTTCTCTGAGGTAACACTTTTCATTTCTGTTGAGAACATTTCTGTTGCATTCACAGATTAGCCAACTGTTGGTGCAAGAGGCCCAGCTTTTGTCTTTTGTCAGCTTAACATGTCTTCTCACTAAGCTTCATCATTTCTACCTTTTGATTTAGAGCGAGAGGCATGTGACACTTCCCTTTACCTGAACACTGAGAGGTCACTGTAGTCTTATTCACTGGGCTAATTTCAATCTTGCTGTGTTTCAGGGAATTGAGAGCATAGATAGATTGGGAAATGGCTATCAATGGAGCAGTCAGAGCACACACATTTACCCATCAATTTCTCCATCTTACCTAGGTGTGGTTAGTGATGTCCCAAACAACTCTAACATCAAAAAGCCACAGATCACAGATCACCAGAACAGATGTAATAATGAAAAAGTATGAAGCATTTTGAGAATTGCCAAAATGTGGCAGAGAGACACAGAGTGAGCACAGGATGATGGAGAAATGGTCTGATAAACTTGCTCAATGCAGGGTTGTCACAGACCTTCACTTTGTGAAAAATGCTTATCTGTGAAGCACAGCAGAGCAATGGGTGATGAAGAGAAATGCTATACAACAGGGTCGCCTGCATCAGAAGTGAGCTGAAGTGTAGGACACTTTGTTGGCACTGGAGAGCTAGGTAGTAGTGGGATTTGGGGGAAATCATGTCAGAATGGTGATCAGAACTACATTTGGTGATCACAGTCATATGCGCAACTAAAATATCAATAAGTTATTTACTGAGAACTTCTTTCATAACATAGACAGTTGCTACTTCCAAGACATTTATAGCTTTTTTGTTGAGACAAGTACAAACTGATAATGCTAAAAATAGTACAGTAAATATGATTATGTTATAGGCAGGAAAGAGGCACGCAATTAATGTTCACATTCATTTTTGTGAATAATCTGAAATCACTCTAGAATCAATTCATAGATTATAAATGCATCAGCTCTCTTATAATTATTATACTAGTATCTCCCTCAAATTCTTGTTGGAATAGAATAAAATACAAACACATATGTATTCTCTTATTGTAAAGAGCTGACATCTGTGGAGCCATTTCTAAAATGAAGCTGGGCAGCTCTTACAGAGAAACTGCATTACTTGCCTTGTTTGAACGTAGCCAAAGTCCTCTGACTGGGGCCAAAGACAATGGGGTGTGTGTGTGTGTGTGTGTGTGTGTGTGTGTGTGTGTGTGTGTGTGCGTGCTTCAATTCCTTTTGTTAAACTGATGTAACACTGATGAAAAAAATCTATAGATTCCACTGTACAGATTCAAATACTCAAATCTGGATAAGCTATATTATGCTGGTCACCAAAAGTCTATTTCTGACTGTATTGCCACAGGCTCAAATTGCTCAAGGTCTGAACATAATGCTTTCTGATCCCAGTTATGCAACTGACAGCAGCCAACTGGTAGAAGACACTGCCAAAATGGCAGTCAATGGTGCTGTGATTAGAATGAGATTACAGTCAGTGTTGATTAATCAGTGATTACAAAGCCTATATAGAACAAAGAGTCTAGCCCTGTTTGGAAAGATCATGATGAGATGTCCCTGCTGCTGGGGTGGGGGATTTTCTGCCCTATGCAGACAGTAAATTCTGAGGCAGCCTTGAGAGATGTCGGTACCTTGAGAGATGTTGTCACTAGCTCACTGGTGTCCCTTAGGGTCGTGGGGCGGGGGTGGATTCTAAGGAACATGGCTTTAAGTTTAGAGTCACACCCTGCTTCACTGGACCTACAGAATCCAAAAACATTTGTTTTACGAAATGAGCAAGCAAATAAATAGCTCGGGATGGCTCATTATGTCAGAAAACAGAATTGGTGACCTACTGTAGTTAAGAGTTTAAGCTTGTTAACACCAACCAGCTCTTTTCTTTAATCGTTTACATTTTCCTGTTTTCTTCCCACAAAAATTCTTACCTATTTTAGCCCCTTCTTCTGACACTATTCGAATTTTCTATCCAAATCTGTGCCTCTGAATTGCTACCTTGATCACAAATAAGCACACTTTGCCCTTTTCATTCCCCCATTATTTTTAGGTTGACATTATGTACTACATTGCCAGCTAATAAATATCTTTGCTTTGTCTTTTTGGCACACTAAAACAGTGTTCTGTTAATTCTACTTCTCCAGTCAAGAAATTTCAATGCAGCTTTGATGTTTAGAGAACAAAGCTGAGGCACTTTAACTTGAATTTTTTCCATTTATTTTATTGTAGTAACCTATTCTACACATTAAAATAAACTCTTATGCAAAGGTTCCCCATTCTCATATATATGTCAACACACCCTGCCCTCCACCAAATCACCAAGTGTTCTTCACCATTATTCAGTGGGCTCCACCCCCATCCCATTCCCTACTGGTAATATCATTTCTGTTGCAAGTGTCCAAGGGTTGGTTTTATTTCATCTGTTCCTTTGTCTATTCTGTTCCACTTATGAGTGAGGCCGAATGGTGTTTAACTTTCTCCTTTTGATTTATTTCATGTAGCATAATCCCCTCTAGATCCATCCATGTTTAACTTGAAATTTAAGGTCTCATACCATCTGGACCCAGATTGCCTTCTTTCTATTGCAGCCAGACCAGTTCACCCAATATCATTCCCATTCTTACCCAGTGTGTCTCTTCTCATCACGCAGAGCATCCACATTCTCCCCTCTAACAACGGGAATCAATTTTGTTTTGTTACCACCGTACCCACCCCCAGCTCTACTGATTAAGGACTCAACAGTGAAATAGGTGACATTATTGCTGACTCAACTGAAGGGATTACACAGAACACCCCAAATCTCTCAGCATTGGTCTCTTGGATGCTCTTGACATGAAAAGCCAAGGACAGTGGAGGACAATCCCACAGGCAAAGGAAAAGTTTCAATTCTTCCCAATGATAAGCCCTTTCCTCAATCAAAGAAGACATCTTCTACTCCCTGGGCCTTCACTCCTCCCCTAATCCAGAAATGGTTCTTTCAGTCTCTACAAGAATGTAGAAAGGGAAGTTATTTACCTTTTCTTTCAAAGTAGGGATGAATCATTCCTCTTTGCCACATGGTGACTCCCTCCTCTCCCCGGAGACCCCAGACCCCCTTTCCAGGCCTCAGTTCAAGATAGAAATGTGGGTCTACTGGGCTGCCTCAGAATTTACTGTCTGTAAATTTTCTCCATAAGTATGTTACTGGATTTGAGCTTTTCTCTTATTAATGGTGTCTGATGTTAATTTATTCTTTAGTCTAGCCTGTGAAGAACCCCAGAGAAATGAGGATATTGTGCTTTGACACCTATACAACTTTGGTGCAATTAAATCTCAGCTCTCATCATATCCTTCCGAAAGCTCCAGGGACATTATTCTCCCGGGGGTCATAATGTTCACATGGCAAGGATGTTAGCAAGCACATGCAGCGCACATGTACGTGGGCACCCATGAGTTTACCAATGCCTGTTCACCAACTGTGGATTGCTCCATGCCCCTCTCTGCCATCCCCTTCAGATCCGTTCTCACTCAGTCAGTTTATAAGCTTCATAGACCTATCCGGATTAGGAACTGGATTTCTCCTTGTGGCCTGGCTCCATATGACACTTTGACTAAGCACAGTTGCCAAGAGCTATTTGTCTTCTCAACTCTAAGCACACACACCACTCAAGACTCCTTGATGGACATTCTGCATTGGCCAGGGCCGGAGAGGGATACCTGTATCACAGCTTCGGTAAAAGAACTCAAGTACTAGATCAAAAGGAAACATGTAAGAGGTTGCACAATCTTCTTAGTACAAGTCAGACAATATCTTCACTGGAAGCAGATTTATCTTCATGTTAAATACATCTTAAGTTTTAGAATCTCTTTAATGTTCTTATACTAGTTTTGTTTTGTTTTTAAAGAAAAGATGCTGGCAGGAATAAAGGTGAGCAGAGGTGGGCAGGCAGGAAGAGAAGAAGGACTTTTTCTTTATTTTTTATTGAGTTGTTCATCTTGGCTTATTCCTCCTGGCCCTGGGATGCAAACCCGGGTCTTTGGGATGTACTTGGACTGTGCTTGGCCAGAGATGGTGGACTAAACCACTACTCCACCAGGGTGCACCTTTGTGTCTAGTTTTGTGACAATTTTGAGGCCAGTTTCTTAGAGAGATCCTAAAAATGATTAAACTCAAAAATCTATAAACCCTGGATCAGCTTCTGAGAGTTAAGAAGTAGTACAAGTTTCAATCAGTTCAAATTCAGCCATTAACCCTTGTGAAGGACCTTTACAAAAGGAGGTGTGGATTTTAAATTGCTAGTACTTCAAAAAAGGTCTTTTGTACTAACTCACGACTTAGAAGGAATCAAAAACAAAATGCTTGGATTCCAAGCCCTTGCCTTGGGACTCTGGTCACAAACTCCACCAAATGAAGATAGTGAATCTCTTCTCTTGGTTTGATAAAAGATTTTATAAGAAACAACTAATGATAATACAAATTTGTGGTACTGCTTTTGTAGACATCAGAACAATGTGTTTTTCTTTAAATGTCTGAACACTGAAGAGACCCTGGTACATTAGAGAATCTGACTTACTAGAATTGTGATTTTAATTTATGTTTAATTACTATTCCACAAGTAGTATTTTTAGCTGAAAGCTCTGGTTAGGAAAACTCATTCCCGTCCCTCTTACTCATGTCATTATCACATTCACAACACTTCTGACACCAATGCTGGTTTCTCTCCTCTCACCCAGCAATTCTGCACTCCATCTGGGTGTCCTACATTTCAACTCCGTCCTAACACCATTGTCAGAGCTAGCCTTTGAAACCACTGGTGAAGGGCTCGTCCCTCAGGTGCCAATTACAAGTCCATGTTGTCACCTGTGTGTCTGGCCCTTTGTTCACCTGTAAACTAATGTTCCCTCCAGCCCCAACTTGAGTTCAATTAATTTGCTACAGTGACTCATAGAATTGGGAAAACAGTTTATCATTTACCAGTTGATTATAAAAGGATATCATGAGGGTACAGATGAACATCCAACTGGAAGATACATGGGGCCAGGTATATAGAAAGGGTGAAGCCTCCACGCCCTCTAGGGCATCACTCCCAGTACCTCCACTGTCCCCTTCCCTGTACTTTGTAACCTGGGCATTGGGGATTTTTAAGAAGGCTTCATCAGGTAGGCCTGATTGGTCATTAACTGTCTTCCCAGTGCCTCTCCCTTCTCTGGAGAATAGAGGGTGCATTGAAAATCTTAAGCCTTCTAATCACGGTGAGACAGGTAAGTATAGCAGGTTTTACCTTCCTGTCCCCAGTGCGCATCCAACTGTGACTGACCCTTGCCCTCATTCCACGTCCCAACCATATCAGTATAATCCAGCTATATGCCTTAAGTTTGCCAATCTTTAACAAACTGGCCCCAAGGAATTACTGAGCACTCTAAAGACCTATGACCAATGAAACCATGAAATCCCTCCAGATAGAAAGCAAAAAAAAAAAGGGACATTGTGTAACACATGCATTTTGAGCCCCTAGGTATTTTCTAGATCCACCAGAGAAACAATGTCTGGACATACAGTGTCCCCCTCCTGTGAGACTGCTGATCTAATCTACCCTCTTAATTTAACCTGGAGCCCAGATGCTGGCCCAGCAGTGAGTCCCTACCGTCCCTACTGAGACGACACCCTTATACACATTAGTACTCTTTCCCCCACCCCGTCCCATACCTGATCTCTGCAATAATGCAATGAGCCTTATCTGAGGAATGTTTCAGACTTTGCGATGCCTATTTGTCCAGGGGTCCAAGAACCCTGAAGAGACTACCAGATCCTTGGGGCTGGTAACAAGCCTTATTAGATGTTTGAAAGTTTGAGAAAATAAGAGGCTATATCCCAGAATGGCTAGGTGATTCTAAATATATGTATTTAACTTAAATAGTACTAACACTGCTAGAGGAATGTGAAGCCTGTGAGATTTGTAAATTAACTGAATATTAATCAAGTCATCAAAAATTATAGTTTAAATAAAAAGATGTATAGAAAATAATAAAATGTGTATATTAAGCTTAAAGACTTCCTAATATAAAGGATTTTAAATCTGCAACTTTAATACATTTAGATTTAAACATAGTATGTTTCCTTTTTTCTTTCCTGAGCAGAAAATCCTCCCTGATTATTCAAAAGTAAAGAAAAAAACTCAATTAACAATGGTGGGAGATGATAATCAATAGCTGGGATAAATGTGTGAAGGAAAATCTCAAGTTATCTTACTTTTCCTTGTTATAGACAAAAGTCCCCACTTCTGCTAGGCACCAGGCTTAATAACTGACCTAACTGCAATTTCAGCCTCAATCACTATAATTTATGAGTCACTAAATAAAGCTAATATATTATATACAACGTTGACTTACAATGATGCACACCTTAAATCTATGTTATAATGCAATGCTTTTTCAATACAATAAAAAAAAATAAAGCTAATTCGCTAGCTCTTCAGATTTACTCATGGATTTTTGACACTTTTCTAAATTTGTCATTCTGAATCTCACCATCTTTAAAACCAACATGCTTTAAAACCAACTAGCTAATGTGATAAATTAATTCATGTCAAGGAGTAGGAACAACAAATCTGGCCAATTTAGTTGTCTTTTCACATTGGTTATACTTAAATCACTCAATAGGCAAATTTAAAGTCAGCCAGGAAAGGAAGCATCTGATTTAGCAAGTCACTGGGAATGTTTTGGGGCAGGAGTCTGCCTGCTGCAGAATAAAATCCCTAGCTATTTACACAAACATGTATACATGGCTTCCATCATCTTTCCCAATTCATTCAGATGATTTTGTTTCTTAATACAAATATAAAATCTTTTTTTCTTTCTTTTCTTTTCTTTTTAAGGTGCAGGCAGGAATGAAGGCAAGTAGGCAGTCAGGAAGAAAGAGGAGGAAGAAGCATATTTTTATTTAGTTGTTCATTTTGGTTGTTCCCCTTGGCCTGGGTCCTGGGTCCTCGGGACATATGTGGCTGTGACCCATTGGAGGTGGTGAATTTATCCAACAGACAATCAGGGTTATACTGTGTACCTGAAACCATGTTCTGTGTCAATTACACCTCCATTTTTTAAAAGAGGAAAAGGAATTCCCTTTCTAGGAATGTAAAACATGTTTACTGTTAACATGAACAATTCATGAATGTGGAGAACCACTTGGTTCTACTAAAGGGTTCATGAGGTGGGAAGCAGCTCACCTAGCTTAGAAAGGCATAGCCAGGGATTGTCCAAAATGGCAGGTTTTTATAATCAGAGAGAAGGTGGGACAAATTTATCAGCAAAGGAAAGAAAGATTATTTCAGGCATAACCACCTTTCCTCTGAGAAGGGCAGGAGGTTCTTATCCTGAGGATGACCTCAGGAGAGCCGACCAAGAAACTCCAGACTGATTAGTTCCAGGTTATGCTTGAGGGAGAGACTGACACTACAGTTAGATAAGTCTGTGTGGGTCCTGATATGAATGACTATATTTTGGGCCTGTGTGGGGTTGTTTTTTTAAAAAAAATAATGTAAACGAAGGCATGTCTTAGTGGCTCAGGCATTAAGACTGTGTCTGCAGTGTAGTCCACATACAGCCCAAGGACTCAAATTCTCAATCTGGGGTCAGGTTGGGGGTGGGAGGGAAGAATCAGAAAATGAACCACTAAATAAATAATTTTATAAATGTTTCTTCCTCCTCTCTCTTCCTCCCTGCTCCTTTCTTCTTTAAAACAAGAGAAGTAATACAAATAAAGCATCTCAATGGGGAGGAAATACACACATAGAAAGATTCTGATTTCCAGCAACCTCTACCCCTCCACTCCCAGGCTAATCTTTTCTGAGTACAACAGCATAGCCTTAGGCTCTCAGAGACACAGAACATAACAAACAGAAGGAAGGCTGCTGAAGTCTTCCCCATTCCCACAGACACTACAGATTTTACATCTAGTTGCTCTGCTCTGGTTTCCATTTTACTCTGTCAGACTGTAGGAAGCCTTTACTCAGCAACAGCCACAACACTCCTACGAATCTTTTGGACCTTGGCTCCTGGATGCTGTTCAAATCTCATATTGCTGAACTGTGACTTATTCAAATCCTCAGACTTGGCATTCCACACCGAGACTGTAGCTCCGCCTTATCTTGACTCCCACCCAAGAGAAGCTCCCAGTAGTGCCCTCTCTGGCAGAGATTAAGGTTCATGTTATGTCATATATCCAAACACAAGATGCAAAGTATGCTTCATGCCCAAACTGGTTAATAAGTATCTACCACAGAAATCTCAGACAGGTGGTGAGATTAAGATCAAAGAAACACTGCTGAGTTGTCATCTTTCTTCTTTAGGGAATTTTGTTGACATTGGCATCTGAATTGTACCTGATCTTTTCACAGGGACTATTTTCCTTTCATAAATCATAGACACTTAAAGCCAAAAGAAATCTTTGATCCTACCTAGTTCAATTTTCCGTGGGATTTGGGGGTCCTGACCACAACATGCTGGGTCAGGTATAGATATCATGTCACTGTTGTCTAGCCATGGCACGTGGAGGTCCAGTCAACCTCCGATAAGAAATCAACCTGTTTTTAGATCAAAGCAGTTAGCATATGCCATTGGATGCGGCCTTGAGTGGCATCCTCAGAACCCACTCCAGGGCAGACCCCTAGCATCATACACTGAGTCTGAAGGTGCTCAGAGCCACCCTGGGACAGCTCAAGCAGCTTGAAACAGACAAGATGGGTCAAAGCTAAGACAGCAGGAGGAGAAACGATCTTGAGAAGACATGAGTTGATAAAAGTGACTGGGTAAAATGTACTGAGTACTACCCCAGACCAGAGGTCCAGCACCACTTAAGTACAATTTATTAGTCATTTGTTTCTTACAACACTCTCATGAAGAAATATTGTCCTTATTTTTCAGGTGTAGAAACTGAGGCACAGAACAGGTAGTCATTGAAAGAGCCAGAACTTGAATTCCCACTTGGACCTGAGGCCAGGACCATTAACTACTAGAGCAGACATGTGAATGACTGTCACTAAGAATGCTTAAAGAGGAGCCAGGTGTCACTCACTCATTTTACTTTCACAATGACAGCCCTGTGAAGCATGTGCTATGACAGAGTAATTTAGTAATGTGCCCAGGGTTGCACAGCTAATCCAATTCTGAACTGGGATTCAAATGGAGGATTTGAAATCAGTAACTTTCATGAATGAAATATTGATTTAAATACGAATAACCACATCCCGTTTCCTTCTGAGCATAAGATCCTCCCTCAACATTTAAAAACAAAAAACAAAATCAGCTCAAACGACTACTGCCAGGGGTAGGATAACAAGCCTGGTAACTGCACAGCTCTTCCCACTACTCGGGATCCCCGGGTGGTACTACCAACATGAATATTCAGAACTCTATTCAAATGAGGCTGAGAGGCTAGGGCGCACTATCCAACCATGGGAGCCAGGAGGTATATCTCACTTTTTCCTTCTCTGCCCTTTTAGGGGGCTGGGACTGTCGAGCTTGTGTGGATGAGAAGCAGCAGTGTGCACTCTCTGCCCCTTCTCCAGTTTTGTTTTGGAATAAAGCCTGTGGCTCTTTAATAATGGATTGCTTCAGCTAGATGGAGCCTGTTGCAGAGCGCTGGCACGTGCTGGCAAGTTCAAAATGTCAAAAGGGCAAGAGATGGAGAAACTAGCTGCAGTGTGGAGGGAAAAGAGATGCAGACCAGTACCTAGGGTGCTGGGGACTCCCATCCCAATGCTTCTCAAGAGTTATGATCTCTCAAAAGGAGCAGACACACTCAGAACCGAAGGAGTGCCCTCGGGAGGCTGCCTCTGTGCCCACAGGAAGCTCTCTCAGATCTGGCAGAAGACTCTCGCCAGCCCCACGTGACCATCGGAAATGAAGCCTGATACAACGTGTCCGAGTCAGGAAGAGGGTGGAAGTTTTGCAGAGACCTGAATGCTTAATGTGAACACCAGGAACGGAGGGACGAGCTGGGCAAAGGCAAAAGGAAGACTCGCACGGCTAAGTGTGCGGGAACGCGGGGCTGCTCTCACTTGTACGGTTTACTCAAGTCCCAGATAGTGCCTGGCATTGATCGCTCAAAGAGTCTGGTGCCAGTAAGCCACTGCGCCAGGTGGCCGGTAAATTCGACCTGCGAGTGTCGGACAGGCGACTGCTCGCCGAGAACGCGCCGAGGACACGCCGGGCGGCTGACGAAACCTGTCTGGATTGGAACGTTCCCCGGCGTTTTTCCAGAGTGGGCTCGAACTTACGGAACAGTCCAGCCTGCGCAGAGGCGGGCCCGACCTTGACCCACACTGCGGGTATTGGGGAGACCGAGGTCGCCCGGCCGAGCGGGGACCGCCCAAAGCGGCCCTCCGGCCCGGGAGCACCGCCAGCCAGCCAACCTCTGGCCGCCGCCCGGGGGAACCTCCCCGCCACCGCCTCCCTCCGGCTCGAGCCCGCCGATTGGCTCCAGTGCCGGACGGAGGCGCCGTTGATTGGTCGCTGGGCGTCCCCGCGCGCAGACGCGCTGGGCGTGTTCTGGCGCGGCCGGGAGAGGAGTCGTGGCGACCTCCCGCCTGCAGCTGGCTGCGCTGTGCTGGGGCGGCGTGCTGAGGTGCCACACCGGACAGGGGTTCTCCGGTCCCGGCTAGCGGGCGGGGTGGGGCGGCATTGGCGCCTGGCGGCCCGGTGCATGGCGCGGCCAGACGATGAGGCGCCTGGGTCCCCGCCCGCGAAAGGCTGCCTCCCGGTCCCGAGGGCCGCAGGGCCACGGAACGGGCCCTCCGCCGTCGGTCTGTGCCTGAATGGGGACCTCCGGGACTGTCCCCCGGCCGCCCCGGGTGTCGTGGGCAAGCCGCAGACGCCGCTGGCTTCGGAGGAGGAGACCCAGGCCCGGCTTCTGCCCGGAGGCCAGGGGGAGGACGCCCCAGGTGAGCACAGCACCCCGGGGCCGCGCACGGCGCTCTCGGCGCGGCGCTTCGTGGTGCTTCTGATATTTAGCCTGTACTCGCTGACGAACGCCTTCCAGTGGATCCAGTACAGCATCATCAGCAACGTCTTCGAGGGATTCTACGGCGTGTCCTCGCTGCACATCGACTGGCTGTCCATGGTGTACATGTTGGCCTACGTACCCCTCATCTTCCCCGCCTCTTGGCTGCTGCACACCAGAGGCCTGCGGCTCAGCGCCTTGCTGGGCTCCGGCCTCAACTGCCTGGGCGCCTGGATCAAGTGCGGCAGCGTGCAGCAGAACCTCTTCTGGGTCACCATGCTCGGCCAGAGCCTGTGTTCCGTGGCCCAGGTGTTCATCCTCGGCCTGCCGTCTCACATTGCCTCCGTGTGGTTCGGGCCCCGGGAGGTATCCACAGCCTGCGCCACCGCGGTACTGGGCAATCAGGTAAGGACTGGAGTGACAGGTGAAAATGGGATCCTTAAAGGGCCGGGGAAGGCCGTGGGAGTGCGAGCGAGGCCTGTGATGGACCCTCCGGAAGGCATCCGTCTAAGTGAGGAGTCATAAGAGGCAGTCTTAGAGTCAAGTCAGGAGAGTTTTTTATTTATTTGTAAGGACAGAACTTGAAAAACCAATTTAAAGTATCCACCTTGTCATCTTGCTTTGCAATCTACCTATAAATAATTAACTGAATTGGCCCATAATACACACAGACACACACACGCACGCACGCACGCACGCACGCAAGGTAGGAAACTTGTCAGTGCAATACTAAATGGGACTCTGATTTTAATTTTTTATTTCTATTTTGCAAAAGGAGGTCTTAGATTCCGGGAAGTTCCCCTTTTTAGTGGTGTATATGGGCTGGTCAATAAATGTCCTAGTAATAAAGACCTCACAGCATGAGTCCATTGACGAATGCTTAACAGCAGGAAAATGCTGGGCAAATCTCAGACTTTGTAAAAGGTGACTTTCAGGCCAAGTCTCTGTTAAGGTGCTTCCTGGTACTTTGTAACAGTTTCAGATTCTTTTAGCATTCCAATGGCATGATGTAGAATGGTTTTTTTGTGTGCCTTTGAAAAAATTTTAATTGCAGGTTGATTCTTTTATTGTAATTTAAATTCTGCACTTGGAGTCCTGTGGTACAATTTACAATTCTGTAAACTGTGGACGGTTCAGCTGGAGAATCCAGTTAAATCTATTTTCCTAAAACTTCACCTCTCTTCACAAACATTCTTGTCTGTAGCTATGTAACCAAGAACACTGCTTGTCACTTCTAGTGTATTTGTTTCCATTTCTCAATAAGAGTTATTTAAAATCCATAGTAACTGGTGCTACATGCTTATTGCTTTATATGTATTTCCTTTCTATAAAAGTACAGAAGCAAGAATGACTTGAAATAAGTCGTGTATCCAAAATAATTTGTGATTGATATTCTGATTGGTTGCTTCTGCATGTTTGACTAGGAACAATTTTCTTAAGAGTATTTTACACTTACAAAATTATAGTCAAGAATAGTACTTTATTGAGCTTGCCAGAACTATTATTGACTCCATTATCTACGGATGATCTATTTTGTGTATAAAAGTGGAAATGAGCCATATCTTGGTAGCTTAGCAGTTAAGTCAATGGGTGTAGTCCACAAACATCCCAAGGACCCTGGTTCCCATTGGGGTCGGAGCGGGGAACAACCAAGATAAACAAATAAAAATAAACGCTGTTTCCTACTCTCTCTTCCTGCCTGTCTGCCACTTTCATTCCTGCCTGCACTTTCCCTTAAAAAAAAAAAAAAAAAGGAGATGTGCGCCCCAGTGGAGTAGTGGTTAGATCAATTGTCTCCAAAAAAATGAAAGCCACATACCCCAGTCCCAGGTCTGGGGTGGGGAGGGGACAACAACTAATGTGAACAACTAATGTGGAAACAAAATAGAATGTTTCCTCCTCCTCTCTGTTCCTGCCTGCCTGCCTACTAGCCTTCATTCCTGCACCTTTCCTTTAAAAGAAAGCGGAGTGGGGTGGAGGTGCTTTGTCATGGTAGGTTTTCCTCCAACACTCTGGGCCCACTCTGGGTGTTCACACCCTTTCCTTGGCTCCAGTAGCTGTGTGCTTGACTCAGTACGCCCAAGTAAACATCTGTAGCTTGGACTGCAGAGTTATTATTCATGATAACATTCAACATTATTGAGCGTACACTAAGACCTGACCCCGTTCAACCCCATGCTTAGCGCTTTACGTGCATTGTGCTATTTAATTTAGTATTGTAAGGTGGGAACTGTCACCCCATTTTATAGATATAGAAACTAGGACTTGAAGGAATGAAATTATTTCTCAAAAGTCACTCAGCTAATGAGTGGAAGCATTCGTATTCTGTCTGATTCTTGAATCTTAGCTTTTAAGTACCCATCGAAACTGTCAGGTATCCTACCTGAGAGAATCTTTTAAAATATACTTCAGAAGTGTCTTTGTTCTGTTTAGAACTTGCCAGTGATTTCCCATACTGCTTAAAATCTGAACTCCACTCTGAATTACAAAACCTTGCTAAGTGTATCTTTCATTCTTTAAATGCTACACTTGTATTTGCATAAGGTAAGAGCCTTTACAGAAACACTCCCCTCTGGAATGTTCTTCCTCCTAGGATCAAATTATTAGATTCTTGATGTAATTCAGCTCTCAGTTTAAATTAATCTTAAATATTCATTGACATTCCTTGACGAGCCCATTTAGAGTTCCCCAATTGCTCTCTTATTACATCATTATACTTTAATTTTCCATATGGCACTTATCACTGTCCAGTGTTTACATTTACTTATGATTCGTCTTCCATCTCCACCATTAGATTTCAGGTTTTATGAAAATAAGCAATGGTCCGAATACCTAACTGTCACCAGCATTTGTTAGTGTCTGGCATATTGTGAATTCTCCATAAACACATGTTGAATGAATGAATGAGCTTCAGGCTCCTACAGACATAGGCCTCATGGATATTTCAACTTGGATAACCCCTCAAAATTTACCTTGTTTCCAGCTCACTTCTCTGTTCTACTGCCATTGTCTTCCCTTGGACCACTCGCTGCTTTCTGAGAGCTTGCTAACTCACCTTCTGCCAGCAACTTAGCCCTCTTTCCTGCTCTCTACATTCTATTAGCCAGCTTGGTCTTTCTTGTGCATATCTTCCCTGGGCAGCCATGGCTCCCTGCAGAGACTTCCAGTGATTTTGGATAAAATTCAGACTCTAATATGACTATGAGACCCTCCCTCTGCCTCCTGCCAGCTTGACTTACCCTCTCTAAGCCCCCTTGTCCCGCATAGACTCCTCGTTTTCTCTCCATATCATGCTCTCCTTCCTAGCCTTTGTACATGATATCCTCTTGGCTGGGGACTTCTGCTTCATTTAGCTAACAGCTCCAATTGCTTATCCAGATCTTTGCTCCTCTGGAAATTTCCTGACCCCCAAGTCTATGGCAGGAGCTCCTCCAAGGAGCTTGAGAGAGAGAGTGAGAGAGATCACTCCATTGAACCTCCTCTAATACTTTGGTTTCATTTCTCTTTTTGTGATGCTCATATTCAGCCTTACATTTTATTGAGGTGAAATTCACATGACAAAATTTGTCATTTTATTTGTTGCTCTTTAGTCATGTTAACTGGCACTTAGTACACTCACAATATAGAACAACCATCACCTGGTCCCAGAACATTTTCATCCACCCCAAAGACCCAGGGTCTACTCTACAGTCACGCTTCATTTCCCACCTCCTTCAGGCCCCTGCCCCATTAATATTTTTCCTCTCTATGTATTTATCTGTTCTAAATATTTCATATACATGAAATTATGTATATGACCATTTAGGAAGCACTTTATTTTTCATTTAGTTGTTCACTCTGGTTGTTCCCCTGGGCAGGAACTCGAACTCAGTGGGATGTGGCCTGCGTTCTTCAGAGGTGATTGACCTAACCCCAGCTCCACCAGGGTGTGCCCGTACTTCATTCTTTTTAATGACTGAATAATATTTAATTTTATGGATATACTAGATTTTTATTTTTTCATTCCTCTGTTGATGGACATTTGGGCCCTTTCCCACTTCTGGCAGTTCTTAGTAGTCATTTTTTGTTTGAACACCTGGTTTTAATTTGGGGGATATATACCTAGGATTTGAACTGCTAGGTCATATAGTAATTACATATTAAACTTTTTAAGGAACTGCCAAACTGTTTTCCACAGTGGTTGAACTATTAAATAATCTTACCAGCAGTGTTCAGGCATTCCAATTTCCCTACGCCCTTGCCAGCACTTCTTATTTTCCCTTTTAAAAATTTTTACTTATTTTTATTTTTTAAGGAAAGGAATGGAACTAAGGCAGGATGAAGGCAAGCAGAGAGAGGCAGGAAGAGAGAGGAGGAAGAAGCATTTTTAGCTATTTGATTTAGTTGTTCATCTCGGTCGTCCTGCCGGATCTGGGACCTGAAATTGGGACCTTCAGATGTACATGAGCGGTGCCCACACACTGCTCCTCCAAGGAGTGTCTTATTTTCCATTTCTTAAATTATATTTTTCTTAGTGGTCTGAAGTGGCATGTATCTCATTGTGATTTTAGTTTGCATTTCCTTAATGACTTAGGATGATGACCATTTTCTCATATGCTTGTTGAACATTTGTGTAACTTCCAGTCAAGTCCTTTGCCCTTCTTTGAATTAGGATGTCTATTTTTGTTGATGTGTTGTAAAAATTCTTTATATATCCTGGATACTAGACCCTTAACAGATATATGACTTGCAAATATTTTCTCCAATTCTGTAGGTTGTCTTTTCTAAGCTTTATTTTGCATCTTATCCCCCTTTGTCTGTAAACATCTGAGGGTCAGGCCTGTGTGTGTCTGCCACAACTTAATATGGTGGCATCGTTCAGAGTAGGTCTGAGGAGATGTTTGTTGACTAGTGAAGTTATTTGTCAGTTCTTTCACTTTAATAATTAGACATCACAGGAGGCATTAGAATGTGGTACTTTAGGGTTTACGAAAGTACAGTGTACCCTGCTGGCCCAGCACTTCAAACCAGGCACCGTCCTGCAGGGAACAACCAGTGATGAACAACTCTTTGAAGAAAAATAAATACAGTGCTTCTTCCTCCTCTTTCTTCCTGCCTGCCTGCCTGCCTGCCTACCTGCCTTTATTATTCCTTTGAAAAACAAAAGCACCTCAGTTAGGTACTCTTTATGTTGTATTCATTGCCAGTATGTACTCTTGTCTTTAATACTTTTGTCTCTAATGCCAGGCTGCTTGTTTCACAGCTTGGAACTGCAGTGGGCTTCCTGCTGCCACCAGTGTTAGTGCCCAACACGCAGAATGACACAGATCTCCTGGCTCACAACATCAGTGTCATGTTTTATGGAACATCAAGTGTTGCCACACTTTTATTTATTTTAACAGTCATTGGTAAGTGAATGCTTTCCCTTAAAACTTAAATAACATGCATGATGGGCATTTGAAAATAAGAGTAGGCAACCCTGAGTGTTTTTTATATCTCCCATGTCATTTGCTTATTTCATTCTTCCATGCACTGTCTTGCTCAGGTAATGAATGCTACAGCCTCAATTATGGAATGTTATGGTTCCCTTTGTCTATTTATATTGTGTAAAGGGTTCGAAGACTAATTCATCTCATTTATCCTCCCTACTAACTTTTCTTCCCTGTTAACTGTTGGTTTCAAACATAATACTTGGCTCCTCTCTGCATTTTCTCCTACATGTTCTGCATCTTAAGCTAACATAACTAGGAGCTAGTTCTTGTCATGCTTCAAAGTGATGTAAATAGGCTATAACCTTTCTTTTTAATGATGAGTCCTCCCAAGGACCCCTAATTTAACATGAACTGGAAAATGTTGACCAGTGAATGGTCCTGGGCGGCGGCAAGCTGTTCAGAATTTCAAACTGTGGCAACTGTCTGCTTGCTAGGCCACTCCAGCCAAGCCCAGCCGCCACCTCTCGTCCCTGAGTCCTCCCCTGAGTCCTCGTCTGGGCCTGTCTCTTGAAGCACTCAGTCACAGTCAGCTGCAAGCTGCCATCATCAGTTTGGAAGAAGCTTTGGGAAGGTCTGCCTTTTTAAGTTTATTTTTCATGGGAAACAGTTTGACTTCAGGGGAAAAGCTAGGTTACTAGCTGCTGATGAAACCTTGATAGTGCCACTCAGACACTCAGTTGATCTTCAGTTAAAGTCAAGGAAAGGTCAAGTTGGAAGGCCATCTTTATCATTCAGATTTAGTTTGATTGCGTTATATCTGAAGTTAGTTGACATACTCATTTTTACCATGGCGCTAATGAAAAGTTCAAGTTACATGCTCTCCATATATAAAGTGCTCAGTTTTCAAAGAAATGTAGCTGAAGACGATGGGTTTTTTTAATAGCTTCCTGGAAATGAGATGCAGGGACAGGAATAGGAAGCCGAGTCCCACATTTAATTAACCTTCAGATAACTAGCGTATTCTCAGTAGCATATAAAGTTTTCCATTGTATCCAAGATGCTTTTGGCTGGTTTGACGTTTTCAACTAGGGTGCGGGGCATATTTGCTGTATGTATATTATTGAAAGAACCAGCGATCCCTGTACTCTTTCAGCAGTTTGAAAAGAAATCTGTATATTTTTTTAAAAATAAACTCTTAAAAATTTTTTTTAGTAGTCATTTCTGAGTTGCTTAATGAAATAAGAATATAGTTCACAGATATTTTACATAAATGGATCTCGTATTAGCAATAGAAATTTTAATAGAGATAAAAATTCTCTATGTATCTTTACATAAATCCTGCTTTTCCTTTTTTAAATTGCCTTTAATTGCTTGTCTCTTTGGAAGAAGTGAAAAGCTGTAGATTATACATAAAATACCTCTACTATAGATATGAAGTAATATCTGACATGTTTGTTTAGACATGTATGATTCTTTGAACATAAGATTTTTATTTGTTAAAGGACTGGGATAAAAAATGTTAGTGTTACAACCACTGGCATAACACCCTGTGTTATTTGAGAAATTAAGAGAGAGCTATTTATGTGAATAATCATTTATTTATGTACTCATGACCTGTGGGTAGATAGTGGGAATGGAAACAACAGGACCAAAAAGGAATGGAGAAAGCAGAATGGAAAGAGATGACAAAAGGGGCACATTGTCCAGTTTTGTTTTGTGGCCTGTAGTCTTAATCTCATGATACCAAGCATGGTTTTAAGGCAGGATCACACTCAGTTGTAATTTGAAAGTCTGAGTTTAAAAATTGTGACATTTATCTAGAAAATCTATGTTTTCGCCATACCCTAATATTTACTCTTCAAGAAAATATCTATTTTTAAAATCCTTAGAGGATTTACTTACTAAGAGACAATCTTGTTGCCCTCTGAAATCTACCCATAATTACTTTAGAAGCCAATTGCTTTAGAAAACAAATTAGATACTTTTCAGTGAGGTCATTTATACTAGCTGTTATCAGCAGCCTCCCTGAAACACTGCTTTGAGGTTCCATGCCATGTAACCCCAGTCCCCTCCCTCATGCAGCTTCCCTGTGAGTGGAATCCACGTGGCTTTTTTAGGAATCACCCCATCCTTCCAGTGAATTCTACACTGGTAGCCTATTCTTGTTGAGAACTCTATTCCCATGCCATCGATGATAAATAAATGAAGATAATAGATTAATTTCCATTCCCTAGATGAGGAAACTGGGGCACAGACTTCAAGTACATTACTTTACCCATAGTCACAGTAAACCCTCAAGATGACATTTGAACTTAGGCAAGCTGACTTCCATATAAAGTGTCATATATATGCCAATTTAGTTTTTATGTTCCTAATGTTTTGTTCCAGTTTGAACACCTTCTGTGTAAGTGGCAATGGCGTAGTATTTGAACGCTGTTCTCGTGCAGTGGAGCAGTGCACTCTATCAGTAAACTCAGGAGTGTCCATGGAAACCCTTACACCCTAACTCACTAAAGGGAGGCAGCGACAGAAACCGAACGTAATGGCAATCAGAACATTTCATATTAAGCTACTTCAACACATGGGTGCATAATTTCACTTGATATACAGGATATCTGTATAGGCTGATACTATAAACTTAGCAGAAATACATTTTACTTAGTCTGTAAGAATTTCAGGCTCCTGAGATAGTCTCTTTAAAAAAAAAAAAGAATAGTCCTCAAAAAAGGCAATGTAGCACTCAGTAATTACTTTTTTTTTTACATCTAGCATATAATCCTCATAAGCTTGCGTTATTTCCATTTTATGAAAGAAAAAGGTAAAGAGACGGAAATTAACTGTTGAGTCATATGGTGAGATGAGGTAGAGCCAGGGTGAGACCTCTGTCTTATTGTAATTGAGTATAATACCTGCTCGATCACGAGGTGAATAATAAAATTGAAAGATAATGTTGTAGTCTAATTTCAAAAAGTAGGAGTGACTCTTAAGCAGCAGTAGATTTGCTGCTTATTCCTCATGGGAGGAAAAATTTGAAAGTGGTCCCAGAACCCCTTGGCTAGTTTATATGCCAGTTGAAGGCATGGAGAGAGACCACCTGATCCACAGTTAACGTTCTGTTGGAACAGGTTTTCCGTGGGGAAAATACAGTAGGAGACTATTGATTTTCAGTTTCAAAAGAGAAAAAAAAAAGCTATATTTCATCCTTTGGAAGGAACTGTTCTGTGTAGACAGGGTCATAGACCAATGTATTTTCTTTCCTATAGACTTAAACCAGACTTGACTGTATCATGTAATGGGGAGATACAGCCTGATTTTGTCCAAGAGGGCAGTTGACTACCTGAAACTAAAAGATAGCATTTGTATTCAGAAAATAAACCCAGTAAACCTAGTAAAAATTGTTTTTACTTTGCATTTAAATTCAGATCTGAGCCATTTCCACTTATTTTTGCCATAGTAAACAAAAACCTAAGAGACAAGATTCACTAAATGCCCATGACTACTTTGTAAGCATGGTTTTTACATTATGAAGCTTTGTTTTAAACTGTGTGAGTTCTGTACCACCAATGTTAATAAAAGAGGTGTCTCCTATCTTAACTATAGGACACAGAGACTTTCAGGAAAGGACCAGAGCCTTCCTCAACAAAGCAAGTTGCAGATAGGGTACCAGGAAGAGGAGGAATTGCAACAGCTTTAGGATTTTGTGTCCACCAATCCTCCAATGTAAGGATATTAAAAAGTAATTATGTATGAGTTATGTCTCCTCTTTAGTTTTGAGACCTGTGAAAATATAAGTCTGCTTTAATTATATCATAATTAATCAATGTTTTGGTTAGCAAGGAACTTTAATTCTTAGCAGCAAACAGGAGAAATAATTACAGTATTTCAAAATTTTTGAGTCATTTCTTTCTTTCAGAGTGATTTTCACACCTGGTTATGTATTGACGACATTTGGAGAGTTTTGTGTTTAATACAGACTCTCAGATTCTGTTCTGGAGGTTCTGATTCATTGAGTCTTGGGTAGAATCTCAATATGTGTTATTTTAACATTTCTAATATGATGACAATTGGCAGCCAGGTCCATTAGGTAAAGCCTGTTTTCAGACTACAAAGTGGGGATTTTGTAAGAATGAAATGACCACTATAAAAAGAGAAAGAAGTTGTTTTTCTTGAATCCACTTAACTTTTTTTTTGTTTTTTAATTCACCCAATTTCATTGATTCTAAGGTATACTTTTTTTTCCATGAAATTTCTGAAATCAAGATGCCTTTAACGTCAGTGGCATCTAAGAGGAATAAGCCCTAGGACTCTGCCAGACAAAGTTATGCCTGTAGTTAACAATACAGTATTGTGTACTAAACACGTTAAGGGTGTAGATTTCATGTTGTGTTCTCACCACAGTGCAAACAATGGTATATAACATTTGTGGCAACGGAGACAACTGTGTGAAGACCTCTCTTGGTACCTGACTAGACTGTAATGGAGTCTCAGTACCAGAGCATCTTAGAGATAGTGATATAGGACATTTCCCATCTATTTGACTTCAAGCTGTTGAATCAGTACTGAAACTAGATTTTCATTCCCAGTGTACCAAATTATAGTAGTTTCACTTTTCTAGCAAGTAGTAGTGACTTCTGGCTTGCTGAACCCTCCGAAATCTCTGCCCAGCCAACCACTGCAGGAATTTGGTAGGCGCTTCCCTGCTAGCAAGAGGGCAGTGCCTAAAGGCCTCCAGAGAGGACCACAAGAGCTCTACTTCCATAGAAATGGCAGTGCTAAAGCTTAGAGCATTAGAAACCTTTTATCAGACTTTGTCTCAACTCATGCCTAGATTTTCCATGAACTGAAAAGGACCTAGCTCTACTCCCATGAATCCATCAGGATGATTTTAGTTGTAGAGGTGTAATTGGATCACTTTCAGAAGGAAATAGTTGCTAACTTAAGACAGTCCTCTTAAAAAGTTCAATAGCCTATTGGCTTGCTTATATTTAATGTTACCACCTCTAATTACAAGTAGAACTAAATTTAGAAATAGGAATGTTGAATTTTAATATAATAAACATTGACTTTAACTAAAGGTGGAGTAATCAGCAAATTATGGCCATGGCATATGTTTGGTGATTTTGCAGTTCACTTATGTGAACTGACCATGTCTGAGTTTTAGTTAGTTTCAGAGAGCTGAGATGATAATGCCACACTTTTCTTAGAAATTAGTGAGAAAGAAAATTCTTCCTATAAAGACTTTTCCTATTGCTATTAACTACACTGAGTTTCATCTGCTCACTAAGGAGGACACATATAGTTCATCACATTTTCCTATATGTTTCCAGCATTCAAGGAAAAACCCCGATACCCACCAAGCCAGGCGCAGGCGGCTCTCCAAGACAGCCCCCCAGAGGAGTACTCCTATAAGGATTCCATGAAGAACCTGTTCAGAAACATCCCCTTCGTTCTTCTGTTGATCAGTTATGGTAAGGAGTTTTCCTTTTTTTTTACTTGGATATTTTGTCTGAAACCTTGAGCACTGTCCAGTCTTTTCATTTGACATAGTGTTTAGCTTCAATAAATAAAATCGGTTCGTCAACTCTATAAAAAGTCACAATGTCCTAAACTTAAATTGTGAACTGAGAGAAAAATCCTCAAGATGGAATTGCTCACATGTTTTTAAAATAAATAATAGACCTTAACAGAGAGCTGTTGTCTTGACTCTCACAGAATATTTTAGGTCCCTTGTGATCATAGTTGTGACGTCCATAAGCCTGTGGAAGTGTCATCCATGATTCCTTTTTCTGACTCCATACAAATTGGCTTCATTTTGACTGCCTGATAAACTTTATCTGTAAAACCCTATAGCAAATACCACAATAAAAATTAAAACTTAGAAGCCTTCTCCTTAAGAATTAACAGAAGCATCCCTTAAAAGAAGGATGCTTCCTGTCACCACCTCAACCTCCCACTGGAAGTCCTAGCTGGTCCAGTAGCACAAGACAATATGACTTGGAAAGAGAAAAGGTGATGTGCTTCACAGATAATATAATGATACACAGGAGACTATGTGTGACTTTATGACATTATGACTATGACCTTTGAACCAAATCTGACTGCTGCCTGGTTTTAGAAATAAAGTTTTGTTTGTTTACACTGTGTGTGGCTGCTTTTAAACTATAATGGCAAAGTTGAGTAGTTGGTTCAAAGGTCATATGACCTGCAAAGCTAAAAATATTTTTGATCTGGCCTTTTACATAAAATGTTTGCTTGACCTTTGGTCTATAAAGAATGCAGGAGAACCTAGAGCTATCTAATCAAATGAGTTCAGTTAGATCACTAGATTTCTGACAATGTGACAATATCCATTGCCTTTCTTTGTGTTTATAAGAATGCATCCTATAAAAAGCTTACGTAATGGCAACTGAACTATATGATGTCTAGGAATAAATCTACTTAAAGCACTTGATAAATTATAAAATTATGAAACATTGACAGGCATAAGACCTAAATTAAATGCAGGGATATACCATGTTCATGAAAGACAAGATTATAAATGACATGTTTAACTTTCCAGGATCATTGTATTAGTAAGTGCTAGTTGTAGGTTTGGGTTGATGGAAAGGCCAGGTACAGACACTGCTGAGGACGTTGAGCAGATTTGGTGAAGGAATTAGAAAGGATTGGGAAATGCTGGAGAGGCAGTAATAGTGGCTTAGTCTTCACCAAAGAAGTACAGAGTTCAGGAAAATTTCCTAAGTTAGAACTCTCCTAACTGTTGTTACTTGCTAATTGAAACTTAGACACATACTCTAGGTTCAGGTAGCAGTCTTCTTTCTGTTATCATTCTTTGTTTTTTGTTTTCTTTTTCTTTTTTTAAAGGAAAGGTACAGGCAGGAATGAAGGTGACTAGGCAGGCAAGCAGGAAGAGAGAGGAGTAAGTAGCACTTTATTTTTATTTAGTTGTTCACACTGGTTGTTCCCCCTGCCCAGAATATTAAACCCAGGACCTTGGGATGTATATGGAACTGTTCCCCAGTGTACTATACCACTAGGCCACCTGGGCACACCCCTGTTATCATTCTTTATCCAGATTCTTGCTATCCTTACTCAGGTCTGTAATAGGTTCCAGGTACCAGGCAGTAGAGCACACTCAGGCCTGAACACAGGACTCACCTGGTCCTGGTGTGTCCCGAACCTGATGGAGGTTGAAAACAGGCTGGTTCTGTAGGGGTTTTAGACAGCTGTAGGCCTTACACTGCACTCTCCAGTTTAAACAGGATTTGTAATGGAACTAGACTAGTTCTAAAATATCTATGAGAGAAGCAAAGGGCAAGAACAACAAAGATGGTTTTGATGTACTAGGCAAGGAAGTCAGAAATTAAGATTCAGAAACTTGACTTCCCGATGACCTAGCAGATAGATAGATTCACAGCAGCTCAGTCCACGTACATCCCAAGGACCTGGGTTCATGACTTAGGGCCAGGGATGGCAACCAAGATGAACAATTAAATAGAATGGGGTGTTTGTTCTTCTCTCTCTTCCTACCTGCTTGCTTTCATTCCTGCCTGCACTTTTCCCTTAAAAAAAAAAAAAAAAAAAGATTCAGAAAGCTTTGCTAATTAAGACCTTTCAGGAAGAAATAGACAGCTAGCTCTCTGGAACTGAACAGAGCTCAGTAGCCTAATTCTGTGTGTCACTTGGCATAGGGCAGGCTACATGAGAGCATAAAACCCACTGGAAAAGTCTTAGTGGCCTAATGCATGGAAAGTTTAATTTCCTTTTCTTTAAAGGTACAGGCAGGAATAAAGGCAAGTAGGCAGGTAGAGAGGAAAGAGAGAAGAGGAAGAAGCATTTCATTTTGTTATTTGGTTCACACTAGTTGCTTCCCCTGAACCAGGGCCTGCACCCTTCATAGCCAATTCACCTAACTTATGCTCCAGGGTGCTCCAGAAAGTTTATTTCTTGCTAAGGCTGCTACGTGTTCATATGAATTTACATAGGCTTTGCTCCCAAGAAGTATCCAGAAGTCCCAGCTTGCCGGGTGTGTAACTCCATAGCTTTTCAGGCAGAAAATGGGAGCTGTCACTATTTCTCACATTTAGTCACCTGGCCACGCCTCTAAGTGCCTGGAAGGAAATGTAGAATTTTTGAGAACATTACTATTGACTAGAACACTTTGCATATATGAAAACTTGATGTTTGGCAAAAGAAACTTTATCAAATTGTCCTTGGATAAATTGATGATCACAGGGGAAAGTATAGTAAAGTAAAATGAGTCTGTGTCACACCATGCATATACAAAGTGAATTGTAGTGGATTGAAGATCGAAGGGTAAAAAGAACTTTCAAAAGAAATATAGGAAACCATCTATAGTATATATATATTTTTTAATCTAATTTTTTTGAGCCAGGAAAAGAGCTTAATTTATCACTTTAAATACTTATTTCAAAAAACTCAGGAGAGTACATTATATTGGATATTTCCAAAATAAGTTAAACTTTAAAATGAAGATAGTAGAACATATAAAAATTAATAATATAAGCTTAAGTGACGATTTTCTTAATTTAGAAAAGTTAAAAATTAGAATTATCAAGAAGAATAAGGTAACTAAAAAGAAAAACTCATTGTGATGAAAGTAAAAACATTTTGGATAGCATTATTTTTCCAAACAAAACAACAATAACAATAAAACTAAACAGGATAAAATACTAAGCACATAGGATTTGGGCCTAAAAGATAAATTTGAACCTTGGCTCTGACAGTTGTATACTATACAAACTTAGGCAGATTTCTTAACTTCATTTTTCTCGTCTATAAATGGGGATTATAAAATTTACATCATAGGCTTATCTTAAATAAGGTAATATATGCCAAGTTCTTGAATAGGCCCCCACAGAACAATCACAAGTAAAGAAATTGAAATTTGATTACCTAATCAAAAGTCTCCCTAAAAATAAAAGCCAAGGACCAGATGACTTTTCCAATGAGTTTCACCAAACCTTCAGAGAAGAATTAATACCTATTCGGAAACTCTTCCAAAATATTGAAAAATAGGGAACACCCCCAAACACTCTCTGAGGCCAGCATCACATTGATACCAAAAACTGACAGGTCACCAAGAAAGAAAACTACAGACCAGTATCTCTAATGAACATAGATAAATAGGTCTGTTTTTAAGTGGGGTTTCTTTACACTTTATATAGCACCTTTTAGTATTTCTTTGTAGAACTGGTTTTGTGGTGATAGATTCCTTTTAACTTTTGCTTATTGAAAAAATTTATCATACCTTCAGGTCTGAATGATAATCTCACAGGGTATAGTATCATAAACTGAAAATTCTTTTCTTTTAACCTTTTGAATATATCATGCCATTCCCTCCTGGCCTGTAGAGTTTCAGTTGAGAAATCTGTTGAAAATCTTATGGGGACTCCTTTGTATGTGACTTGTTTTTCTCTGGATGTTTTTAACATTCTTTATCTGGTATTTTTGACATTTTGAGGACAATGTATTTAAGTGTAGGTCTGCTTGGGTTTCTTTTATTAGGGACTCTTTGAGCGTCCTGGGTGTAGAGGCTTGCTTCATTCTTCATATTAGGGAAATTTTCAACTATTATTTCTTCAAATCAAGTTTCTATCCCTGTTTCCCTCTCTTCTCTTTCTGGGACTCCTGTAATGCGAATGTTGTTTCTTTTGATATTGTCCCATAGGTCTCGAATGCTGTCTTCATTTCTTGCATTCTTTTATCTCTTTGCTGATTAATTTGAGTGCATTCCTCTGCCTATCTTCCAGGTTGCTAATTCTGCTGGAAACTTCATCCATCCTAATTGTGAGTCCCTCTTGAATTCTTTAGGTCAGCTCTTGTTATTTCTTTGACATCTGTTTTGAGTTTCTTAATTTCTTCTCTCTTTTGTGTTGTTCTCTTTTTCTTCCTCTATTGTTTTCTTGATTTCCATGAGTATTTTTTTATCACTGTTTCCCTAAATTCCTCCTCCAGTAGTTTGCAAACATCTATTGTGCTTGGATTTTCCCCTGAGATTTTGATTGGATCCATCATTTCACGTATATATCTCTGTGTCTTTGCTCTGTTTGGCATTTTGTTTATGTTTCTGTGTATTAGGTTTCTCAGCATTGATGGCCTTGTGTAGGGTATTGACTTGTACCAAGTTATTGACTTGTACCAAGTAAGCCTGGATCTTGGTTTGGACATTGGGATTTCTTGAGTTTTGTGGCGTCACCACTGGTTGGATTTGTTGAAGTTCTCATGTGGGCCCTCTGTTGTTGCCCAAAAGTTCAGTCTATGGGGTTGGAGTTTGTGTGGGGGATGCAGAGCCTTCCCCCAGTGTCCCGGCTCCCAGCTGCAATGGCTACCTTGCTGCTGGCCCATAGACAGCAACCAGGCTGCAATTTCACCACCCACAATGTAGTCATAGTGGGTAGTGTTGACTCTGGGAAACTCTTTTTCCTTTAAACCTGGGGGTGGAATTTCCAGTGGGTGGGTCATGTGACTCCTGAGCAATAAGGTGGGAGGGGTTTGGGATGGGCAATTCCTAGCTGCCTTCCAGTTATGGCGGCGCCCAGTGTAATTTTCTCACCAGATCTCCTGTTCAAACCACTGGTGCACTGGTCCTCCTTCAGCCCTATACCTAGAACAACCCCCACCCCCCGCCCCCGGCTCCATGTCCTGCTAGGCTGGTTCTCTGCTGCTTTCATGATTCGTAGGAGGGTTGGTTCTTTCCATAGTTCCACTCCGTCTGCTGCGGCCATTATCCTGAGTCCAAATCTGCGATGTAGCTCTTAACCTCAATGTTTTTGCCTACCCTTTGTTGTCGTGATTGTTGTTGTGTCTCTACAACCTCTGCCTGCTTTTCCTAAGTGTTTGTTTCTGGAAAATAGGTGAATTCCTAGCATCTCTGTGGGGAGGGCATGAGTCTTGCTCCTACCAGGTTGCTGTCTTGATTGGCAGTTCCCTAGTATATTTTTTACAAGAGGAAGAGGAAGAATATATTTATTTCTTTCGTTGTTACTTTCGATCACCTCACTCCTCCTATAGCCCCAGTTGCAGACCCCGTTCCTTGGGCTTTCTATGGACCACACACCCTAGCTGGCTCAGCCACCTGAGCCACAAGGGTGTACCCCATTTTTAGGATTCTTAAAATAATTTCTCAATGCAGAAAACATAAACCCTAAGTTAAAAGATTGATAAATGTGATTGTTAAGATATTGGTCTTTTTCTAAAGACAAAGCATCTACAAGAAAATGTGTGTAGTACAACCAAGGCTTAGTATCCGCTATATAAAATGAGGCCTGCAAATCAGTTAAGGAAAAGCAAACAGTCCAGGGGAGTCTGTGCTCATGTGCGTTGCTCACACAAAGCTCAGCCTCACTTAGAATCATTGAAATGATCAGATCCAAGGACCATACTGTGTCTAAAGCATTTGAATTGGTGAAAAACGTTGTCTCTTGATCTTGATCTGGTGAAATAAATCTGGCAAGGTTGCATGAAGTAAAGGAACTCTATTGGGAAGTATAAACTGATCTAGACATGTTGAAGACCAATGTGAGCCCTAAGAATTCAGTCTGGTATATATCGTATGCCAGGGTGTAAATGTTGAGACATCCTTATTGTACATAAGGACGAAAAGAACTTTTATCGTAATATTGTTTCAAATAATGAAGACCTGGGTGGGGGGTGGGGGGCGACTTTAAACGACCTTTGACAGGACAAGTGGTATTTATGTATATATGTGTGTGTGTGTGCATGTATGTATTTTTTAAGGACAGGTGGGGGCAGGAATAAAGATGAGTAGGCAGACAGGAAGAGAGAGAAGAGGAAGCAGCATCTTTATTTTATTTTTATTTAATTGTTCACACTCGTTTCTTCTGGCCTGAGTCCCTGGCCTGGGACTCAAACCCAAGGTATGTGTCTTGTTCCTTTGGAGGCAACTGACCTAACTGCTGTTCCACCAGGGCGCGCCAAGAGGCATTTAAATTGAAGTTATTCACTTGGAATATTAACAGCAGAGAAAACTAGTGACCTAAGTGTATCACCAAAGATAAATTTGAAAGGCCATAATATTAGGTGCATATTACGAGCAAGGACTACAGAGGAATGTTTTCAAGAAATACAAGGAATGGCAGAGGAATACAAATAATATTTATATAAAGGTTGAATACATGTGGAATGCTTCTCGTTGTTTAAGGATACACATGACAATACCTAAAATGATAAACACCAAGATAGGGAATAGGGCTACTTCTGAGAAAGAGCAAAAGAGAACTTGGGGAGGTTCGAAAAAAATGAATCTAAAGCAAAGATGGTACAATGTTCATGCTTACAGAGCTGGGCAATGAGTATGGGCGTTGGTTAAGTGATCCTCTGTCCTAGTGTGAGAGAGAAATAATAATGTACGTCTCAGCCAGGTTAAGAAACCTAACTAAATGTAGAAATGTGGAGGGAAATAGGGCTCACACCTAGCAGATTCTTCCTGATAACCAGCTGCTTTTATTTTCGTTTTAAATATTCTTGAACTGACATTGTCCTACCAATTGCTCTGTAAATCTTGATCAGGGCTGAGACTTCTGGGGGGGTTTCAATTGTGGCTTTAACCTTCACTAGGTAGAGTTCATTGACAGTGCCCAGGGCATCATGGCCACCCAACTGCCCGGCACAGTTCTGTGTGGGATACAAGGTAAGGTTGGTGCATTCACATCTCAAATCATTAATGGGGTAATGACAGATTGTATCACTCCATTAACTTGAGCATTAAATCTAGCAGTCTATATCCTAAAAGGCAATGGCAGCAGTTCTTTGTTTTCTCTACCAAATGTCTGAGAAATACATTCTATTTTCACATTATCCCCAAAAACTGCGCATCCCTTTATGAACTGGCACATTCATAGTTCTTTGTTTACACCTGTAGGTATCATGACCGGGGCATTTTATTCAGTCTCAACATTATTAAATCAAATGATACTCACCTATTACAAGGTAAGCTTCTGCCCATATTGTGTTACGTGACTGGCCAAGGGCTTTTCATAGCGATGCAGTGCCTGTTATCACGGTCCTAGAGTAAAGACTTCTCACTTTGATATTATAAAAGATTAGTATTTGTTTTCATTGAGGAGAAGCTGAATCCAATTTTTGAAATACAACATGGAAAGAGGAAACTATTATTGCTTTGATAATAACGAAATCTTTTTTAAAAAAATGTAATTTGAGGTATCATTGTCAGATAACATCACTTTCGTATGTGCAGCATGATTCTATAGCAAGCCTTTTTTTTTAAGATATAGTGTGTCTAGTTATGTGGTGAAAGGAAACATTTTAAGAGGAACCCCACCACAAATAAAATGAGGGAAGTACCAAGTTCTGACTGTCCTCTTTTTACTTCTGAGAGGAGAAAGCAGTTGTCATGTGTAAAACTGTCGGATACATCTTTTTCAGACATCTGTGGATTATTTAAGAATTCGAACAAAACTTATACCTTTAACCAGAGAGGATCAAGGAAAGTTTTTCTTTTTATTTCTTCCATATTTTAGTGGGTTTCTTTTTTTTCTTTTCTGGTTTTAAAATAGGCTGTCCTTAATGTGCCTGCGGGGCCCAGGCAGCTGAGGCAGCTCAGGTGCTGACTCTCTAAAGCTCAGTGACCGGGGTTTGTGACCAGAGTGAAGTGGGGCGGCTACAAAACAAAGCAGCAAAATAGAATGTCCTTTTTATCTACTTTGCCTGCCTTCTGGCCCGCTCGCCCTGCACACGTTCTGAATCTTCATGTTACAGCGTGTGCTTAATTTTATCTGATGATTCCCACTGACTGAAAAGCATGGGAATGTGAAGGGACCATTTGAGTCGAAGTATCCGATTAACTTATGAAAATTCCTCAAAGGGAGAAGTGAACGCGGGAAGGATCGGGCTGACCCTGGTCCTGGCGGGGATGGTGGGCTCCATCCTCTGTGGCCTGTGGCTGGATCACACCAAAGCTTACAAGTAAGTGGAAGTGGACCTGTACATGGTGAAAAGCCTAAGGTATTTCAGTTTTAAAGGAAGCTGCGTTTTGAGAAACTTCAAAAATTTATTAAAGACTTGGCTTCTGGAGGTAGTTTGGAGATGTCTCTATCTCTCTGCTGTGTGTTGTCAAGGAAGAAAAAGAGACTTCGAGCCTAGTTCTCTTTGGTTCTCTCGCCAGTGAACGAGTCATCTGTGTAGTGTCTCATTTTCTTGGTCATATTTATTTCCACTTTGAGAACTTGGATACCTTCTGAGCCTTCTTCCCCTCTGACAGCACTCATACATACGCCTCAGAAGGCAGCATTTCTGTTCCAGAAAGAGCAACCCTTTTTAAGAAACATTTGGCTTTTGATAGAGACTTTTTATTGCTCTTTTCTCAAGTTCCAAGTTTAAAAAAAAAGAAACAGTAAATTCTTTCCTGTAAAAATATTATTGAGCATAAGGATTTTTCCACCTCCTTTGGTAAACAAAAGTTTTGGGCTAATTTGCATTCGAGCTACAGCACCACTTTATGAGAACAGCGTATATAATATGAATGTGCTGTGTTAATTGTGTGTCTCTATGGAACCTGCAAAATGCTAATGCAAAAGAAAAATGACTCAGCAGCTGTGAGACTGAGACAGAGGTTCCAGAGACAGCACAAGAGCATAGCCTGTAAAGTAGGCAGAAATGTCCCCATCTGCTTGGGAGAAATGAATGAATGGAATGGGGGAGATCCTTGAAACTTTCAGGGTCCAAGATCCACAACCCTCCCAAAGTCCCACCCATTGTGACGTTCTCCATGAAAGTTCTTCAGAGACACTGCTGCTGTGAATCAAGAGACAGTAGCATAGAGAGAAGCCATTAAAGTCATAGAGAAAGGGATCGTATGTGCATATATTAATTGTCTTTGATCCATTGCATATTGGGAAGTGTGGTCAGCTTAGAAATACATTTCTTGTCACTTGGCTATCTCAGGGTAATGACTGTTTATTCACTGAATTCTTGTGTGTGCTGGGCATTTGTTTAAGACGAAGGCAACCTGGCAGGAATAAAGGCAGGCAGACAGCAGATAGGAAGGAATTAGAGGAAGAAGAAGCACTCTTTTTTATTTAGTTGTGTCCCCTAGACCCCAGGATGTGAACCCAGATCCTTGGAATGTGCTCTCAGCCAGAGGTGGTGGACCTAACCACCACTCCTCTAGGGTGCACCTGCTTAAATTTAAGTTTAAAGTCCATGCTTTGGTGAAAGCATTTTCCATCACTAAGGAGGGTTGAATCTTGAAGACATTGGCGCTAGGGGTCCAACACTTCAGCTCAACTCCAACACAGTCTGCTTAGAGATAGCATCAAATCCCACAGGTTAAGGACTCAGCCCCACAAGATGGTCCTCTCCCCTTCAATGCCAGCTGTAAGCCCAGCTTCTCACCTGCACGCTGACCAAAGGGCTGTAGATTAGAGGTTTTCACAGTCTCCTCTTTGGGTTCAGTTTTTTAGAGTGGCTCACAGACCTCAGAAAAACATTTTACTTCCTAGATAACCAGTTTTTTTATATATAGGGATATAATGTAGAAACAGACAGATGGAAGAGATTCACAGGGCAAGTTCTGGGGACGGGCAGGGCTTCTTGCCTCTCAGGACGCCACCTTCCTGCTAGCTCCATGTTCAACCTGGAAGCTCTCTGAACTGGCTCTGTTTGTGTTTCTGTGGGGCCTCAGTCAGAGGCCTGACAGGTGAACATTACACAGGCCAGTGAAGCCCACCTCCTGCCCCTCTCCAGGGAGGGACTAGAGATTCAGCTCTCATCCAGGTGGTTCTTGTAGAACCAGCCCCACCCCCAAGTGAGGTCCACAGTCACCTTGTTAGCAACAAGACATCCCATTGCTCTCGTCACTTAGGAAGTGCCCACTTAGGTTTTAGAGCTCACCACGACTGGGGAAGGGAACAGATGCACATTTTTGTAAACGACTATCACACAGAACAGTGGCTAGACATGTGATTTTGATGTGCCTAAGAAAATCAGACAAAATGCTAACAGTTTTGTTTTTTCTGTTCTAGACAGACTACACTGATCGTGTACATTCTGTCTTTTGTGGGCATGCTCATATTTACCTTCACACTGGACCTTGGATACATTGTCATTGTGTTCATTACTGGAGGAGTGCTGGGGTAAGCAGCCGTGACCTAGGAGGGGCAATCTGGGTGGTCTCATTATTGTTACTGCAGTTTTTAATTTTCTCAGTTCTTTCAGATGTTATTAAGAACATTAAAGTTAATAATAAAAGATAATAAAAATATTTAAAGGATCTGTCCTGTGCATAAAAATGTATAATTCTTTAGAACTATAAAAAAATTAGTTTAACGTTGATTTTTGGCACATACTGCATTAAAAATGATAAGCCTTTCTTCATCCAAGTAACTATTTGGTTAGAAAAACAACTGATTGAGAAAAATAGAGCAAATTTTTCATGGAGAAAACTTAGCAACTAGTTTGCTTCTCAGTTGTCATGACTACTGGTTGATGGGGATAATCTTCATACCCTACTCTCACACCAGCTTCTAAATGTTTGCTTGCTGGATCTTTAGAATGGGCCTGGGATGCTGTCCTCCTTTCTGTAACTCTGGATTTATTATCCTAGCTTCTTCATGACTGGTTACCTCCCCTTGGGTTTTGAATTTGCTGTTGAAATCACATATCCTGAACCTGAAGGCACCTCCTCTGGTCTTCTCAATGCCGCCGCACAGGTAAACATCAGTGTTTCTTAAACCTGAGAAACTGAGCTTACCGATGTTTTGCTATTCCTGGATTTCGACCTTAGTTTTTGTTTAAAAATTCCACCTTCCAGTATTTCTTCTAGGAACCAAATCATATGAATAAAATAGCTAAGAAAAGTGACACTTTAAAGAAGTATATTTAAAGAAGTATAAGAGTGATTTATTTTATTTCAGATATTTGGAATTTTGTTCACGTTGGCTCAAGGAAAGCTCACAACGGGCCATGGTCCTATGGTGGGGAACATTTTTCTCTGTGTTTGGATGTTTGTAGGCATCATTCTAACAGGTAATGAGGGTATTGAACAGGTGTAAGTGCTTGTGTGACATTGTATTTAACTTTCATGTATGTTGTTTCTCGATGACTTTTACAGAACTGTAAGAAAAGCAGGGTATTGTTTGTTTCTTATAAGGGTATTTTTCAGGTTTCAGAGTCAATCCAGTTAGGCATAGAAAACAAAGCTTGTAACAAGTGTCAGTAAAGACCTGGTGTACGAGTCTAACTGCTACTCCCTGGCTGTAACTTTAGACTGTGAAGCCCTCTTTCCCCCCTGTCACATGGCATTGAAGACCTGCTAGGATTGCTGGAGGATTAACTAAGTGGCTCATGAGCAGCCCCATTGTCATGTGGTGTCTGCACCCAGGACAGGCTCATCTCCTCGACTGCTGTGAGGGGTGGAGGTGTGCTCAGAGCCAAGCACAGCAATGAAGCCAGCTGTGTGGTGGCCAGCCAGGCCTCACACTTCTGCGGTGTCATCAGGGTGACAATGGTGCCCAGCGTCCACATGAGGCTAGAGCAGGACTTAGGTCCCAGGCCCCCGCCATCACTTCACAGTGTTAGAACGCCTCCCTTTACCTGCAGGAGACAGAAGTCAGGACACCCTAAGAGTTGTTCTTTCTTTGATCCGCCTATAACAGTTCAAAGACAGAATCTGAGGGATGTGAAGCAAAAGATCTTTTTGTTTGTTGAATACTTGATCATTCTTTTGATGACTAAATTGATCATTTTCCATGGTAACACCATTATTAATGTATCTGTTTCAGCATTAATCAAGTCTGATCTGAAAAGACACAATATTAATATAGGAATCCCAAACGGTGATGTTAAAGCTGTAAGTAATGATTGATTTATTTTTAAAGAAGGAAACAAAGGAGACAGGAATGAAGAGAGAGGAGGAGGAAGCATTTTATTTAGTTGTCCCTCGCCCTGTCCCAGGCTACAGGCCTAGGTCAGCCCAGGCTTAACACCTGAGCCACCAGGGAACATCAAGTAATGATATTTTTATGAGACAAACGTAGAGTAAGTGTGAAACCAATCCATTCTGCTGTTTTCAGTCCCTGAGTCAACTGTTGATAAGTTGTAATGGCATATGCCAGATACTCCAAGGTTTTTTGCTTTTTTTTTTTTTTATGATTTGATCGATACATCTTTTTTAATTTAATGTTTATTGAAGTAATTTTGCTTTACAAAATGATATTTGCCCATCTCTGCGGGTTCCCCAGTTTTTGAATATGTCAGTGCACCCTGCCCACCACCAAATTACTAAGGGTTCTTCAGACATTGTTCCTTGGACCCACCACCACTTGTCCCCACCACCTCATTCCCTACTGGTCACCTCAGCTCTGTTGCCAGTGTGCAGGGTTGGTTTTGTTTAGACTGTGCCTTTGCCTGTGAGGTCATCTGGTCTCCATCTTTCTTCTTTTGACTTGTTTCACTTTGCATCATCCCCTCTAGCTTTACCCATGTTGATTCAGAGGGTAGGGTTTCATCTCTTCTAAGGGCTGTGTAATATTCCATTGTATTTATACTACATCTTTATTCATCTGATAGGCAGTTAGATGATTTCCAGTTCTTAGTTATTATAAATAATGCTGCAATAATTATGTTGGGGGTGGGGAGAAGTTTTTTTGTTTTTTGGGTAAATACCCAAAAGTGGGATGATGGGATCATATGGGATTTCCATTTTCAACATTTTGATTTACCTCCATACTGCTTTCCGTAGGGTTGCACCAATTTGCACTCCTAGCAACAGCAGATGCTAAGGTTTTCATCCTTTGATTCTTTCTTTAGGTGCCAGTCGAGAGTCCCACAGATCAAGAATCGAAGACTGTTATGATGGCCAAGCAATTAGAATCAACAATTTGAGATGAAAAGAAAAGTTCCTTTCATGTACTAATGAGCAGAAAGACTTGGTTTATAGCTTATGGGGATGGACACTTACTTGAAAGTTATTTTGTGAACACTAAATGCAAGTACTGTTTTGCTTAACTCTTAATTTAAGCAATATTAGGCTTAAAAGGTTCTTGCTTACCCCATTTTACCACTACCATTTCTCTAATGGTGCCCATTTTTATATCATCTTATCTGAAAGTCAGCTATTGACATTTCTTTTGTAGAAAATGGAAGGCTTTCTAAATGATAATGTGGAGGTCCAGTCCTTTAAGTGACATAGGAGTATGTACAGTTTATATATAAAAGTATCCCGAGGACCAGTAATTCCTACTGGGCTCCCTTTCTGCGTGTGGGTAACTGCACCCTCCGCACGACCCACCACGAGGTGAGTGTGTGGGTAGGCTTCCAGATGACCGCTAAGACTTTTCCACTTCTTTCGTTTTCTTGTCACAAATGGTTTGTCACAGGAACTGTCACTGGCCATAGAAATGACCCATGACTTTGATCTAATGGAGCTAAGGAGCTTGGCTACAGGCTCAGTTCCCTGAGCCCGTCCTGTTGCATCCTGTGGGGCCTAAGTGCCCATACTACACTTCTTCACTCCAACTGAAGACAGACCAGCCTTGTGCCCATTTTTACCCTTTTTTGTTTTTTCAATATTGAACTTTACAGTAAGAAAATGTCACCCTCTATGTTCCTGAGTTGTCCGCGCTATTTTGTATCACCCTTACTTGCTGGTGTCAAAGCTTCCTGAGACAAGAGGCT
Organism: Solenodon paradoxus; assembly: GCA_004363575.1. Classification (NCBI taxonomy): domain Eukaryota; kingdom Metazoa; phylum Chordata; class Mammalia; order Eulipotyphla; family Solenodontidae; genus Solenodon; species Solenodon paradoxus. Next base: position 379,734 of record RJWH01000592.1, on the reverse strand, counting down.
CTAATGACTCCAGGTCCACAGGTGACCTGCCTAGTGGTGACCCTGCGGCGCTGTCCACTCCTTTCTGCAGGATGAATCAATGACCATATTCCCTGGAGAAACAGGTGCCCAGGTGCCTGCTTCCTCGTCACTGGGCACTGCCCCTTCACTCCAGGGCATGTGGTCCCATTCTATTGGGACAGCGTGCTCTTCACGTGCTCTGGTGAGGAAACAAGTGCATTTTCACAGTGCCTACCGCTGTGTCCTGTTTACAGCGAGAGTGTAAATGTTGTGTATGTCCAGACTACGGGATGATAGGGAATGTTGCTAGAGTGATGACATTTAACAGCCATCATCCTTACATCCACCTGAGTAAAAGGCCAATCAGGCACACTCCCGAATATCCTCGAAGTAACTTCGCTGTTCTGGTTAGGCGTAGTACATGTGTTGATTTATATTGCAATAAGGGCATTCTCTGTAATCAGATGACAACGAATGGTGTGGACTGTGTTAACTGGAACTTACTGAGGGTCTTACTGAAGTGCAGTTATGTCCTGGACCCTCAGGGCAGCATCTTCCTCATCCATATAATCATCAGCGCGCTCAGTTTGAGCTCAAAGGTCTTTTTGAATCTTAAATGCCATTTGTCAAGGGGGAGAACTTTAAACCACAGGAGCTCACGCCTAGCCAGAGAAAAATCTCCCGCTCAACCGATAAGTAGCTGTGATCATTAACTTTATGGGTTCAGGGTTTTTTTGCCTTTTAATTCAGTGGGTGATAACTTGAGTGGAATATGCTGAATCATTCACTCCCTTAGATTGTCGCACCACAGGTTTTATGGCCAAAATTATTTACTCCAGACCCTCCTCTAAATAGTTGTTTTTATTTTTAAACTCAGTGGTTAAAATCATGTATTTGTTGAGTTTCTGGAAATTTGCGTAAGTGACAGAAGTTATTTCTAAAAATCATGTACTGGATGTTCTGAGTATTTGTCCTCATTGATTAGGAAAAGGATGACATCTGATTGATAAAATGTGAAATGAATTCATTATTTTTTTGTGTAATTTGAGTTGAAGTTGTCTATAATGTATCAGGCAAAAATGTTATACTTTTTACATTATGCTTGTAGAAAATGGAGTGGGTAGCCATTACTTTTAATCAAATGGTTTGAAAAGAAGAATGTTTTCAAAAGCTGTTGAGTTTATAAATGTTGCAAATAGAGCTTTATCCTTTTGTGAACATTGGAGAAATGCCTTTAAGAATATGATTATGTATCCCCTCAGTATGCCTGTGTCCTGAGTCACCATAAGCTACGTTCAGATGTTTGCTTTTTTGTACTATTTATCTCTTTGCTTGTTCTTCAGTATTTCAGACTTGAAATAAATTTATTTTTTTAATGATAATTTTGTGGGATTATTTTTAAGTTCTGATACGTGGGTACACTGAGGGTGAGGGTGGGAGGAGGTAACAAGGTTTTAGAAGGAACCAGGGTGGGAGAGAGGTAGATTGTGGAACGCAGGTCAGGACTGACACAGGCTGTGGTGTCGGCCACCTCACTGCCTAGATGGCCAGCATGGGACACTCCCCTGAGTGCCTGTCTTGCACAGCACCTAGCATTTTGTAGTGGCCCCTGCTCCGTGACTCAGGTGACTCAGAAAGCTGTGGACCCAGTTTCGAGACCCACAGCCAGGGCAGGGTCATACACACACACACACACACACACACACACAATATTTTTCTGTAGTGTGTGCCACCTTTCTCCAAGACCCTGCTGATTAATGTAATACATCTGTGATACACGCAATGAGATCATTCATTAGATGCTGTTAGACAGTCAGATGGTCGACAGTAACACCCCTGGTGTCCTCAGAAAAGTCTCTTAAATATCGGGAAGCAGTCAAGTTCCATTTTCTAAAACTTGTTTTGCCAAATGCGTTTTTCAAAATGCTGGTTTTTGTTTGAAAACTTGACTTCATCATTGGAGGAAACTTCTGTCAGTTTGTTTTTTCTTTTTAAGGAAAGGTGCAGGCAAGAATGGGAGGAAGGAGGGAGGAAGAAGTATCTTTATTTTCAGTTGTACATCTTGATTGTTCACCCAGCCCCTGGATGTGAACCCAGGTCCTTGGGATGCAGGTGGACTGCACTCAGCTAGAGGTAGCAGATCTAACCACTACTGCACCAGGGAGAACCTGTCAGTTGTTTCTTGAAGTGATAGACTCACCTCATGGTTTTTGAGAAAATATCTGCCGAATACCCATGTCTGAAGGACCATAAGGTATCTGTCAGTCATTCTTGCAAATAAAAATGATGTTTTATGAAAGGTCTAGTTCAGTTTACAACTAATCATACAAGCACTTTCTTGTGAAGCAACTCTTACTCTTCAGTGTGGGGCAGCTGCCTGCTGCACAATATTAGAAGGCAGGTACCAAGGAGCGGGACTTAGTAGTTGCACTCGTCCATCGAGGAAATTCTTGGGTGACGCTGAGCTTAGATTTTAAACTAAGTGCCTGGTGGAGCATCCAGTGGCCCCAGTTCAATTTGGTGACTCAGCCTTGACTGGGTCAGGTTGCCGGCAGCTGACTCATCTGCCTGTGCACCATCAGAAAATGCCCACACAGCAAAGAAGGCAAGTAACTTCTTTATATTATTATTACACTAAAAGTTTTGACATGAATTCCCCGAAAAAGGAGTACTTGAAAACCCCCAAGTTTTGCCAACCACACTTCAGAAAAGAGACTGTCATCCACAATAATGGGCAGGTTGAGGCAACCGGGCAGAGGACAGAAGGGGGTCCCAGTCCTCCAATAGGAGGCAGCGGGAAGAAGGGTCCCTGGAGGCAAGGCCTGTGGGAAAGAGGTAGAATGGGGAGTTTTGGATTGGTAGCTGCCAAGTCTGGGTCAGCTGGAAGCCATCATGGGACCTGGTGGCTCAGGCAGCTGAAACACATGCAGACAATGGAGAGCAGAGGGTCAACTAAATAAATGTTTTTCTTCCTCCTCTTCCTCCCTTCCTTAAATGGTTCTTCCTCCTCTCCCTTCCCTCAAAAAAAATGTGCTACCACTCTCTTTTCCATTTTCATTAGAATTAGTATGATAGATGAGAATGAAGTTTCCAGCTTTTGTTTCACAGACACGATGTGGGAAGCAGGTCATGAAACTGCATTTGAATGAACACATAGCATCTCGTCTGTTACCAGTTACCCTGTGACAAACAGGAACTTGAAAATCTAAGACCTGGGGCACGCCCTTGTGACTTTGGTGACTGAGACCCTGGTGTGCAGACCACATACAGCCCAAGGACCCAGGCTCAAGACCTGGGGCTGGGTTGAAACATCATAAAAATGAAAACCTAAGGTCTTCCTTTCCTTCTTCCCTCCCTCCCTCTCTTTAAAAAAAAAACCTAAGATCTTTTTTTCAGATTTGATTGAGAATCACTATGACCGTGGTGACCCAAGAACAGCATGTGATTGAACTGCTCCCATCAGCTTCTGTGTGGATGTTTTTCAGCCCCTTCCCTCCCTCCTCAGCCTGTTCAGCATGAAGATGATGAGGGTGAAGACGTTTGTGGTGATCCACTCAGGATTTTCTTAGGAAAATGTTCTTTTCTCTAGTTTGCTCTTTTGTAAGACTCCACTACATAGCATAGCATACGAAATATGTGCTCAGCTGTCTGTGTTGCAGTCAGGTGGACCCATCAACTGCGTGTATTAGTAAGTTTTGGGTGAGTGAAAAGTTATAAGCTGATTTTCAGTGCCCCTGACCCTGTCATTATTCAAGAGCTAACTGTACATTTAGGTTTTCAGTGGCAAAGACTTTCGTCCAGAAAAAAACAACAACAAAAAACTATTATTTCTCACATCAGGCAAAGAGATACCTGTAAGTACACATTTTTGTAGTTGGCCCCTTCTCCTGTCACCCACCTACCCATCAGCACCTTGGACCGATGTGCTGCCCACCACACTGCCGTTTCTCAGCAAAACGAGCTAGTCATTCCTGCAGGTGACACCTGCCCTGAAGTGATCATGGTCTTTGCAGATCCCAGTGCCTGGAAAATGGTCTATGACATCTTACAGGAAAGAGATAACTTTGGGGCCCTAAATAGAGAAGGTTCCAAGCACACTGACTTCCAAAGGAGATGACACATCTTCAATCTGAATGAAGATCCACATGTATCCTGTGAGTGGGTTTGAACAGTAGGGGACAGATGGGCCAGGCTCCAAGGCCTTGGGGAGGAAGAAGCTGGGATTCAGGAGGGAGGAGAAAGACAAGGAATATGAAGGAAGTGCATTGTCCATCTAGACAAGGATGTCTGAGACTCTTCCAATCTTGTGATGTGCATACATTTGCATTTCCCCTTCATTTCTCTTAGTTTCAGCTCCTGCTGGAATATTTGACTGTGAAGAGAACACACTGACAGAAACCTACAGACATTTGATTCCCAGAGCTCTAGGTGTGGGCTGCTCCATACAACCTCTCGATGGAGTCCTGCAGGGGTTAAGACAGCCCCTAATCCCCTGAGATCAATTGACAGATTAAATTTTCCTAAAGCCTCTTTGTGCTTAAAAGGGAGCCTGGAAGAAGAGTGACAGTTCCTTCATTCCTACCTTTCCTTCCTTCCTTCCTTTCCTTCCTTCCTTCCTTTTCTTCCTTCCTTTCTTCTTTTTTCCAGGGAGAAGCCTGAATCCTTTAAAACATATGTTGAACTCAAACCAAGACAGGTAAATTCAGCATCATTCTGGCTAGGGTAGGACTTAAGGGCCAACAGAGCTTCCCATTGCACAACCTTGAGATTAGCACCAGAAGATCAGTCTCTGGAGAGGTGATTCAGGGTTTAGAGGCATGACCTGCAAATCTATGAGATGCTTGGCCCTGTTACTCATCAGTTTCCTGGAGTGGGTAGACTTATTTATAATACATTATTCCATTGCCTCTAGTACATTGTGTGCACTTTGAAAGCAGCCATCATGGTGTGTAGATGAAAACATGGTCTCTAGACATGACCTGATGCCTCAGGTTGGCATCCTGGAGGCCAGTAGGAACAGCCAATGAGAACAACAAAATAATATAATAAAGTGTTTCTTCCTCTGTCTTCCTGTCTGCCTGTGTTTGCTTTCATTCCTGCCTACACCTTTTCTTAAAAAGTAAAAGAATTAATTTGAAACACACACACACACTCATACAGAGTGTAGGAGCCTAACATCTATGATCTCTGGAAAGTAATGTAAATTTTCTGAATTTCTGGTGTTTTCCTCTACTAAGTCAGACTATTTCCTACCATGGTGTCTGTGGTTAGGATTTAATCTAAGCAGAAGTAACACATTATGCAGAGAAAATAAACAGATGAAACCAGAGGCGACGATGAGAGCCGAGCAAGCGGATAGAGTCAGAACTGGGGTCACTGAGCACACTGGGCTGCCTATGTGGGCGGGAAAAATCTGTTTACTGCACAGTCCAGGACCACAATGAACCAACAAACCTGGAAGGAGGCGACCCGACCCCTACAACTCTGCATTCCACCCGTTTGCTTCCCATTCACATGCATGCTTAGTGGGTTTTGTTTGTTTGTTTGTTTGTTTGTTTTGTGGTAGGTGCAGGCAGGATGTAGGTGAGCAGGAAAGTAGGCGAAAGGAGGAAGACACATTTTTCATTTATTTTACTTAGTTGTTCATCTTCTTGGTTGTTCCCCCTGCCCCCAGCCCTGGACATGAACCCGTGTCCTGGGGATACATGCGACCTGCGCTCAGCCAGAGGCTGCAGACTCAAATGCTACTCCACCAGGGGGCAGCAAGGAGCTCCATCTTGCTAACGAGTACAGCAATTCATGTAAATAACGTGATATCTTAAGCATTTTCCAGGTAGCACATGACCTTTACTGACCATTATTTTCCCAGTTGTATGGGGACACAACTGGCACCTCACATTGACAGAAGGGTCACAACATGATTTGCCGCCTGTACATATTGTGAAATGATCGCCACGACGAGTTTAGTTCACACCCATCGCCTTACATCGCTACAGTGGGTTTTTTTCTTAAGAGAATGTTTAAGATCTGTGAGAGTTGTCAAATAACCATTATTTTAACTGCTGGATATTCCAATAGGCTTATGTCCCATCATTTATGTACTAGCTCCCTGCACGTGAACAGTCCTTCATTCACCTAGTCGACGTTTCTTGAGCACTTAAGCTTTGTCAGGGTTCGTGTTAGGAGTGGAAGTGCAACAGCGTTCCTCTCTCAAAGTGCTCAGACAAGAAACAAACTATCAGAGTCCCGGGAGGCTGCCATCGCCTTCAAGACACAGGCTCAAGGAGAGACTCGGGCCTGCCTCTCCTTTACAGAGCAGACTCCAATTTCCTTGTTTTATGCCCCAGGGCTGCGCCCACCCCAATGCTCACATCACCTTGCAGCTGATCAGAACCTTCTCACAGCTCCTTCCAGCTCCCTCAGTGGGGCCTGCACCTGAGGGGTGGATTTGCAGGTAAATATTAAATTGGTCTCCACCCACAGGTCTGGTTCACCATCTCAGCTGTCCAGGAGGACAGGTTAGGTGGGGTTTGTGTCTCTTTGGGTGTCTGAGATAACGCTGCTTTAGGCTGGTGACTAGGATCTACAGTAAATTTGGCTTTTCCTTAGAAACACTTGCCTGCACTTGCCTGCACTTAGAAACACTTTCCTCTCAGAAAGTGGGGCGCGCACCCCGCCTAGTGGTGGTTTCACAGATGCTGTCAGATTTAATGCTGGAGTTCCCTGGTAGGCTGTGTTCTGGTGCATGGGCATGAGTGTGCATACTGAATGTAAGTTGGTGTGCATTCGTGGAAGTGAGTATAGATGTGTGTGATCCTGTGCATGCATGTGTGTGTATAAGCATGTATGTATGCATGTGACTGTGCATGTCTGTGAGTGTACATGTGTGAGTGTGTGTTTGGAACAACTGCTCCTGCTGGTTTGGAGATATGGCCAAAATAAACTAGCACATCCCTGTCCCCACCTCCAGAACACATTCTAGATGGGTGCGTGTCCCCTGCTGTCGGGCAGCATGGTGAGGGGAGAGATGGACATTGTCAACCTTCCAGCTTCCAGTGACACTTTCAGGCAGGCTGGTCGGTGAGGTGTGAACTCTGCCTGCTGACCCGTGTGTAAGTTGGAAGGAACACGGCTCCTCATGGGACCCATGGCTGCTTCTGTCATCCTCAGTGCACTGTGGCTGCCCAGTGGCTGGTGTCAGGGTCCTCCCAAGGACAGCTGTCAGGGGGCTGCAGCTTCCTCCCAGAGACCAAGGGGACCAAGGGTCAGGTCAGGGGACCTGGCACAGGGTGGCCTGAAGCCAGGTTGTGGGCCTCATCTATGGGACAGACCCCGTGTTGGGGGAGTGACAGTCCCCTCAGTGGGACTCAGCTCTCATCAGTTTCTCTCATGTGCTCCTCAGGCAGGATCTTTTCTCCTGCTATCACACCTGGATGGGACACTTCTGGAACAAAACGCATGGTGCGGGTGGGGGTCCATTGTGGTCCTCACCCAGGTCCAGGCTTACTTGAAAGGTCCCTTAGCCCAGCTGGGTGGCCCCCCAACCCAGGATCCTACTCACAGCACAGAGGCTCAGATTCCCCAGATCTGAGATGGGGCTCACGAGTCCATCCTCCTGCCCCACTGGGGATGAGGAGAGGTTGGGGACCACCGGGCTCGTGGGAGGCACCCGGCATACACCTCTTTGGGGCCTGCATGCCCAGCATCTTCCTATGATGCCTGGTTCTCTACCCTTACATGGGAGGAGGCTGTGGTGTTTCCCGGCCAGGAAATCAGGGCCGACAGTTGCTTTCCCAGACATCCCAGTCTCAACCCAGTGCTGTGTCTGTGACCCATCATAGACAGAAAGCAGATGGCATGGCTGGTGGCCTCCAGCCTGCAGCCAGATTAGCCACCAGGTTGATTCTTGGAGAGTGCCAGCCCCTCCCTTCAGGGCTTAGTCACATACTCTGCCTTTGGACTCATCAGAAAACAGGGGGCTTGAGAAATGGGTCAAGCACCCCACTGTGAGGAAGGGGAGCTTCTAGGAAAGCAGTGGTCCAAGTAGAGACAGCACACACACATACACACACACACACACACCATCATGGGCACAGGAAGTCACCACTTTCAACAACGCAAACCCCTCGGCTTGAAGCTGGCCTCTTCCCATTGAGCCATCAGAGGAAACAAGTGTTGGACATCTTGAGCTTTGTACTCTAGGAGGCCCCCTGTCACCCCAGGGTCTGCCTCACAGGGACACTGCTCCCCTGAGCTCCCCTCTTCTAGAACTTTCCTTTACCACACCCTTCCTCTGCCCCTTGAAGTTGGCCCTGCACCATTGATAAGGATCAAGAGTGGTACAGGGGGACTTCTTTTCTTCCTCTCTAATTATCTCGTAAAATTCAAGATCATTGCACACCTTGGTGACCTAGCGAATAAGGCCACCATAGTGCAGTCCACATACCTCCCAAGGTTGGGGGTTCGTGTCCTGGGGGGAACAATTAAATAAAACAAAAAAGAATAAAGTGCTTCTTCCTCCTCTGTCTTCCTGCCCACCTGCCTGCTCTCCTTAATTCTTGACCTGCACCTTTCCTTTAAAAAAAGGAATTCCAGATGGCCTGTGAGTTGCCGTCCCATAGGTTAATTGTGGGGGTTGTCATTTATTCATTCAGCAAACACTTCACAGCGCCGGGGCGGGGCTGCAGGGTGAGCAAGACCCAATCACCTCTTAGCCTGAGAGCACAAACATCTCTGTGGGCTGTGGTGGAGGAGCCGCTGTTAGTGTTAGGGCATGAGCTGGGGGGCCGGCAGGAAGGGGCAGGGAGGCTGCACAGAGCAGCTGACATGTGACTGAGTCTGACAGGATCAGTGCCTATGACCTAGGTCACCCCCTCTAGTTTCCCATCTCTTCTCACGATGGACATTTCTGCCCTCAGCAAATGTACTTTAAATGCCTTTACAACCTGACTTCCCTGCCCTCTTTCAAGTCTCCAATTTCCTCTGTGCTGTCTCAGCTGACTTTCCCAGAAGAATCTATTGTTGCTGGCATTTTTGTGTGTCCTTGTCACCTTATCACCCTCTAGGGACCAGCAGGCTCTTGAGAAAAGGTCACAGGAGGTTTCCCTGTGCAGGGAACCAGATCCTGTGAAAGCTGTCCAAACCCACAAGCAGTTTGTACAATAACCAGGGGAGCTTGTGATGAGCCAAACCAAACCCTTCCCAGAGACTGTTCCATTAACTCCCAGAAATGGATTCATAGGCCCAGGATGGGCCAGACCTTCTCCACAAAACTCCCACCTGTCCTGAAGCAATCAGCAGTGGCCTTTGCCTCTGCAGGTTCTCATTACCTTCTGGGAGGGCTGCAGGGCTGCCGAGGGGTCAGGACCACCCTCCTGAAAACTGTACTGTGGGGGGCACGGACTCCACCCTGTCCTTGTCTTAGGAAGGTGCCTCCTGCTAACCAGTCTGAGGCTGGGGAGGTGCCAATTGGTGCTCCTTCTGCAGAAGGCTCTGCAGGTGAATTCACTGACCCATTAGCAAGCCAAGTTGGTCAGGCTCCAATAAAGGTTTAGGATTCCTCCCTGGGAGGGGCAATAATATATTCATCCATAGCCAGGTTTGCAATTCCCAGTGGGCTTCACCTGTAGGCCTTCTGGACCATTTAAATACAGCAGCATCGAAAGGTGACTGGAGCGGGTGACAGCACTGCCCTGGCCCAGCTTCCCAACTCAACCTCATTGAGTTCAATGGTGTGGATGGGCCTGAACACAATTCCCAGACCCCACCTCTTTTGGGGGTCCCCAAATGCTGATGACAACCACTTTGCAGAAGAGTGAACTCAGGCTTGGCCTTACATGCGAGAGGAAGGGAGTCTGTGTAGGCCTCACGCCTCAGATCCTCAGGGTGGCCTGGTTCGGCAGGGGTGGAAGGTCAGAACACTACGATGGGGTGCCATAGCCCAGCCTAGGGCAGTGACATGAGCAGCAGTGTCAGGTCATCCTGGGCCCCCCAGAGAGATGTCTGTCTCCAAGGAGGAGCTGGTACTGCTGTTTCCCTTGAGGGGACTCAGGTGCTGGCTCTCAGCCTGGCACAGATTGGCTGCTGGCACTTCTGCTGTGATGCCGAGAAAGTCACCTGGGTTGCTCCTGGCCTGAGCCCCTGTGCAGACCCTCAAGAAAGGAAGCCTCCATCCAGTCTCTAGACCTTACAGTGAGGACGTGGGTCCGTGGTGGAAGCTGGGTAAGATATTCCAGGCATATGGACACTCCGGGCTTCTAGTGGTGATCCCCAAATCTGGGGATCCTTGGGATCTTTTGGGAGGAACAAGTCCAGTGAAATGCACCCACACACCCATACCAGATGCCCTGTGCAGTTCACAGATGTCAGTTCCTAGCATAAATCTACCCAAGCTTTTCTTGTGCTTATCCAGTGACGCTGATGCAGTCTTGAGTCTGCAGCAGGAAATGTGTCTTAAAAAGATGCCTGGTTTCACTGACCTGAGCTGGGGGGTGGCTTTGGCCTCCCTAGTGACCAGGAGAACTAAAAGCATCCGGGAACACTGTTCCAGGTGTGGCTTGACTAGGGAGCTGCACCTGGGGCTCATGGTGGCCAGACAGCTCCAGGGACCCCATCTGTTCCTCCTCTGGAGGGTCTGATGCTCAGCACTGACTGGGAGTCCTGAGGGTGGAGGCAGACACCCGCTGATGTTAGCCTGGACCCGGGGTGGGGAGCCGCCCTCCAACCTGAGTCCTGGCTCCTAAGAGCTGGAGTGTCCTCATCGGGGGCTGTTGAGTCCCCAAGAAGGACCTGGAGTGGACGCCCGGCCATCTATGCAAGGAGCTCCCTCTTGCCCAGGGACCCCACAGGTCTCTGGATGTGAGAACTGCCTGGAGGGATGTCAGCCGCAGGGGTTCTGTGTGCGCAGCAGGCAGCAGAGACTGGGGGTAGAGCTGAGTTGTAGGTTAAATGAGACAGCAACTCCATGGTCACGACAGGGCACAGTCTACCCAGCGAACAGGGTGCAGCCTAGGAGCCCCAATGAGGGTAGGTTTTCCATAAAGTTGCAGAAGGTCCTGAACACCGTTGGGGGACAAGGGAGAAGTCAGGTGGCTTTGTCTGTGGACATTGCCTCCATGTGGAACTCAGGTGTCACTCCCATGGTGCAGAGCGGACCACACAGCTGGACTGGGCTGTGTCCTGAGGACTGTCTTATTTTTCCTTTTCTCTCTAGACCCCTGACAGAAGTCCAGGAGAAAAAACCAGGGCCCTGGGCACTTGGGGCCCAGTTGGTAAGATCCCCACTGGAGTATGTGCTGTCCAGGGAAGAGGTGCCTCTGCTTCTTCTGGGACCCCAGGGATGACAGCAGCCTTGGGAGGCTGACCCTGATGGGGTCATCAGTCTGCCATCGAGGCTTTCTCTCCCCTGCACATAGTCCCAAGAAAAGAGAACACAGGTGGGTTTGTCCCTCTGGAAGCAGACTTTGGTCTTGGCTCCTAAAAACGGGGTGAGCCCTCTGCTGAGTCTGTGGCCCCCGTTGCTTTCTAGAGCTTACTTCCTGATCTAAACCTTAGCCTTGACTTTGCAAGAGCAGGACACTGGCTGTTGTTCACTTTTCAGCCACTGGGAGGCGGTGTGGTGCTTTCCTACTTGCCTCCTGCTGGGGCTCCATCCTTCCTGGAGGAAGGGGACCAGCTCTGGGGAAGATTCATCGCTGAGGGGTCTCTGTCCTTGCTGGGAATGGGGGGGTCTCCACTGTGGGGAGGATTCATTTCTGCTGTGGGGGGCTCCATCCCTGTGAAGGGGGCTCCATCCTTGGGAAGAGGATCCATCCCCATGGGGGAGGAGGGCCTCCATCCCTATGGGGACTCAGGCGAGCAGCACCAGCACCATTGAACCACAAAAGATCCTTCAGACACCTTGGTTCTTTCTGCCTCTCAGTAGTTATGTGACTTTGAGCAGTGCACCAACCTTTCTGAGCTGATTTTCTGAGAAAGCAGGTCTAGGGAGGGGCTGAGATTTGCATTTCTAACAAGCTCCTGGGTGCATTTCACCCAGCTGGGGCAGGAGCTAAGAGCCCCTTTTGAGGCCTAGATCAGACTCACAGGAAACGAGTGGAGGCCCCCTCTCACTCTCCTTCCTGGAAGGCAGCTTTGCAGCAAACCCCTCCCAACCAAGTCCTTTGTTCCTGAATCCCCAGGGACCTCCACCAGTGCCCTCGACCCACAAACAAGTCACCTTTCTCCAACCCGTGGAGCTCAATAGTGAGCAGGCGTCATCAGAGACCAGACAGGAATGGAGGAAAGTAACTGAGAAGGTCAGACAGGAACGAGTCAGAGGCTGAGCCCTAAGGTGTGCCAGGTCCCAGTTCCTGTCCCAGGATGCCCGCCCCCGTCCCTACCCTGCCCCCGCTGAGATGGGGACACAGCTGCCTCACCAGCTAAGACCCCTCCTGCACTTGCTCCTGGTACCCTTCCCAGGTGTCCTGTGCCTGGGTTCTGCCCCCTGGAATGTGGACAGAAGGATGCCATTTCCAGGGCTCCCATAGGGTGGATCTCCCCCTGCCCCTTTCATTTGTGTCACAGCTGGAACTGCCTTGAGGATGATGGCAACTCTGGCCCCACAGATACAGAGTCAGGATCTGAACCTAGGCTGTCGCCTCCCTACTCTAAGCCACACCATCTGGTCCCCAAAGACGGAGGCGCAGGCCAGGCCTGTGATGAGTTGAGGCTGAGTTGGGAAGATGGGGTGCACACTTGGGAACCTGGGGGCTGAATTTTCCTGACCCTGGTTGCTTGCTAAATGCAAACATCAATGACCCCATAGGTGAAGGAAGATGTGAGAAAAAGAAGACATTTATGCCCCCAGGAGAGACTCCCTAGTAACCAGAGAAAATAACGTGTGCATTTGGGGAACTCTGTAAATCAGCTTATTCCTGAATGTTTCCGCACTGCCCTGTCTTTAGCCTCTGAATTCAGGTCTGACCCAAGAACTGAGCACTGAAGAGAGTCGATCTCATTCACTTTGTATCCCCAGTGCCAGGCACATCATAGGTGCCCAAGAAATAGTGTGAGGTGAACTAACCGGGAGAACCACAGGTGGTTAGAACATGACAACCAGAGCCTGTCTACTTGGGTCTCAAATCACTAAAACTTGATGCACCCATGGTGGAGTAGCACTTGGGCCCAACCCAGCATAGTCTGCATACATCCCAAGGACCTGGGTTTGTGTCCAGGGACCGGGAGGATGGGCACAACCAAGATGTACATCTAAAATAAAAATAGCTGAAAATTCTTCTTCTCAGACAACAACGACAAAGCATTGAAACTTCTGGTCAGTGGGACACAAGCCTGGCTTCTACCGAAGACCTGACCCCTTCCCTCCCCTCCTGTTTAAGCAACAGCAGTCTGACTGAGGACTTCAGAGGTTGACTGGCTGGCCGGGTCTTGAACTTGACCCCGTACAGTTTTCCAGCCTTTGGGATGTTGGTGGCCATATCCAGTCCTGGGTATGCCCATTCCCAGACCCAGGTGGGTCTCGTGGGAGGTTGCAGTTCCGAGCTAGGGTCCCAGTCCTACCAAACTTTGATGAGGGGAGAAGGCTGCCCCAATTCTCCAGCCAGCAAAGGGCGGGGCTGAGCTCCAGATCCTGTGAGGGCTAGTCTCTCCTCCCAGGACCTGGCCATCCTCTCTCCATCTCTCCTCCCAGGACCTGGCCATCATCTCTCCAAAAACATGTTTTAGGACTTCTTGGCTCTGGGGGATGGAGAGGCTTCCCAAGTTCAGACCCTGTAATCTTTTTCTTGATCTGCCCGGCATGGACCCAATTTGATTCGAGAATCTGAATCCGGCCCAGAACACAGCTTCACTCACCCTCCATCCTGCTCTGCATTTGCCCTTGACACCCATGAGCTGCTGTACCTGCGGTTTTGGTTGGGGGAGGGGTCTCCGCTGTTTCTTGGGGGCCTCCAGCTACTGTCCCACCATCCTGCCTCTGCTCTGTCTCCTTCTTGGCCAGTTCCTTTCTGCCCTTGCTTCCTCTAGCGACCCTGGCCCTCCCCACTTCTCTCCCTGCCCTCCTGTCTCCACTGAACCTCCTTCCTTTTTCCACCTTGGGTTCCCCAGCTCTGCAAAGGGAGGACTGGCCTTGGGTCCCCTGTGTCCCAAACAGCTAACTTGAATCACACTTGGAACACACTCAGCTTTCATCTGCTTAAAAAACAAGAACAACACAACAAAAGCAGCCAGAACCTCACAGATAAGGCTTTGGTGGAAAGGGGTCAGAGCAGGTAACTGCTTCTAACCAGCGGGCAGCAAACACCGCCACAGGCTCCACTCTTGTTTCAGGGGCCTGGAGCTCTGAACCCTCATTAGCCCCAGCTGAAAATGCACCCGCCAGAGTGTTTACATGCAGCTACTCAGCACCAGGAAAACTCGGAAGTGAGGTCATAAATACTAACTCTGCCCCCTGGCCCCCACCCAGGAGAGGAGGCGATTTTCTCCAACTTTCCCTTGTCCTGAACTTTCCAGAACACCCTCTGCTGCCTTTGACTTCTATTTTTTGCAGTGCAGGGACTTTAAAGAATTTCTTTTTCTGATATAGCTTTGGTTTAAGCATGATATAGGTTTCAGGTGTGCACCCTTATAATTCAATGTCTGTGTACACAATTATGACCACATGTCTAGTTTCCATCCCTCCCTACACAGCTGGCCCTGCACCCTCCTTACTTACCCTGCCCCCTTCCCTTCTGGCGAGGACCGTTCTGTTCTTGCCCTCTGTTTGGGTTGTTGCTTTTTTGTTTTGTTTCCTTCTCTTCCCCTCTGAGTGACCTTTGTCTTTCTCTGACTCATCTCACTAAGCATAGTGCCCTCTAGGTCCATTCGTGTTGTCACAAATGGCAGGATTTCCATTTTTCTTGATAGTTGAGTAGTGTCCCCGTGTGTGTGTATGTGTGTGTGTGTGTGTGTGTGTGTGTGTGTGTGTGTGTGGGTGTATGTGTTTGTGTGTGGTGTGGGTGTGGTGTGTGTGGGGGGTGTGTGTGTGGTGTGTGTGTGTGGTGTGTGTGTGGTGTGTGTGTGTGTGTGCGTGTGTGTATAGCTGGTGGCTCTTGTGAACAATGCCACAATCAACCTCGGGGCACACACACCCCTTCACGAAGCTTAGTGGTCCAGAGCCCTCAGGTGAGTACCCCTCTGTTGCTCTTTAGAACTCTGGATGGTTTCTAGTTCAAGTATGTTACAGCCAACACAGTCCTCATCCATTGTGTGTAAGGAACAAGATGGCGTGAGCCGCGTTAAGTGCTGTCTTTGAACCTCCCCCGGGGTGCTTGCCCCTCTGAGTCCTCACTTGCCAGTGGCTTCCTCGTGAACACTCATGTTTAGCCCTCCCACAACTCCTGCTAGATGAGTGTGAAGGACCAATTTGCTGCAGAGGAAACGGACTCTTTGGACTGATAGCACCTTCAGACATTTCAGGATCATGCTGGCACTCTTTTTCTTGAAGGCAGGGGCTTCGAGACTGCCCCTAGGAACATTGTGCCAAAGGCAGAGGTTATGGTCAAGGGGAAAAGCTGGAGGAAAAGAGTGTAGAAAAATTACCTTGTCCAGAGGGACAAACTGGACATTTGACACCAAACCTGGCCCAAAGATTCACTGACCTGTTTTTGATGGAAATTGTTGCCCATATTTGAAAAACCAGAACATTTCCCCTCAAAGGTCCAGATGTCCAAATTTGTCTTGAAAAACTGTCCATCTGAAGACACTAGGCACTTGGCCAAACATAATATTGGTTAAAGTCAACCAGCCACCCTCCCTTATAGGACTTCCCCTCCAGGATGTGACAGTCCCACTTAGACAACTTCCCTCGTTTATGTATCTGACCCTGGTGACAAGTTGAATTTGAGGGTAAGTTCTCTGCTCTCTCAGGATACAAATTCTATCCCCTCAAGGTCCCATAATCATCTCCTTAGTGGTCCCACATCCAAACAGAACACAGGAGGGTTAGGGTCTCAGTATTCTAGTTTGGGGGTGGGTGGTCAGACACACAGTCAGTCCAAATGATGCTATTTTCTAGGGTCACCTTGTAAGAGTGGAACGAATACCTGCATGAAGCTCTCAGGAGAGCCCCTGGCTGGGCTGGTCCCCCCTGTTATAAACTCTGCAATGATGACAGCGAGGTGTGGCCTTCCTCAGCTTGTTGTTGGCTATTCCTGCCAAAGTGTGTTTGCCCTGAGCACCCAAGTTTTAACCCCCGACAACAGTGATGTTTCACAAAGCTGAGGAAAGGGTGACCATGAGGAAAGGAAGACATGTTTGCACATTTCTATGCTGACTCCTTCCTCAGACTGGAGCTCCAGGGGACCCTAGGAGAGACAGTAGCCGAGAGCCCTCAGTCCCCTCCTTGCAGATAGAGGCTCACCCCTCTGCTGAGCCACCCATCTAGGTTCGGCCGCCTGCCTGAGCTCACGTTGTGGGCACGTTTCCCCTCTGCGTTAAGTCTCTGTGCCTCTTGCTGTTTCCGCTCTCGATCAGTGTGTGAGACCCCCAAGGCCCTGACCCTGGCATGAGGGGCACTGCTAGTCCCTACTTGCTCTGTAGTCCATTTTCTGCACTTGCTCTGTGCCCAGCAGGCCACCCTCAGTGGACTAGAACCCTGTTTCCTGCCCTCAGAACTCCCTTCTGCTTGGGGAGGTGACTGTTTCCTGTCACCCTTTATCCTGCCTGTGCCTCTGTCAATATTGCATTTCCCTCAGCCCTTCAGAGAGCTGCACCTGTTTCCTGCTTGGCCTGGACTGACCTAGGGACCTTATCCAAGCCCTGAGGACCTGAGGGGGTAGACATGGAGGGCAGGCACCCCTTCCGCTGGGGGAGACTGTCCCATTCTGGTTCCATGAAGATTCGCAGTACACCGCCATGGCACTCACCACATGCCCACAGCTCCACACCCAACTGTTCTAGTGGGCCTGAGATTGCAGGAGAAACCCCCTTCCTGGGAGTGGCCCCAGGCAGCTCTATCACCAGCCCTACAGACACATTGTTCATTGATGGGCAGACCCAGAGCAGAGGGCCCTGTTTTCCTTTGGGACACCAATATCACCTTGGCTTTTCTTTTCATCTTCCTAAAGTGGCAGTCAAAAGGGGAACTTCCTTACACAAACCCAACTCTGAACAAGTCTTCTCTGGGGGAATCTTCAGAAGGCCCCACACAGGCCCAATGTCAGGATTTGCAAGATGGCTGCTACTAGATGGCATGTGTTTCCCTCCAAAACACATGCTGAACTCTAACTTCCAAGGTGTGGGTCTCTGGAGGGGCCACCTTTGGCAGGTGAAGGCTCAGAGACGTGGAGCTCTCATGGGCAGGATTAGCAACCAGAGAGAGGAGACCCTTTTCACTCCCACCATGAAATGACAGCAACCACGGACCAGGAAGCAGTTCCTCATCAGACACTGATCTGCAGTGCCTTGAACCTGGACTTCCCAGCCTGTGAAAAACAAATGTCTGTTGTTTATGAGACACAGGGTCTGTGGAATTTGTGTTAAAGCAGCCTGAATAGACAAGACGGTCGCTGTCCGAGGAGGGGTGGGGACAGGCCATCACTGTGCCATGGAAAGGGCACAGACTTCTCCCTGAAGGCACCGCTGTGAACAGCAGTGCCTGTACTGCAGCAGATCTTCTTCTCTGGGCAAAAAGCATCCGTAATCCAAGAAAGTTTTAAATTTCTTCTCTGTCTAGCCAAATGTCCTCAAAATACCTTAGAACCCCAAACCTGGCAGGAAGGGCCATTGTCTGGGGCCCTGCTACTGCCATTGGGTTATTCAGCCTCCTGTGGCCCTTTCCCAGGGAGCTCTCCTGCCCAGATCATTCCTTTTCTAATTCTGCTCCATAACCCACTCCTCTGGTATCCGCTCTCCAAAGGACAGGTTAGAAAAATCAGTGACCCTGAAGTTTAAGGGACTTCACGGAGAGGTGAAAAATGGAGGCATCAGGACAATAAATCTTTTTGATCATAAGGGCATCTGGGAATTGTCTGTGATTACAATTAAAATCCATGTTCTTCCTGCTACTAGAAAGAAAGAAAGGAAAGGACAAAGAAAGCTGGAGGAAGAGAATCTGGATGTATTCCCACCTCTGACACTTGCTAATGGGATCCTCTTACCAAACATTTTAAAACTCAGTTTCTTCTTTGAAAAATGGAAATAATGATACCTATCTCACAGGGTTATTATGGTAGGCACTATATTTTCAAGGGTTGTTCAAGCCTCTCTTTAAAATAAAAAAAAACTTTTTACTTGGTAATAATTTCAATCCTACAGAAAAATGGCAAGAATAAAAAATAGTGCAAATAAATAACATTACCCACAGATTCATCCACTGTGAGCATTTGCCCTTGTATTTTTTATTATGTCCCTCTCTGTACAGACAGACAGACACACACACACATACACACACACTCACATGAGTGTTGTTTCCTGACATTTGAGCACATTGCTATTGCATGATCCTTTCCACTGTAAACCTAGTGTATACCACCCAGGAATAAGAGTAAAAAACTCTCTACATCACTCTAGAATGGTTATTAACCTCTGTAAGGTTAACATAGATACAACACCTACATTTTTTTTAATTGCAGTAACATTGGTTTACAACCCTATAAAAGTCCCAGGTACATGGCGTCACACGGCATTATACTGGGACAACTGTCTACACCACAGCACGCCCACCAGTGTCTACTTTCCATCTGCCAATATCCAGTCAATACTCTCTGCTGTTCTTCTCCCCCTTTCCCTCTGGTAACCACCATTCTGTTGTCAGAATCTATGGTTTGTTTGTTTTTTTTCTGTTTGTTTGCTTTGTTCCTTTATCTTCCAAGTGTGAGAGAGTTTGTCTTTCTTCCTCTTACTTATAATAACCCCTTCAAAGTCCATCCATGATGGTGTAACTGGGAGGATTTCATCTTTTATAGTTGAATAGTGTTGTGTTGTGTATATATACACCATATTTTCTTTATCTATTCATCCATCAATGTAGGTTATTTCCATATCTTGGTTATTATAAACACAATACTTAAAAATTAATGCAGTAACTTTGATTTTACACATTAAAATAAACTCATATGTGTAGGTTCCCCATGTGTTCAGTTCCCCCATTCTTCAGATATATGTCAACAGACCTTGCCAGCCACCAAATCACCCAGTGTTCTTCACCACTGTCCAGTGGGCTCCACCACCACTTTCCTCCCAAACCCCCTTCCTATTCCCTATTGGTCACCTCAGTTCTATTGCAAGTGTCCAAGGGTTGGTTTTGTTTCCTCTGTTCCTGTTTTGTCTATTCAATTCTACCTCTGAGTGAGGTTATCTGGTATCTCTCTTTCTTCTATGGACTTATTTCACTTAGCAGAATGCCCTCTAGATCCATCTAAGTGGAATCAAATGACAGGATTTCATCTCTTCTAAGGGTTGTGTAGTATTCCATTGTGTACACACACACACACAACAACAACATCTCATCCATTCATCTGATGTTGGACACTCAGGTAGCTTTCAGTTCTTAGCAATTGTGAATAGGGCCTCAATTAACATGGGGGTGCATACATCTCTGTGAATTAAGTGTTTTTGTATCTTTTAGGTGAACACCCAGAATTAGACACAATACTTTTTTTTTTTTAAATCTAATTGAACATCTACATTCCAATTCAATTTGTCAATAAACCCAAATATCATTCACACAATTTTCTTCCTGCAGGTCAAGATCTAGTTTATGATCACACATCACATTTAGTTGTCATATCTCTTAAATCTTTAATTTGGAACATTTCCACAGGTTATCTTTTATTAGACTGACAATTTTAATAAAAAGATTTTTTCTTATTTTGAATTGGATTGGCTGTTTGCTGTTGATAAGATTCATGTTATAGAATCTCAGCCAGAATTTTATATAAGGGATATTGTGTCCTTTCAGGACATTATATCTAGAGACACATGATGTCCATCTGCCTGTTACTGGTGAAGTTGATTTTGATCACCTGGTGACGATGTTGTGTAATTATGCCAGTGAAGGGTTGCTAGTCTTTCCCTTGAGACTACTAAGCAATCCAGAGGAAGATACTTGCAGACCATGCAGATATCCTTCTCCTCATCAAACAGCTCATCCAGATTCCGCATCTGTTTATGACTCTTGCTTGAAATCATCTTTACCATGATGGTTGTAAAATAATGATTTTCTAACTCAAGCACTCTGCTCACATTCCATTGTAAGCAAGAACCTTCTCCCCTTTACCATTTATTTCTTTACTTATTAATTATAATAAATAATCAATATGGACTCTTGCATTGCTATTCCAACAATTTCTGCTCAACTTGTCTCAGATTTGACCAGTGGGTCCCTTTGTTCTTGTGAAATGCCCTCATATTTTTTAAGTAACCCTTCAAGTTAACCCCTTACCCTTGTAAAATACCCTTATACTTTTTTAAGCAATTAATTTCTGACATGAGAAGATATTGGACTCATTTTGTATTTACTCAGCACAAGCTAGGTAACCACTTTTCACTTATAAGCTCTGGTTCTTTTTGATGGGAGATGGTATGTAGATGCGAAAATGTGGGTTCAAATTCCATCCGTTCACTGCTATAGGAGTGTCTCTTTCTTCTTGTCCTTTTCAGCATATGACACCAATAAACATACATAGTTAATACACATGCATGTATGGATATATATGCATATACATGTACACTTACACAGGCTTATACATGTATTTTAGAAATAATGAGCTCATATCAATACTTGCAACTCCTATTCATCCTACAGAGCTTTGTTTGGTTTTGTTGCTCCTCCCATTCCATACAGGTATGTTCCTTCTTTCCTAGTGTCTCCCAACAGTATCAATACACATTTGCTTAATCCTATAGGACATCCAAAATAGTGTCACAATTATGTAGCCTCTTTTGAACACTCATTATGGTTTGAAAATTTTCCAGCATGTGAATCATTTTTTCCTAAGATAAAATATCCAATCTTCTTTGCAGGAGAGAGGACAAACAAGTGACCCATGTTCCACTAATCACATGTAATCGCCATGTGACATTGATTCACAACAATAGGGGGGAAAATAGGCTCTGCGCTAAACATCCATTTTGCTTGAGGGATGTGCATGGCTGAGGACTCACTGGGTGTTCGGTTCAGCTCTATACAGCTCTATACCACTAAAGTGGTAGCAATTGAAGAGCCTCTCCAGTCAAGTCAAGCTGCAGCAATGCAAGTTGGATGGCCTACCATTAAACACGATAGATGAGTCCACCATTACTGTAGCTGTAACATGGGTTTGGATATTGTCTTTGGAAGCTTAGCCTTCAGTTGGGTTTTCTAGTCTGTCAGCTACTCAGCAACCTTTAATAAATGCTTTTCCTACTTAGTCTACAAGTGCCAGTTTGGTGCTTATTATGAAGAATTCTACCCAATTAAACTTTCCCTAGTCTAGGTCTTTTGCTTACATTTCCCTCTAAATAACTCAAATGAACTTCTTTTCAACAGTTTTTTTTTTTTTTTTTTTGGAAGGCCACGTCTGTACCCAGGTTCCTTAGAACTTGCTTCTCAAAGTGTGGTCCTCAAGTAGCGGTCATTTATTTCTTAGACTCCAGCAACTGGCAATTGAATAATGAGGTGTTATGTGAGCCCAGTGTTTCTTGTTCCAAACTTCTCTGTTATACCAGTCAACAAGTGGAGGCAACCATTCTCAGTGGCTGGGCATCTGGTCACCAGGAGTCGGTTCGAACTTCAAGCTTTCCTCTCCCACTGTGTGCATTTATGGTTATGCCACTTTTACTACTTGAACTTTTGAAACCCATGATTTATCTGACCTGTGTTCACTTGAGTTTCATGTGATATCAAATACAAAAGGAAATTAACAAAGCTAACAGGTCATGATTGAGTACAATTCTAGCATGTAAAGGAAGTTTGACAAAATATAAGGGACTTCTGATAAAAGGTAAGAAATTCTGACAAAACTTAAGGGAAAGCTGATAAAAGGGAATTCTCCCTCTCAGTCCTTTCACTGGGACAGTACCACTCACTGCAGAAAACATCTTATCACCTCTTAAGAAAAGGAGCCACATCTCACGGTTGTCTTCAAGGCCATCCCTGGGGCTCCCACTCCATCCTAACCGCAGAGAAGAAAAAAGAGAACTGGAATATTGGAGAGAACAATAAAAGCTTCTCCTTTAAATGTCAGGGGTCCAAGGTGTCCAGGGCAGGAAGAGGAAGACTGATCATTTCTAGTCCTTAGAACTTCCATGAGTTATAGTGGGAACCAGGCCCTGGTTTAACAGGGAATTGTGCTTATTTGGACTTGGCCTGCGGGGACCCTGGGAATTGATTCAAAGGAAGGTGACATTTGCCAGAACCACTTTGATGTTCACTGACTGGTCTTATGGTTTCTCCTGAGGGATTAGGAGGCCAAATTCTTGGTCTCTGCCTCCAGGTCTTCATGCTGAAATACTACCTTCCTGGGTTTGGAATTCAGGGCAGGGATTTGAGAGGTGAATGAGAAAGAAGGGAGGAAGGAAGTTAGAGAAAAGAAAATATACTCTCCAAAGCATGTTCTTTTAATCCGGGAATGCAAACAGAGGCAAGTGTAAGGTGAGGGGATAATTTTCTGTTAATTTCTTTTCAGGTGTACTTGTTCTACTTGAACTAGTCAGATAATTTCCTCAATTGGCCCTCTGTCTTTGCTTATATGGACTTGGATTACTGTTCTGTTATTGAATCTCCAAAGTCCTAGGTGCAAGAGTTACTCACAGTGCAAAAAAGTGGGGACTCAGGCATCTACTGAGTCCTCGTTCAGCGACCCCAAACTCCACCCCTACAGAGGAATTCCAGTTCTATTACAAGAGACCCGTCGGATGCAGTGTCTAGAAAGCAATGTCATCAGAGACTCTTGAAAAGCGCATTCGAGGGCAGCACCATGGCTTCACTCTGAGCCTCTGGGGACCAGAGTGTGAAGAGAAAGTTCACCATGGTCAGGTTCCGAGGCCAGGGGAGAGGATGCCAGAGAATTGAGGGCACTCACAGCCAGGACATGCCTTGCAGAGCCAGGCCTCTGCCCTCCTCCTTTCCCAAGGCCCAGAGCAGACAAGCATGGCTTCCTGAGTCACACACCTTAGCCAAGTGACAGACTGGACTGAGAGCCAGGTCTGTAGTCTTGTGTTCTTCATACACAGCTTGACCTTTAATTTTGTTAGAAAAAAGAGCAAGACATCTTTATGGAAAAGGGGCTTCGGTGGGGAGTGTGGAAAAGGCCCCCACTTCACCTTGATTTTTGGGCATCTTTCCATACCCTCCTCAACTCAGCAGTTCTGACAGAAGAGCCAGATTCTGACTGGCCTCTGGGCGTAGCATATCTGCTGGGTGTTTAAGACCCTATAACGATGACCAATGTCAGAGGGCACATGGCAGTGTCTACTTGTTAATTTTGAGGAATTTGTAATAAGAGATTTGAAAAAAGAAAAAGATGGAATGTTGTGCCTTTGTGTGCAAGCCCCTGCCTGAGCCATCCATCACCCCGTGGTGGCACCGGTGACCGAGTTCCCCTACTCAGGTAATGCTGTTCTAGTCACAAGCCCCTTTCCCCTCAGGGCCACTTATAGGTGGCTTTGCTTGCTGTCCAGTCCCCAAGGTGGCAAGCCCTCGGACCCCGCGGGAAATGCAGTCCTAGGTCCCACGGACGCACGCCCCGACTTCTCGGGCTCCGGGACGCGCCAGCGCTGGGATTTCGCGTGGCCCCGGGTCCCCTGGTCAGGTCCCCTCCCGCCCCGAGCCGTGGAGCCAATCGGAGTGCCGCGCAGCTTAGGGTAGTGGAGGCCCGGGCCCCGGACCCGCCCCTCTTTGTTGCGGCGGCCAATGGACGCATTCGGAACATCGGCGGCTGCCCGGGTGACTCGGTTATATGTCACAGAATAACATTCGAGAATGGGACATGGAATGAGGCGACGGCCGCAGCAGCCCCCGCCGCCCCAGCCCCGGGCCCAGCCACCGCCCGCGCCGCCCGGAGAGGCCCCGCCGCAATGAGGCGGCGCGTCCCGAGGTGCGTCTCAGCCTCGCTTCCCGCGCCCGCCCACAGCCGCCCGGCGCCGGCGCCCGCGGCCGGGCCCCGCAGCTCGTGCCGGCCCGCCTCGCGCGCAGTCGGGGAGGGCTCTGGACGCCGCCCGCCGCGGTGCGCGCCCGGCCGCTCTGCGCCCTCGCGCCCCGGCGCTCACGTGCCGCGCGTTCGGGGTTCGCGCGCGGCCTCCCTGGGGCCCCCACTCCTTCACGGGCACGGGCTGGCGTTCTGCCCGCAGCCGGCCGCGTCGCCCCAGCGGCCCCGCTTCCCTCCCGATGTTTGCGGGGTGTGGGCTTGTAGCGCACCCCGCCTTCCCCGCGGATGGCGAGGCTGGAAGCGCGGGTTCCGTCCCTGGGCAGGGGGAGCGGGCCGCGAGGCAGGGCTACCCTGAGACCCCGCCGCCGTGGGACGCGCCCCCCTGGGGGCCACCTCACCCGCGGCGTGGGCTGTGTCCCCTCGATTTCAGGCCCGGCCCGTGAGCGGAGCGCCAGCCGCCGCTCCCCCTTGGCGCGTCCTGCCTCCGCGACGGGCTGGAGAAGCCCGCCCGTCCGCCCGCCGGCGCGCACACGGCCCCTGCGCACCCCGCACGTCCTCCCGGCCTGGCCCCACCATGACCGGCTCCGCCGCCGACACTCACCGCTGCCCCCACCCCAAAGGCGCCAAAGGCACCCGCTCCCGGAGCAGCCACGCGCGGCCGGTGAGCCTCGCCACCAGCGGGGGCTCGGAGGAGGAGGACAAAGACGGCGGGGTGCTGTTTCACGTTAACAAGAGCGGCTTCCCCATCGACAGCCACACCTGGGAGCGCATGTGGATGCACGTGGCCAAGGTGCACCCCAAGGGGGGAGAGATGGTGGGCGCCATTCGGAACGCCGCCTTCTTGGCAAAGGTCAGTGGCTTCGAAGGAGAGCGTGGGCAGGGCAGGAGCAGGACCACTTCAGCCTGTGCACTGAAAACAGAAACAGGCAGTTTTCAGTTCCCTCATCCTGCTGCAGACTCCCGTCGTCCCCTCATCCTTCTGTGGGTCCCCAGCCCCTTTGCTTCATTGAGCTGTTTGTCTTGGAAGCCTTAGAAACCTTGTGTGGGGGATTGGGGGGGCGGGGGGGGGGTGAGTTTCTGACCTGGGACCATATGGTAGGGTTGTGCCAAGATTTCTTTGAATCTTCAGCCAAACTATCAGTGACTCTCACCACAGTCACATCCTCATTCAGCAAAAGCTGTTGCCCCCAGGTAGCCCCTTGAGTGATGACAAGGAGGCATGGACCCCCTGGGGACCCTACCCTGCCTTTCTTCTTTCAAGTCTTTTGGTCTGCCCTTATCTCTCCTTGCTAATTTATTAGACTGTGCATGAATTTGCAGTCAACTAGTCAGACTTCTCAGCGTGAATCATTTCTAGACTTCTTGCCAAATCTTTTTCATGACAGTCACTTTCACCTCTGAAACTTGCAAAACCGTGAACTCTTTCCCCAGCTTATCTGGGCTCCAAGAAAAAAGAAGAGTTTTGGCTGTAGCTTAAAAGGGACTTTCCAGTACGCATGATGAATTAGTCTCACTGGACAGAGAAGGAGACTTGGGAGTGAACTCTTTACCTTGGAGAGAAGCCAGGGAGCCGATGGGGTGGGAGGCCAAGGACATCGCTGGTGAGAAGGGGAGGGAAGGAGACTGTGCAGTGGTCGCGCCATGAAACATCAGCATTCAGACAGGGAGAATGCTGCAGAGCCAGGGAGGCTGGGGCCTGGCAGATGGTTTTCCTTGCACCCTGGGGACTGTGGTGTGGCTGGGAAGATTCCTGGGCAGGTCTAGGAATGCCGGGCCCGAGACCAGGGCACCATCTGTCTGAGTCCCCGACCTCATGGCCTGAGCCTGCAGAACACTGTTGTGTCCTTGGGGCCAGAGATGAGCCCAGAAGCTCCCTGCTGCAGTTGGTTGCAGTGTTTTATTGCTCTCCGGGTCAAGGAGATCATCCTTATGCCCAGCAAGGACCCTGCTGCCTTGGTGGCGGCCATGCTTCCCCTTGCTGGGTTCTCCTTTACCAGGAGGACAGCAGCTGTCCTGGCCTGCAGTCTTCAGGCCTCAGTCTTACTAAGTGAGCCTTTCCTTACAAAGGAGGAGCCACTGGGAGGGACGTCACAGGAAACAGGCCTGTTCCTGCTCTCCCAGCTGCCTTGCTAAGGCAGCCCCCTCAGCACCTGCCAGCTTCTAATTGTGGCTTCATTCTCTGACCTTGTGGGAGGGCCTTTTATGGGGCTCAGAGAGTTAGTGTGGGGAAAGCCCCATCTTCCCACTCTCAGCAGAATCCCTTTCTCTTTCTGAAGACCTCCTGTGACACAGGCCACAGCCTCAGGGCAACTGGTCCTACTAGGATGGATTTGGCTTTGGTTGTTGGAAAGATTTTTCTTTTCTTTTCTTTCTTTTTTTTTTTTTTTTGAGAGAGAGGGAGAAGAGAAAGAAGCATTTAATTTTACTGTTATTTAGTTGTTCACATTGGTCGTTCCTCCCGGATCCAGGCTGTGAACCCAGGTCCTTGGGATGTATGTGGGCTGTGCTCCTTCAGAGATGGCTTACCCAACCACTACTCCACCAGGATGTGTGGGTAAGCTGTTCTCTTAGACCAGATCACCTCCTCCCACCTCACCACTGAATCCTATGCTGTCCTGTGCATCATGTCGGCATTTTTTGTCACAGCTCCCTTGGCGGTGACAAGACAGAGCACAGCAAGGACTTAGAGGAAAACTCAAGGACTGAATTCTAGTTCTGAATGGCTTTCCTAGGTCACTCCCTTAAGAGCTCTGGCCTTTGTTTTCCTATCTCTATGATGGGAGGAGAGCAGATTTCATGTAAGTTCTTCCTAACACTCCCATCCCAGGATTCTGTGACTGTGATCTTCAGGTTTCTAATGCTGGTCTCTGTGACACTGTGCACTGGGCACTGTGTGCACTGCGTGTCTTTTCCTACTGGTCAGAATCCCCAGGTCAATGCGTCCGCCTTCTTTCTAGGACAATTACTAATTTATCATCAGTCTCCAAAAACAAACATGCACAAAACAATTCAATGATGTCTGAGCAGTTTAGAACGTACAGCAAACTTCCTGACCTGTCCTTCATATGTCCTTCATGTGGTTGCATGCCATTCCTAAAAGTCTTCCCTTTTCTGGATGGCAGTCATGTCACAGTGACCTGAATGTCACACAAGAACCCCTGTCAAGCCAGGACTATCCCAGCCTGAATTTGGGTTCGGGCTCTTTGAACCTGAATAAAGAACTTAGCATTTCTCTCTTCCTTGCATGGTCAGGCCTGATTCTCCAGCCCCAACCCCATCACGATGTCACTGCTCCTGATAGCCCCAAACCCTGTCCCTTGGGAGTGACTTCAAAAGCTCCTGTTCCCAGGAGCCCCTCTTCTCTGATTCAAGGGCTGTTCCTGATCATGGCTGGGCTGACTTCTCTCTGGGGCTGACTCTCGCCAGGTCTCCTTTAACCAAGTCAACGGAATTTGTGCAGAAGAGGGTGTGGGGAGCCGTGGAAGGGTTGGAGCATTTCAGGAAGGTTACCCTTTTCTGATAATTGAATGTAGACTAAGAAGTGAAAGAAGTGGGCAGGGATGGTTTCAGAGGCCCAAGGAAGACTGGATGACGTTAACTGCAGGACACACTGCAGGCAGCCTTGAGATGTTCTGCCCAAGGTCCAGGCGCTGACACCTGAGGCCATGGTGTCCACCTGCTTGGCGATTCCTTTTCTCAAAATGTGAGCGTAGCCTTCGCCCTGCTGGTGATTGGGTCTGAAGTTAGCAGCTGATTAGTTGAAGGCCAGGGTGTTCAGGGTCATGCAGGAAGGCAGCCTGGGTCAGGATGAGAGTGGGTGAAGGGAGATGATGAGAGAGGCTGGTCCAGAAGGAGCGGGCCTCCCTGCTTCTGGGTGGACAGGGGCCAGACTCTTCAGGGACAGACAACCAGAATGCACTCAACAGGACACAGTTAGGGTTCTTGAAGACACCACATTCTTGTGTTTCTCACATTGATTCCAAATTGGGAAAGATTTCACATTTAGAGGACTCAGCTTTGCCTGTGTGAAGAAGTGTGAGTCCCGAGGGGTGAGAAAAAGAGTTAGGGCCCCAACTCTGCTGCCTCCCACAGCAGCTCCCTCCTTCCCTTCCTCCCCAGTCCCACATTGAGAACCATCCACTGTCCTTCCTGCCCTGTCCAAGGTTGTGTCTCTGAACCTCTTTGCAGGCCACCATCATCAGATTGCTAGCTGTTGATGGTGCAGGGGCCTGGGGCCCATCCTGGGCTCATGAAGGGTGTTCTGTGCTTCTTCAGCTTGCCAGATAAAGTTCTTCGCTCTGGTGAATGCCTAGCATACTTTTCAAGAGCAGGGAAGGCGAAAGGTTTTGCTTTTGCCTTGTTCAAGATTCCTGGTGCCCAGGCTGCTTGCCTGGCTCCTGCTCTGACCTGATCTTCCTCTTGCCTGTGATGCCAGTTACACACTTGTCTGTCACATCACATCACATCACATCACAGCACTCCTTGTGCTCTTCTGACTGATCGTTGTGCTGGGCAAAGATGGAATTCGTTTCATTCTTCTTCCTGTCCATCCCTCCCTCCTCCTGTCCACCCCTGCCCCCCATCCCCCACAGACCACAGGCCCAGGGCCTGTGGGAGGGGAGAGGTGGTTTTGCCCTGCTCCCTCTGCCTTCATCCACTGGGCTGGGCTGGACTGGAGGGGCAGGATGCAGGCACTGGGAGGAGGAAACCCGGAGGGAAAGGGCCCTGGATTGGTGTTTCCGGGGAAATAGGGCAGGAGAATCAGTCACATGTGGGGGACTTTCAGATCTCAGTTAGGGAGGGAAAAAAGTGTGTGGGGGCTTTTGATGAGATAAGTCGTAGAATGCGTGTTCCCTGATGTTGGAGGAGTGCATTCTTGCCAGCACGGAATATCTGCATTTCAGAATATCTCTGTTGAAGTGGTGAAAAATGACACTTGGTAGTGCCTTGAATTTGCATTTCTGACATTATTAGTGAGCTTAGATTTTTCACTATTTGCATTTCTTCTTTTTGTGAAATTGTAGGAAAATATATGTAACACAACTTTGACCATGTAAACCATTTCTGAATGGACACTCTTTGCATCCAGTGCAGTCACATTGCTGCCCAGCACCACCGCCCATCATCTCCAGCACTCTTTCTTCTTCCTCAACGCAAGTTTGTCCTCATCAAACTCTCCACTGCTCACTCCTCCCAGCCACTTTCTGTCTCTATGACTTTCACTGTCTGAATACCTCAGGGAAGAGGAGTCATGCAATATTTGTCCCTTTGGCATGTGCTGTTTCACGTAACAGTGTCTTCAGGAGTCACCCATGTAGTGTGTGTGAAACGTGCCTTTCTTTTTCAGGGTTGAGTAATATTCCATTGTATGGATGGACCACATTTTGCTCATCATCCGTGGCCATAGATTGTTCCCACCTTTTGTAGTGATTTTTTTCCCATTGAGTTCTGAAGAGTTTTTTTTTCTTCTTTTAAAAGTATTTTGTTGAGGTAACAAATAAAATAAACTAATGTGTAGGTACCCCATAGGTGAAGGTTCCCCATTCCTCGGGTACATGTCAATACTGAAGAGTTTTCTTATCACTTTGTATGAACTCCTCATGAATTAAGGGTGCTTGCGCATTCTCAGCAGTACCCCAGGAGGAAGCGGGAGTTCCATCCTCTCCCTGATGCTCCCAGGGCCCATGTCCAGGGACTCAGGCTAACTCTGTTTTCATTTCTGAAAAGTGAAGAGCACTTCGGCTTCCCCAGGCAAGACCGCTGGAAGCCCAGTGTTGGTGGGCACACAGCTAACAGGCAAAGACTGTGCCAGCTGGGCCCCGAGCTGCCTGCTCTTATACTTGGCCACACAACCTCACAGCCAGCTCAGGAGGTTTGAAGTAGGTGATGTTTCTCTTTCTCAGGAAGGAAACGGAGGCTGAGAGAGGGCACAGGGGGCCCATAACTAGTAGGGGGCTGAGCGAGGTCTTGAACTGTGTGGTGTCCTTTTGTAATTGCACCCCAAGAAGCCCCTCTGTTTACAGCTCATCATCCTGGGGGCATTGACAGCTGAGGAGCTTGGAACTGAGCCCAGCCTCACCAGCTACCCTAGACGTGAGTTGTAGCTGGGTGATGTCACCCTCAGCTGTTTCCTCTCCCCTTGTAGCCGGCTCCCCAGTTGGGTCTGAGGAATGTGGCGGCAGCTCCCACAGTGCCCTCAGCCAGCTGTGGTGTCAGGCAGATCTTTTTCAAAGCTCTTGGGCGCCACTGAGATGCTCTTTGGAGGACAGCTGCCACCTGATCCCACCCGCCAGCGGCTCTTGTGGTCTGGGGGAGGGGGAGGGGTGGGTTTGAGTGGCTGGCTCTCACAGTAGACTGAACCGAATTGCTCTGGCCCATGGACGTCTCCTGTAGGCTCCCTGAGGTGGGGTGTTCTTGGGGCATTCCCATGAGTCCCAGCCTCCCTGTTAAATAGGCACAAGTGTGCTTTTCTGTGCAGAGATGATTGACCCGTGCTCAGCTGTGCGGCTCTGTCCCTGTGCTGCCGCCCAGCCCCCCCCAACCCCCACACCCCTGCATACCCCGCCAGAACGGGGACTGGCTGGGGTAAAGAGATATTTGTCTCCTCTCCCCACACTTCCCCGAAGGCTCTGACACATTCCGACACAGAATTCCAGGTGTGGGTAGAGCAGATGTGACTGCAAGACACGAGGACAGGCGTGGGACTTCCTGGTGTTTGTGAGGGCAGAGTCCAGGACATACTTCTGTGGGGGGCGGGTCAAGTGAGCAGATGTCCGGATTGGAGCATTTGCTCCCCCAAATGACTCTGTAGGAATGTGATTGCGTTTTTAAAGAAAAGATGCTGGCAAGAGTGAAAGAAAGCAGAGGCAGGCAGGCAGGAAGAGAGAAGGAAGAAACATTTTCATTTATCTTTTTTTTCGTTGTTCCTCTTCGTTAATATCCCTGCTCCGGGACATGAATCTGGGACCTTGGGATGCATGTGGACTTCATTCAACCACTACTCCCCCAGGGCATGCCCAGGAATACGATTTGAGTTGCTATGTTGTGAACAAAATATAATTTGCAGAACAGCTGTGCATGTGTGCACACACACGTTCCAGACACATATACTCACACATCACATGCCTTGGCTATGAAGTGGGTTGTGCAGCTTCCTGTCTACCGAAGGGGCAGTTGCTGTGAAGTAGTGAGTTTCAAAGTCAGGAAAGATGGGAGGCGAGAGAAGGCAGTGTCAACTGGCATTTCAGGAAGGTGCAGGCACACGATGAGCCTCAGCCTCAGGCCTGGGCACCCTCCAGCCTGCCTGTGCTGAGCCTGTGCCCATCCTCGGGCAGTTCTGAGCCCCGATCCCTGGGCAGCATCTGGCTCCGGCCCAGAGACTGTTTGGATGTCCCTGCATGTGTTCAGGCTTCACCTTCCACCAGCGAAGCACTTAGTCCTGGGGTCTCCCTCCCTGTTCTCCAGGGTGGGCCCCCTTGTGCTTCCTCAGCTGCTCAGCTGGTGGGCCCTTCTCTCCTTCCCAGCAGTGCGGCCTGTGTGGGCTGAGCGTCCATCACTAGCAATCCCACCACCAGAGGCTGAGGCTGAGAAAGTGAGAAGGGGGACATGAAGGCAGGGCCACCCCTTAGCCCCAGGAGAGACTGAGTGCAGGTCCCGCTTGTTGGTGCTCTGCTTCCTGGGCCGAGCTCTGGGGTCTTAGCTCTCAGGCCGAGAAGACGTGCGGCCTTCCTGTTCCAGGTCAGCCGTGCGCCTTCCTTTGCCAACGGGTTAGAATCTGGGACGTGGTTGTGTACCTGAGCGTGTTGGCCAAGAGGAGGCTGTGGAGAAAGGGCAGCTGGGCTGCGAGGAGGGTCAGAGGAGAAGGTGGCATTGAGTCCCGGGCTGTGTATGTGAGAAGACTCAGGGAGGAGGGGATGTCCTGGCCCCTTGGCCCCTGGAGAGGGATCAGCGGTGCGGGAGCGGGGCACGGCCCAGATGCGATCCTCTGGGGTACCTTTGACCTTGGGTTCTTGTAAACAGCGTTAGAAGAAACTCACCTGTCAGGTACTATGACTGATCCAGGGTCACGGTCATCTTGCCGCAGAGGATCCATGCATTTAGGCTGTGAAGGTCCCTCCTGGACCAGACTCTGTGAGGACCATAGGACACGGTCCTGGGCCTCATGAGGCTCTGGTGAGTGAAGTGGCTATGTTCACACATGATGGCCATGCACAGTGGCTGTGCCCAGCCCAGTCTGTAGAGGGGACAGGGAGTCTCAGCAAGGGACCAACCAGTGTGAGCACAGCTTGTCCAGGAGGCATGGGGGTGGGGCATGCCTGGAGGGCCGTGCCTAGGGGTCCATTTCTGGGGGGCCACACTGGTGGCCCTGAGCCCTAGGAGCAGCTCTGTGGCTGGCTCAGTCCTGGCCTCTCTCTGCAGCCTTCCATCCCCCAGGTTCCAAACTACAGGTTGTCGATGCCGATTCCCGACTGGCTCCAGGCGGTCCAGAACTACATGAAGACACTACAGTATCCTTCAGAGTTTCTGAGCGCAGCCTCAGGGCCAGGCGCTGTGTCACAGACCTGCCAGGTGTGTCCCCAGCTGTCAGCTAATGCGCCCCAAGGCGGAGAGCCCCTGCATGCATCCAGGAGTGATGTGAGGTGGCATGGCGGCCAGCCTGCCTTTGAAGCAGGTGAGGGCAGGCCCTCTGGCCCTCCTGGTGCTGTCTCCCCTCTCCCCTCCTCACTCATCTCTCATCCTCTCCCTTCTTCCCCACTAACTGTCTGTCTTCTCCATCCTCCCTCCTGTTTTCTGTTCCCTTTCTTCCCCGCTCTCATCTTTCGCCTAGAATCATGATGCTGTCCTTGGCTCCCCAATGACGCTGCCTGTGACCTTGTGCCCTTCTGCATGAATGAACCCGGCTCCTTAAAGAGGAAGAGCTGGGGCTTCGGGATTCAGGCCAAGTTCAGACCAGCTGGACTGTGTGCTCCTGGCCTCACTGTCCTGAGGTTGGCTTGGTTCTGAGGTTGCACGTGTGCTGCTATAAGAATAAATGGTGGAGGCAGGTGCACTGGGGATCAGGTGGGCTGGACGGCAGATGTGTGTGAATGGGAAGGCCAGGAGGCCAGGGGAGTTTGACCCCTCCTGAGCACTGCCTTCCCATTCCCAGCACCTTGTCTGGGAGGCCAGGCCTCTGCTGAACCCTGTCCTTGTTCCCTAAAGACATAAAACTTGGCAGAAAGGACATCAGGGCGCATTACACTCAGGTCCTGCCCCCAGGAGACCTCTCTGAGCCACAGCAGAGTCCATTCTGTCCTGTGGACTGGGTTGCCTTCTCTGAAGGACCAAAAGCCAGCTCCCCAAGGACAGAGCTCCAGGGGGAGCACCGCTTGCCTGGCCACCTGTCTAGGTGAGCAGGGAGCTTGATCAGCACGAGGTGCCCACCTCACAGTGTGCACTCCCCTGCGTGGCATCCCCTCAGGCCTCCTCATGGAGCCCTGAAGCGGTGTCATCACTGCATCAGCCTGTGGGAGGCGCCATTCCAGCCCTGAAGGATCTCTGCTGTGGGTGTTGATGCGAATTGGAACCTTGGGCTTTACATGGTCCACACCCAGCTACCTCAGCTGCCTGAGCCACAGGGCACATTTGAACGTTACTTTAAAGGGACTGTCTCTGAACAAAATCTTTGATAAAATAAAAAAAAAAAATCACTTTTTAAAATAAAATTAAAAAATTTAGCCCCTCATTTTTCTCTTTGACCTCTGGAGTTTTGTATATTGTACTTTAAAAAATCTGGGCAAGCCTGTGTTATTGGCTCTTCTTAGGGCTTGTGCCTGTACTTTCCAAACTGCTGAGCTTGTCAGACTCACCCCCATGGAGCTTGCAGTGCAGCAGCCAGAGATGGGATGACTCTAGCATTTGTTGGTGCAGTCCATGGCCTGAAATCAGAATCTCCAGGTGGAGCCCAGAATCTGCTCATACAAGGCCCCGGGTGGTGGTGACACCTGCCGCTGTCCGAGTGGCCAAGTGTCTCTGGCGAGACAGGTCCCAGTCTTCCTCGGGAGGCTTGGTACCTCCAGGAGCCCATCGAGCCTGGTCACATGTCTGAAGTCAGGTGCCCTCCCTGGGTTACAAGTTCATACTTCAACATGCACCTTTTCTAGAGGGTTTTGTTTAAGGCAGGAAGAGAAACATACAAAGCAACTTTGCTTAGGCTCAGAAAAACCAGTGTCGCGTCTCAGAGAGCTTGGTAACGGGCTTTTTTAGAATGTAGAATTTTTTAGAATGGTGTACACTTGCCAGTTTCTGGGATCTGCTGGCAACCAGCTAAATCCCAGGTTGTGGATAATGGGGCCATCTTCTCAGACTCAGTAGTCAATATCAATTGTCAGTCCAGAGTAAGCGCTGCAGTAGTTAAGTCTCTATATCACTGAGAACCCTGCTGCCATCCCTCCAACCTTCCATCACCTTTCCAGTCCTTTCCTTCCTTCCATTCGTCCAATTTTTTTTTACTTTTTTCCTTCCATCCATCACCTTCCATTATATCCATTTCATTCCATCCATCCTCCCACTTACCCCCTTCTTTCTATTCATCCATCTATCCATTCCATCATTTTAATTCTTCCTTCCATCCTTTCACCCATCCATCACACATCTGTCCTTCCATCTGTCCACCTATCTATTCACTTATTCCTCATTCATTCAGCAGTGTTTGCCAACTGGAATATGTAGACTTGTGCCAAGTTTTATGGGTGATTGAAAGTTGATGAAGAAATGGTCACAACTCTCAGAGAGCTTGTAATCTAGTAGTTGAATTAAGACATGTGTTCAACTAACCAGATATGGAGCGGATTGAAAATAGCTTTTCTAAAGAGTCAAGGTGATTGAAGGCCTAAATTACAAACTAGATTTCCAGGGTAAGACAGTGAGGAGTTAGAGGCTGTTGACTATGTCCTGGAGACTGGACACCTTCTGGAAAGTCCCTACCTCCTCACCCTAGTGAGAAATCAGTGCCTATCTTCCTCTGTGGGTTTACTGGGACTTCTGGAGTTTTATGTAACTTTTCCTTTACAGACTTCACACAGATACAATCATACAGGGACCCAGTTCTTTGAAATTAGGAAAATGAGACCGCTGAGTGGGTAAGTGATGCATGATCTAAGGGCAGGTGATCACCTTCCCTTATCCCTGCATCTGAGGGATGCTGTCCTGGTCTGTGAGTTGGCGTGGACTGGGGTCACTCTGAAGGATCAGCTCAGTAGGAGAGCCTCCCTCTCTCCAGGGCGAGGAGTGGGAGGTGGGGTGACGCCCATGAAACACGTCTTACGTGTTCCTTACGTGCTGTCTTGCAGCGCCTTCAGTCCTGGCAGCAGAGGGAGGCTTGGGATCACTGACCTCCAGGAACAAGTTAGAGAGTGGAGTGAAGAAGAGAGGGGGTCGGGGGTGGGGGGAGGGTTGTGGGTGCCTTCCTGCTGAGTACCCCATTTGGCCTCCATTTCCATGTGTGGAGCCTCCTGAGGGCCTGAGGGTGGGATGGCAAGTTTGGCTGATGTGTCATGAATCCTGAGATTCTCGTTGTGCTCTGTCCCACAGGTTGATGGAAACCGCGAAGGAAATGACACGAGAGTCCCTGCCTATCAAATGCCTTGAAGCTGTCATCCTGAGCATGTATCCTTTCAGTCGTGCTGTCAGTTTGCACGGAGGTGGCCGTCTGCTGGGAGGCTGTGCCTTTAAGGCCCCGGGCCCACCGAGATGAGACCTGGTGTCTCCTGTCTCCTGTCTCCTTGGAGGGAAGTACTCTGCTCCCCTCCTGCCTCTCTGTAACGCTCACCACCTGGAGTGGAATCACCCGCGCCTGGGTCCTGGCCTGACCAGCACTAGGGTGACCAGTAGTGGAGACCCTACCGGTGCCAGCTCTCGCCAGACTCGAGAGACCCCGGGAGTTCTAACCTCGGGGCTGGAGAGAAAGGGTGCGTCGCCATTGCATCAACCCTGCACGGCAGCAGGACAGACCCTCCAGGACCCCTTTATTCATGGGGAATTCTCTAGAGTGGGTTGTGGAGGAGACCATGCAGTGGTGTAATGTTCTGACCACAGACAAGGAGACAGTCTGGTGTTCTCCAGACTTTTCTGTTCCATTTCCCACCAGACGTCTGGCTCCTGAGCCAGAGAGAAATGTGGCCGGGAAAGCCTGTGTGGGTTCGGAGTCACTAGTGGTGATGGCACCAGAGCAGGGGCTAACGGACAGGCAACTCCAGTCCTTTGGAGCAGACAGAAAATGGACAGCGACCAGGGGAACCCAGCGACACACAGACCTGAGAGTGAGTTCAGGTAAGACTGGTAGGTCCTTGAGTGCTGCACTGGCCTTTTCCCTGGGTGCCAGGCAGCCCGTGTGAGGACCCCATACTTGGACTGCCCAATGTGCTTTCCAGGAGTGAATCGGGCAGACTCAAGGGCAGCCTGGGGGTGGCTGGGCCTGCAAAACCTGTTAGGAGCTATTATTGCAGGAAATGGTGGTCAGCCTGAACCGTGGTCCTGGTGATGGGCTTGAGGGGACAGCTGGCAGAGACATGGAGGCCGCATATATGCCCTCCCCGGGCAGCCCCTCCCTCCAGACCGATCTGGGTGCTAGTGCATCAGGACACGGGCCTCTGTTCTTAGAGATGAGGAAGACTCAGCAAATACAGATTCTGGCTTGGTGGCGACCATCTGTGGAGGCTTGGCTGGCAGAAGGAGCAGCGATGGAGGGGAGGGAGAGGTGTCATCAACTTGGGACCCATTAGGTGTGAGGAGTGAGAGCGGACAGACAGTGACCCTCTATTTCAGACTCCGGAAAATTGGGTGGTTGGCTCCTAGCACCCCCATCCAAGGGAGGGACTTCAAGGGGAGGAATCGATTTACTGCCCCAGGGTTCAGATTTGGGCACATGCTGTTGGAGGCGCCTGGGGATCTGGTGGGGAGGCTGGGATGTGTGCTTGGGCAGGGTCTGCCTGGGAATAAGACTTGGGAGCTGGGAGAGCTTGGGGTATATTTGCTGTCCCAGGGGTGAGAGAAGAAAGGATTTAGGATGAAATCCCACTCCTGGTCTAGGGACACAGCGAGCCGGTGAGAGAGGAGACTAAGGAGGCCAGCGGGAGGCAGAGGGACAGTGGGAGAGAAAAGTCGAAGCAGGTGGGAGGAGGGGCAGGTGGGTTGCAATGTGACCACACACCATAGTGCCAGACTCACCTGGTCTCCCGTCTACTGGACATTTCGTGGGAACTAGGACCTCTGTCCCCTGCACCTTCCAGCGCTGGCCAGCCTGCTCTGAAATGGTGTCCAGCTAGCCTTTTAAAAATGGAAACTTGAGCCTGATGCCAGCCCTTTTGTCACCTCTTCTCCCTGCACCCCACAAAGGAGATTAGAAGAGGACCCAGGATCCCTGTAGGAGGGCCGCTCGCGGGGACAGCAGATGGTGGGGCCTGCCCTTAGCGGCAGGAGTCAGCCACAGCTGTGGGGCAGAGCTTCCTATAAGTGTAATGAGGGGACAGGTGGGGCCTGTGCAGGTGGCCACTGGGGAGGGGACACAGCACAGGCCCTCCCTGGGTAGACCCTCCCTCTAGACTGAGTGTTGCGTGCTGGTGGGCCTGGACACGGCCCTCCTTCCCCAGAGCCTTGTCCCTCACCAGCTGTAAACTCAGCACAACTTTTGGGAATGGCAGTTACTTAAGCCCTTGTGGACTGTGGGGACAGACATGTGGCCAGCTGGGAGCGTGTGTAAGGCTGAGGCTGTGTGCCCTCAGCTTTCTTTTGTTTTTAGGTGTGCCATTTTGGGCAGGTAGGGAGGGCAGAGAAGTCCAACTCACAGAGCCCGGCTCAGGACATGGGAAGCACAGGTCGAGTCTGACAGCGCCAGCTCCTGTCTTTCTCTGTGTCAGCACTCTTGTGACCTGCTTTCCTCTCGGGCCAGTAAGGAGCATGACTTGGGTCATCTGTCTGTGCCCTGTAGGCCCCAGGGAACAAAAGGGTCCTTGATAGCTCTGAGACCTACTGGCTTGGCTGCTGCTTGGCAGCCCAAGTCCATGGCTTGTCCTGCTTTGTTTTCTCCTGTCTGACCTCAGTACAGAGGGCAGCCTTCTTTCCTGAAGAGCTGCTTCTTCATACCTCATGTGAACACTCACCTGCACACCTGAGAGGGGGACTGATGCTTCCAATGACTTTTGAGGAAGGGCAACTCTGGGGTGCCTCTGACCCTGGGGTTGCTTAATCACGAGCTCGAGGACTGAGGTTTATTCCAGTCACAGACCCATGTCTGAGGTCTGGCAGGCTGGTGGGCAGTACGTTCCCTTCTTCCCTGGAGCCGCTAGCCCTATGCCTCACACTCTCTCCCTGTCTACCCAAGACGCTCTGAGTTCCGAGCATTTACTGATTTCCACAAGACTGGAATAAGTTCTGACATTGCTGACTGATAGAATGACCCTGATCTGTCCTGTCCCCTTCTGCTCCACTTCTCCACGTGGTAGACACTGCTTGTTCCATAAGACCAGCCTCCCAGCCTCCACGAGGCCTCTTCTCTGCCCTCTTAAGTCTCCTTACAGCAAGTCACTTAATTTATTTAGTTGCTCATGTTGGTGATTCCCTCTGGCCCTGGGATGTGAACCTGGGTCCTTGGGATGTACGTGGATGACATCCGTTACTCTCATCTGCTATGCCCCTAGGATGTGCCACATTTCTTGCTTTTTTTTTTTTGAGGTACAATATTCATAACAAAATACCGTTTTAAGTGTCTGAGTTGCCAGTTCCATGACATGGAGACTAGCCTCTCTCTTGTGCAGCTGCCACCACCGTCCAGCTCCAGGGTTCTATCTTCTTCCCCGTTGGAAATGCCACACCCGTTAGTCTCCAGCTGCTCCCTCCTCCACCCCATAACCCATTCTACTCTATGCTTTGCCCTCTCAGGCCCCTTCTGAGTGCAGTCACACAGCGCTTGTCCTTTTGTCTGTTTTTTTTTCCCCTTTCAGCATAATGTCCTCAAAGTTCATGTGGGAGACTTTCCTTCCCTTTAGGGCTGAATAAGATTCCATTGCACGTGGACCACATTTTGTTTATCCATTCATCCACTCACAGACTTGCTTCTTTCCACCTTTTGGTGATTGCAGATCATGATGCTCCAAGCATGGGTCAAATATCTGTTTGAACCCTTGCTTTTAATTCTTTGGGGGTATACAGGCCCAGAAGTGGAATTGCTGGATCATGCAGTAATTCTATATTTAACCTCCCTGAGGATGCGCCATACTGGTCCTTTTAGGTCCGTGCCAAGTCTGTCTCGCCACCGGGCTTCTAGAGAACGGCTGTGTTCTTCACCTTTGGCCCAGCGGTCCTCCTCACTGGCTGTCTGGCACGGAAAGCCTCCCTCCTTAAGTGTTTGTTACACTGACTTAAACAGCTAAGGAAGCCCTTATTCCAGCCCTGGAGCATGCGCCCCCTGAAAACAGGAATTTATGTAAGAGGACTCAGAAGGATGTGATTTCACTCCTTACTGCCAGTTCCTCTCACATGATGAAGGGGAGAGAAAGCAGGTAACCATATTTATAGAGAGGTCCATCTGTGATTCAACTGAGGGCAGAGGACAAGGGGCCAACTCAGGGCTGTGGGCTGGATTGTATCGGCTTCTTTCTCTTAGGCTATCTGCATCAACCCTCCATCTAGCCAGCCCTTTTGTTTTAGGATTGTATCCTCACCATCGAAGCTTCCTCCTTTGTGCCGGCATTAGCCAGGCGTTTCTGTGTGCCAGACCTGTGCTATGTCCAGGACCCAGGATGCAGAGCACCGTCTACCTCACCAGATGCAAACACAGTTAGGATACTGGGAGGTTAGGTGTTCTTGTGAGGGACGGGGGTGGGGGGCACCTAACCCAGGCTGAGGAAGGCCAAGGAAGGCATGGCTCCCAGAAAGTGGGAGGGGAGAGGAGTGAGGTGGTCCATGCGTAGAGAAAGTCCGCAGTGTCTTTCTCATCCGTAATTCCTAGGAGACGCCAAAGATTGCTGCCAGGTTGGAACCCCCCAAATTTCAAGGCTGACGTGTGACTGAAGAAGGTACACCACAGTAGGGACATGCTACAGAGCATTCAGTAGTGTATTTCTGAGTTTTATAGACCACTTTGGCGTGTCATTGCTTTGGAATAGAAAGGTCGTTTATAAGTTGTCTAGCATTCTCAGGTATTGCCGACTCCATGTTACAGGGATGTATGTGTGGAGGAGAGCGGGCCCACCTCTCTGGATTCTTTACCAGCCTCCAGAATGTCACTGGTCTCCTGGGGGGGTCACCGTGCTAGCCCCAGATGAGGGGAATGAGATGGCACAAAGGTATGGGGAGCAGGGACTAAATCCTAAACTAAGGGATTTGGATCAAGTCCTGGAGAAGAGGAGAGACATTGAAAACTCTTTTTTTTTTTTTTTAAAGGTGCAGGCAGGAATGAAGGCAAGTAGGCAGGCAGGCAGGAAGAGAGAGGAGGAAAAAGCATTTATTTTCTTCTTATTTAGTTGTCATACCAGTTGTTTCCCCGCAGAACCAGGACTGGAACCCAGGGGTATGTGGCCTGTGCTGCTTCGGAGGCGATTGACTACTCTACCGGGGCGCACTGAGACACTAAAAACTTAATCAGAAGAGGGACGTGCACCAACTTTTGGCTAAACTAGGTCATTCTGGCAGTTGTGCAGAAGTCAGTAGGGGTGAGACCGGAAGGGTGAAGGAAGTCTCAGCGGGTGCCCGCTGTGCCCGCCCACCAAGCACGGGTGTACCAAGGGCACCTGGGGGTCACTCACGTTAGAAACACTGAGTCACTGAAGGTTTTCAGCAGAGAATTGACATGAGTTTCCAGTATCCCTTTCCAGAAAAGCTGGTCACTGGGTCACCACAGCTTTGCAGGGCTGACCTGGGACTTGAAGGTGGGCTTGGGTGGGTGCCTGCCCAAGGTTCCAGCAGGAGGAATCTGGGCCAGTTACTTGAAGCTGTGCTGCATGGGGTTCCTGAGCCCAAACTGGGTGAGACACTGGATGACTCAATTTGGCACAGTACCCGGTCACAGCTTAGCTGTGACGCTAAGTGGGGTGGGGACTGAGGGAGCCTGAGATTCGGTGCTGGGGATGGTGTTCTCTGAGGCGACCATCATGGTGTGGGATCACTGACAGGACAGGTGAGGTGCAGACCGGACCCAGTCTGACACCTTTCCAGCCCTACTGTCGGCTCACCGACTAGTCTGTCCTACATCTCCATGGCCGTGCCTTGACTGTGCCCTTTCCTTTCCTGGACCACCGAGAAGCGCTCTGGTC
This sequence comes from Solenodon paradoxus, assembly GCA_004363575.1. Taxonomy (NCBI): domain Eukaryota; kingdom Metazoa; phylum Chordata; class Mammalia; order Eulipotyphla; family Solenodontidae; genus Solenodon; species Solenodon paradoxus. The sequence continues at coordinate 338,342 of RJWH01000592.1, read as the reverse complement.
TAGATCTGTCACCCACACTCCAGCCAGTGAATGTCAGAGAACATCACTCTGACTTCCTTACAAAACTGTAATACCTTTCCATTGCTTGTAGAAAACTGAGGGAGGAAAAAGGTTGTGTTTGAGTGATGTGATGATGAAAGAAGATGGCATGGTTTTCTCACTGTTCCACATCATCATGGTTTCAGTGCAGGCTCTCCAGGATGGTTGTGAGCCCTTTAGTAAGTGTTAGTCTGGAAAGGTTAGATGGGGGCCCAGTCAGAGCCAGAGGACGGACTCACTGACCCTGTAGGTCACTGTCCCTTCAGAGGGCACAAATTCTATGCATTTTCAAGGTCTCCTTACTCTTCCTTGACTTGACTGTCTAAGATACTTAACCAACGGACAGCCTTCCATTGAGCGATTCCCCATCAGCTTTAAAACCTACTTCTCAGGAAACTACTTTCACCATGTCGTGCTGGGCATTTACTGCAATGGCCGTTATGGTTCGCTGGGCATGAGCCGGAGGGCCGAGTTGATGGACAAGCCGTTGACCTTTCGGACTCTGAGTGACCTCGTCTTTGACTTTGAAGACTCCTACAAGAAATACCTGCACACAGTCAAGAAGGTCAAGATTGGGCTCTATGTTCCCCATGAGCCTCACAGCTTCCAGCCCATTGAGTGGAAGCAGCTGGTCCTCAATATCTCCAGGATGTTGAGGGCTGACATAAGGAAGGAGCTGGAGAAGTATGCCAGGGACATGAGAATGAAGGTAGGTGTTGGGGCTCAGGCCAGCAGGCAAGAGAACTCGCTCCTTCCTTCCTCTCTTCCCCTCCTGCCCCTCATTTCTAGGATGGCGAAAAGTTTCTTGAGGTCACCATGCTTAGAGGCCACGCTCCTGAAAAAGAGAAGTCACTGGCTGTTTGATAAGTGCGCGCCACTTCTCTCTCTGCGCCTCCTGCTCCTGAAGTCAGCACTCAAATCACTCCAGATGCTGTGGTCCAAGAAATGTCTTTGCCTGCCATTCCTTCTGTGAAATCATATGAGAATGTTAGTCCTTTTATTTTAGGGCTTCTGTATTTTTTGGTCCTGTTTTGTCTTTTCTAGTAGGGTGGCCAGTCATCCTAGTTTGCCTGGAATGGCAGTTTCCTAGAGAAGGCCGGGCAATCGGGATGAGTGGGCCACCCTGCGCTCCGGTCTCGTCAGAGTCCCAAGTCTCTGCTTTGCTTTCTGCACTACAAAGCCCTTTGGCAGAAACTCATCTGGTGTCACAGTAGCAAACGAGAGAACCTTCATTGTGTCAGTTTATATAAACCCCAGCTGACCCTTGAACAATGCAGGGGTTGGGGCGCCGCCCGGAGCCATGGAAAATCCATGTCTAACTTTGGACTCCCCCAAACCTTATTGGTAGCTTGCTCTTGACCAGAAAGAATATAGCTGAGCACATAGTTGTGATATGCTTATTGTATACTGTAGTCTTACAGTAAAGCCAGAGAAAAGAAAATGTTATAAAGAAATCCTAACAGGAAATGCCTCTACCGTGCACCTGATGACAGGAAATTCTGCGTCTAGTGACCCCTGCTGTTCAAACCCGTGTTTTCAGCATCAGCTGTATGCACATCGGCCTTGCTTCCTCTGCCATGCCACTCCCAAGGTGGGTGGCCTGGGGCCTGCCTGTCCTTGTCCCTCTGGTGATGACCAAAGGAACCTCGGGAAGGGGGTCATCCGATCTCAGGCTGGATCTAGGGGACTTGTCTTGTCACTCTGGGGACCTGAATGCAGATTCCTGATCATGGAAGCATTCTACGCTGAGGTGCGGTGGGCTGGAGGGAGGAACCTGGTTTCTGACCGTGTGGACAGGGCTCTGCTGGCTCCTCTCTTCCGGGGCGGGGCACATGGCACTTACACGCCCCTTGGAAGTGGCACCCTTGTGCCCATCTGATCCTGCTCAGACCTCTGCTTCGACAGAAGTCCTCCACCTTGGTCTCACATGGGGGCGGCAAGGGCTGGGATGCTGCCCTGGAGGACTGAGGGCGGGCACCCTTAGGCACCAGTGGTAACTCTTCCTGTCTCCTCAGATCCTGAAGCCTGCAAGTGCCCACTCTCCAACCCAAGTGAGAAGCCGGGGCAAATCCCTTTCCCCCCGGAGGAGGCAGGCAAGCCCCCCGAGACGGTTTGGCAGGCGGGAGAAGTCGTGAGTACTCTCCTCCTCCCCAACCCGGGGCCCACGCGCGCACACACACACACACACACACACACACACACACACACCATGGGCTTGTCCTGGCCTATAGGGACGACGCTGTGTGGAGGGCTTGGCTCTGGACCCAACAGGTCTCCCGCACTGTCCCTCGTTCAGAGAACACCTCTAGGGAAAGGAGCCAATATCGCATACCCGTGACCCTTCGTTGCAGATGCAGGGATTTGCCCAGAAGATCAAGGTTAGCACCAATCCAGGCAGCATAGGTCAGGACCAGGGGTCTGGGGCCGGTGCAGCTGCTCCATCTGTGATTTTGGCCTGCTGTGTTACCTCTCCAGGCTTAGGCTCTCTCACTCCAGAAAGGGGCTTGTTGGTGAACAGACGCACTTCCCTAAAACCCGGGGAGAACTCGGTTGCACTGTTACTTGTGAAAGCCGGTATCTGTAAAGCTCGCAAGGGTCTAAAAAGTCACCTGGAGTACGAGGGGACGAAGAGACCTCAGACGCAGCCTTCCTCGTGTCCATGTTCTTGGAGGACCTTAGTTAGGCCCAGCAGAAAGTGTGGTCGCCTCCAAGGGCGGTGGCATGGGAAGTGTCACTCATTTCTTCCTCAGCAGCCTGTGCCTCCTACCCAGTTTTTGCCCTGAGATTAGTGTCCCCACCGCTTAGGTCAAATGCTTTTGGTCTCGTAGAAACAGTTCAGCGTGCAACTTTCAAATCGGAGCTCCCTAGACATACTCAACACCCTAAACTTGGTTTCCATCCTGGTTATCTCTTAACAAAGCAGGTGCAAAAGAGGCTCATTGAGAAATGGAAAATTTTAAAGATAAATGGTGAGAATTCTTAAGTATAGTTTTATAGTGGAGCCATTTGGAAAATGTCTTGAGTAAGGGTACGTATGCGGATTCTTTTCCCAGCTTGAAACACTTTCTTATAGGATTTCACATAAAGGCTTAGGTGTGGTTTTCTCTGGGGAAGTACTTTTGAAAATATACTTAGGGGAGATGATTTGCCACTGACTGAGTTTCCACATTAACATCTTTCCAGAGAATTCCAAAAGGTGCACGCCGACTTTGACCCTTTACCACAGATAACTGAGTCTCTCCAGAAGGCTGAGCCACCTGGGGCATCTCCTGGCTGGGGGCGGGGGCGGGGGGGGGGGGTCCCCAGAACACACGAGGAAAGCTGTGTCTGAAGGACAAGTCTTTAGTTCCCTTGTACTCCAGGTGACTTTTTAGACCCTTGCAAGGTTTACAGATACTGGGTTTCAGAAGTTAGTGTAACCAAATTCAGGCTTAAAGTTAACAAACTCATTCAATAACCTAGACGTTTTTTTGAATTCTGCATTGGAAGTCTGTTAAAATGTTCCTTTAAACCTCTAAGGGTGGACAGAAGAACTGAGGCAGAGCTGGAGCCAAGCTGCTGGGGCAGGGGCAAGTATCAGAAGTAGCAAGAGTAGGTGTGCCTGTGTGGAGTAGTGGTTAGGTCAGCTGTCTCCAAAGAAGAAATCCCAGTCAGGTAAATCCCAGGGATGGGGGTTTGTATCCCGAGTGGGATTGGGGTAGGGGGGAAGGGATAATCAATGTGAATAACCAAATAAAAATGTTTCTTCCGTCTCTTCTTGCCTATTCACCTTCATTTCTGCCTGCACCTTTCCTTCAAGTTGGAGTGATAGAGACCCCTGAAAATAATGATCTTTCTCTGTCCCTCCCCCTCTCCTTTGCACACAGGCCCGCACTGCCGGAAAAGAAGGGGGCTGAGCTCAGTGCTCTGAACGAAGTGGGCTATCAAATCCGAATCTAAGCGAGCCATGCCAGCGCCAGAGGATTCACGGTGCTGCTCTCCGCACTTTACCCGGCTTCCTTAGGAGGAACGGCGACTATTTATGAAGAACTAGTGAATTTCATTTTGAAAGATTCACTTGGAAAGAGAGTCTGAGTGGGTGGTAACTATTAACTTTAAAATTCACTAAGGGGCAATTATGAAAAGGCTGAAGTCATACACCCCACTGGGGCTGAACTGTCCTCTCCCTTCCAGGTTGGGAGGATGATTCTCTTAGTTTTATATTCTCCATTTACCTACTTGCTTTGAACATTATGCCTCACCTGTAGTAAATGTTCATGAACTCCTCCCTCCCACTTCTGATCCAGTAAGGTAACTCTATCAGTATTAATGTCTTTTTCAGCAATAACAGAGGCAAAGATTGGTGGGGCTTTTTTTAAAGCCGTTAATATTACCTCAGCATCTTGACATCAGATATGCAAACTTAATGGTGTTTTGTTTTTTTATATTCTATTTGTATCGTTTCCCCAATGTTTCTCATGGGGAGCTTCATGGAGTTTGGAATTTTTTCCTGGTGCACATGTGATGAGATTTAAGGTATTATATGCAAGTGTTTTACTAAAAAAAGCACTGAAATTCTTCTGGCAATACGGGAAACCATTTTCAGGATCTTGGAGTTACTTCTTTCTTAATCTTTCTTAAAGCATTCACTGACAGCAGTATTGGTTCTTTCAAAACAAAGAAGCACGTTCAGAAGCTAGTCTATGTTCTGTCACTAACATTTAAACTTCGCAGACTCCGGCCAAAGCACAAGAGGCTGTGCACTGCGACACGGTCAGCACAGCGGTGGCCTGGGCGGTAACCTGCAGAAGCACAGAGGCCAGGAGGGGGCCAGTGGGTGTTGAGAACCAGATGCCCTTTCTGTTCACACATCACCTGATTTTTAAACTGAGCCAGGCCTTGATTCGGAAGGACTCACTGTGGTCTGTGGTGGATTCTGATGTCTTATATTAAGACCCAGTGTGGACGATGTGATTTCCTAGTACCTTCCTTTTAGGTACCACTTCACATTTAGGCACTGATACTGGTAAGTGCAATGAATTAGACAGCAGAACCTGTCTTAAATGGGGATGTCTCCAGGTAGGTGGTGCACTTCAGAGTATGACTGAGTCCACCAGGCACAGTACGAGCACCTGGCCTGCACGCGGCGGTCAGTGTGACTTCCGGCTGCAGGCTGCACAGAGTCACTCTAAGACACCATGTTTGCACCTTATGTCAAAAGTACAGCTTCTGTTCTCGTTTTATCTCAGCAGCCGTGCTCACTAGGAGCCCAGAAGGCATGTTTAAGCAAAATCGACTAGTCAACAGTGCCTCTCAATGTGGGTGCTTCTCTCTGGCTTTCTCTGACTACAGGTGTTTTAGGAAGGGAGTAAGAAGAATCTGCTCATGAGATTAGACCCTCTCAGGGTGTCATGGAAAGCAGAAGGACTTCATGCTTCAGCTATGTGCACAAGCTCACTTTACGCCCAAAGTCAATGTTGTTAATGGAAAGCTCTGTTTTCTTCAAAAAGAAGGTCGTGTCCTTTACGTGAACAGGACCCATTATGCACACATCTCAATTAGAGTAAAATATGGCATAAGTTAAAAATTCTGAACTTACAACTCTTTAAGAACAGTATTATCAGTTGAAAGAGTTGAAAATGAGTTATCTTTGCCTATCGTCACAAAGTGAACCCATTTGCACCCTCATAGCCACATATATTTAGATGTCTGGAGTAGTCAATGGGTCATTTCACTCAGATGCTAACACAGTACTGATGTAGCTCCCTCTATACAGCATATACACATGTATTACACACATGCAGATATCTATAGCTTCTGTTTATATCTGAAACGTTATGAGAGCCAATAAGTGGACTACTTAACAACATTGCATTCATTCTAAGAACTTGGAATAGGATTTTCCAAGTAGTACTGAAGTACTGCCCCACCTGAAACAATGTGTAAGTACTGCCCTGTCTGAAACAGTGTCAGAGACTGTATAGTCTCTTATTTCCCACCAAAAGGAGAAAAGAATAAAATGCAAACTGTTTCCAATACGCTGATGTATAAGCCTTAAACTGCCAACTGGCTTGATGATTCAATTAGTAACCTAATTTCCTCCACACTTCTTGATTTTAAGATTCATTTTTCCCCAAAGCAAGACTTAGTCACATAAACCCAAAAATTCATTTTAAATGTCCTTACTTGTCATTCTATTTTTAATGCCTGTGGAATATGTTAATTTCTAAAAGACAGGGGAAATAGAAACTTCGGAAGTCTATTGTAGTAATTGAATTAAAATATTAAGGAAAAAACAAAACAAAACAAAAACCCATGACATGATTTACCCCCAAAACTGATTTTAAAATTGGTTATAATTCAGAAGATAAAAAATCTGAATGATAAAATGATTTGATACTTAAAAACGACTTACTAATGCAAGAGGAATTTTATGCTTAAGCCACTATGAGCATATATGCAAAGTTTAAATGAATGACAGAAATCTCGATTTCAGACTACATGTGCTGTTTTGAGTACACTTTATTTCAGAAAGTGATATTTAGTATTTTCTATACACTCTGAAATCATGAGCATTTCACTTTTTTCTAAGTCAATTATTTCATAAAGGTTTTATGAATAGATATTGGTAACCAGAACTTTGGCAATCTCAATTCAGTATTCTTACTGTAGCCAAGCCTTTTTGTAAGCTACAGTTTTATGTACAACCTTGTACAGTTTTTTTTCATACAATTCAGAATCTTGTTTATTCTCTTGGACTTTGTTCTGACTTTTTTTTTAAATCTTTAAGAAAAACTGTGATTGTTTTAGTGGGTATTTTTCTAAGTAAATAAAAACTTGTCAAACGGTATTTTAGAGAATGCCAGATAAGTGCATGTTTCAAGTTAATGTTTTTCTTGTCACTTGTATGTTTATACACAGCATGGAACTTTAATAAAACCATCCTGGAAATTTAGGGCTTGTTTTCCTTCTCAAAATGTAAGATTTTTTTTTTCCTCTTATTACATACTTGTCGTAGTAAACTTGTTTATCGCTCTCACCTTTATCTAATTTTCAGACTATATTAAACATCACTCTATTTTAGCATCACCCTAAGTAATAAAGGCTGACAAGGGTAATGAAATAGTTTAAAAGAGGCAAAACACCTGCTTCACACCCACTTCCACAGCCAGCTTTGTACACCTACCAAAAAAATCTCCCGGCACAGATGTACAAGTGTTATCCTTTATTAGTAATTTCCAGGTACAAAGTGCAAATGGTCTGACATCTATCTCCCCAAGTCCTCGAACTCTCTGGATCTCTTTTTGGGAGAGAAAAGGGTTTAAAAAGCAGACAGTGGCTAAATTCCAAAAAAAAGACAAGATTTCTAACAGGCAGATAGCAACGCCAAAATGTGATCACTACATAATACTCTTATCCATCTAATACTTGGATAGGATAGCTTTTGAGACTGGCAGATGGGTTCACAATTAAACAGATGTACTTACAGATAAGTTCAAAGCTCCCACAGTCACCAACTCTTCTGACCAAAAAGGTAAAGACAGTGGACAATGATTTTGAGTTGAGGTCCACAAACCTGAGAACCTTCTGGCCTCTAGTTTGCAAAATAATACTTCAGCCTGTAAGCTAGAGTGGAAAGCAATTTTATGGATTAACTATCAAGGGGAGCATGTGAAAATGGCCTAAAATTGCATTTTAATCAATGTATAAAAATGTTTAATTTCCATAAGTACTTAGAAACGCTAGTTTGTTAGCAATGACCTATACAAAAAGTTGTTAATGAATTTACATAACACAGAGCAGTGATTAATGAATGAATTTCTTTTCTTCCGACACTAGAAGGGGATATTAGACTACTGCCATGATTTGATAAGCACGTCTGCTAATGAGGACATGGGATATTCTGAAACCAGTACTGTAAAACATGACCAATCTCAGGACTATACTAATACTAAAACACAAAGTTGAGAAACATTTTAAAAGTACTTGCCTATTATAATTTTTAATACACAGATTCTTACAACTCCTATGTCTTTTGGGTTATTCACATGGTTTACTTTTTAAAAATAATTGTAGTAAATGTTTTAGTACAAAACTTTTTAAAGACTAAGACTTTAAAGTATCTGTTGCTTTCTAATTTAAGATAAAGCATTCTAATTAAGAAAACTCAGTGTAAAAAATTTCATAATCCCATATAATCCAATATAAAAATCACTACTTCTTTAATCTTAATGTTTTAAAAAAGGGGGCCATTTTCATTTTTTGTTTTAAAAGTTTTGATTGACTCATATAAAGCCAACTGCAAGATTTGTTAGAACCGTTCATTACCACGTTATAAAAATGTCAACACCCACTTCACAATAAGCCATTGTTATACAAGACAAAACTTTTTAAACACTAAAACAGCTGAAATTCCTAAGAGTGTTAGCTCTCCTAAGTTGGGATCTCCCCATAAGAATTTTGTCTTAAACAAAAATAATCTTAGAGCTGCCGCTGTTACAAAGACAAGTTTCCTAACAATATGTATTTGTTGTTAGGTTTTGGTTCTGTAAAATAAACCCTCTCCACAGGGTGCATCCTTGTGGTTTAGGCTACTGAGAAGCTGGCACACAGACCATGCAAAGTCCAAAGACCCAAGTTCAAAACCTGCAGTCAGGGTGAAAAACCTAAATAAATAAGATGCTTACTCCTACTCTTCCTTCTTTAAATGCTTCTTCCTCCTCTCCCTTCCTCTCTTGAAAAAAAAAGCTCTCTCCCAACCCTGGGATCTTTTCTTGAAACTAAACAGAAAACCTGATAGGGAAACAACAGAACAGGCTTCTGCTCGTAGGCAACCCATAATGGTCAGTTAGTCAGTGTGTCCCAAGATGGAAAACTGGGCTTGTGCAAAGCACCTCATCCTACGTTGCGGTGACCTGTATCTCTCTCCAACAAAACAGAGGCCTGTTACATGGCTCCAGAGACCGATGATAGAAATTAAGCAACTCGTACAATTTTAAAAAGCATTATCAAGCCCTCTCAAAAGCAAAACTAAAATGGTTGGTTGGACACTTTGAATGACCCAATGATTTCTGAGATGAACTAATGGGAACTCAACAAACATGGTTCTGTCCGTGAAACCAGGCCTTCTGGAAGGGACACAGTATGGGCTATAAGAGCTCACATACTTTGGATCCACTGTAAAGTTTGTCAAATACATGAACAAAATTCTTCACTTAGGACTAAAGAAGATACGCTATATTTAAAAATCACTGTCATAAAAAATATTTACAATTCATTTATAATACACGTTTAGATCTCACTTGTCAGGAAAATATTTTTTCATCTTAAAAAAACTGTAAACTTCTTTCTTATATGTTTCAAATATTTAACATTGCCCCTTCAGATACTCTCTAAAAATAAACATGCGAATTCTTAAAAACAATTTCACATTACTTGAAAAACAACTGAAAAGGAAAGTACACAATCTGAGTCAGAGCTCAAGTCTGAATTTAGCCAACAAAGGGAGGTGATCCGAAGAGTTATTTTCATTTGGAAGTCCATTAACAGTCCATAAGTCTTGTTCTGTAAGAAGTGACAGTCTAGCTAGGAGTTTCAAGCCACCAACCAAAGCAACTTCAGCTTCTCCTGTTTTAAAGAAGTACATGTTTAGTGAAACTGTCTCAACAGGTTATTGTAAATCAGTCATACAAATTTTTTTTTCTAAACAATGGCAATACAGACCCCCCCCTCCAAAAGTCTAATATGAAACAGATTTTAGGATGTGATCAAAGTTTTACTGAGTTATAACCTAATTATAGATTAGGCGGTTTCATATTTTTTCTACTTCAAGTTTTACAATCTTTAGAAGAAAGTATCAGTGTGTAGTACTAATGCTGACAGTAATCTGAGATTGACGACTATGTAAGAAATACATCCATCAACCACTTTGGAGCTGCATAAACCAGACAGACCCAGACCCAGCTGAGTAGGAAGTGTATAAGGTGACTGGAGAATAAATTAGTTTAATGTGGTCCCTCAGAGTCAGCACCCACAAAAGCTGGCACGCGTAAAAAGATGACTGCTTTGAATGTTAACATGGTGGTGTAGGCCCGGGACGCACTGCCGCCACCTAGTGCACAGTTATCGCATGACAGCCATGCATGCAAAGCAGCACGTGCGGTTATCCAGTGGGGAAGAGGTAAGCCATTTCCTGAGCATCACTAATCAGGACAACTCCAGTTTGAAAGGAAAATCAAAAAGAAGGGAAGAGGGGAAAAGAAAAGTACTAAAACAATGGAAGAGTAAAAAAAGAAAATCAGAAAAGACAAAACAGCTGCCCACATCGTAGACTTCCAAAGTTTCCTTTTACTTATTTTAAACCGCATTTCCTTCTCCACTTTGCATCCTTTGGTTAATATAAAAACCTCATTTTAATTAAACCATATGAGGAAAGTGTTTTCTCATCTTTGTCTGCTGGAAAACATATAGTCATATCATGGACTACTTTTTCTCAGAAAGGACCCACTATTCCAGGGTCAACATGACCAAATTGTCTATAGTTGGCCCAATCACCAGGATGCCTTCAATAAGGCAGCTTGTTAAGTAAAATGTAAATATAAAGCTGTATGATGATATAAGATATTCAGCTGCTGTCACAGGAAAAAGAGTAAAGTTATGGGAACTGTAAAACCAAATGGCTGTGGGAAAGACCGCCAACTCAGAAGCTGACTGGAACTGGAAGGCAGAGCTGAAAATATGGTTAAGTAATAATTTGCTTCAAGGTTTTCCACTGCCTCCATCTTTTTCAGATAACTAACTGATTTATTCAAATATAACAATCTGTCAAATATATTACCAAACTGAGAATAGTTTTAAATTTAGAACTTTATTTAGATGCTTAGCTAACTTTGGAGCATTGAGCTTTTACTCACTGTTCTCTAGCCAAATTAAAGATGCAACCTTTACCTGGCTGCTCAGCTACATCTTCCTTCTCAGCAGAATAGAAAATATAATCTACAGTTATGGCACTCCGGGAATGACAGGTTGTCACTTCTGGAATTCCAGTGTCAGGAAAGTAATGTGAATAAACAGATGATAAGCTGAAATGGTGCTTCAAATTTGAAGATAATCTAAATTGAAAAGAAAAAATGTTTAGCATTCAAGTTTCTTAAAATTTTTATAAGTCTTCCTACTTCAAGTAATTTTTCATTTAGTTTCCAGACAGAATGCATAAGAACAAGCATTAAATAGATCATACTGCCATGTTCATTAGTTCATATAGCCAAAATCCAGTAATGAGGCCAAATACAAGAAGGAAATAATTAACATACGTGACTTTTTTTTTATCAATTACAACATATTTGAGAGCCTCTGCTTAGTAATGAACATGCATTCTAAAATAAATTATGTGTTTATTATGTTTTTAAGGAAGAAAAATCTAAGTGTCCTACAGGAATGCTATTTAGAAACCATAAGACTTTTTGATGTCAGAGGGGTCATATTTTTCTATAATTTTTTCTAACACTGATAAAAATGAGATAATTTGCACTGTATTTCAAAAGAGCTTGCATAATGTTTTACATTTCCCCACATTACAAATACATGTGACGCTGTGAGTAAACGGTCGAAGTCATTTCCTATTAACATATCATAAATATTAAGAATTTTCTGTAACATAAAAATAAAAACATTAATTTTAAGAGGAAGGAAGGAAAGACTAGAAGGGAAAGGAGGAAGAAGCATTTTTATTTATTGGTGTTTCCCCCAGAGTCATGTTCCCGGGCTTTACATGGTCCATACCCCATGGTCTCATCTGCCTGAGCCACCAGGGTGTGCCTGGAAAACCATTTTTCATTAACCTAACAAACATTTACCAAATATCTACCAAGTTCCAGGTACTATATTAAGAGGTGAGGATACATGGATAAAGATTCTGGCCTGCTTTCTAAAAGCTTATACGTCAATGAACAAAGGTAATTCCTTCAGAGTAGCTAACCTCCAAGTATGTTGGACTTACATTTACAATATTACTAAATGTAAATAGATCTGCTGCAGACTGCTATCTAACTATCAACGAATTTTCAGTTTACACATATAGCTATACAGATAAACACACTAAATTTATATACATATTTAAAAATACCTTATACCTCCCTCTTGTTTTTTAAAGGCTAAGTGCAGGCAGGAATGAGGGTGAGCAGCGGTAGGCAGGAAGAGAAAAGAGGAAGAAGCACTCCCATCTATTTTTATTTAGTTGCTCATCTTTGTTCGTTCCTCCTGGCCTTGGTCTTGAACCGGGTCACTGGGATGTCTATGGACTATGCTGCAGTGGACCTGTCCTCTATGACACCAGGGATGCCTATACACCATTTTCTTATAAAGATTTTAGACTTACTCAAAATTACTTATTCAGCCTTTTTATTAATCTTACTTAGGGGAAGCTTAATATATTTGAAATACTTAAATTTGTAAATATTCCTTAAAAAAATTTAAAAAAACATTGCTTCCTTTCTCTTATTTATAAGATACTGTTTTCTCAAAACAAGATATACAAAATCAAATCAATCAAGAAGAAAGCAGATAAAATGAATGAGATGATGCGAATTTGGTCCTTAAATTTAAATGTTACATGAAAACTATGAAAGAGCCACAATATAAAATAATCAAGACATTTCAACCCTCTCCATACACAAGATTTAAGTCTCCATCCTGTTTTATTAACACACCAGAGATGAAACAATCTTGCTTCTTTAATAAGGAATCCAGACATCTTCACCCCTCTCCCCGTAAAGATGCTCTCCTATAGTGCAGGACTATAAATGATCTTTTCTACTATACATTCTTTTTAGCTCAACGTTCCTAGAGACTGTTCTGAGCTCTCATTAGTCAAAGAAGGCTAATAAGAATCCTCTTGAAATCTGGAAGATATACTTCTGTGACACAACCTTTAAGTATGAAAAGGCAGTAAGTTTCCTATCATAACAGTCCACACTCTGTCCTTTCAATTCTACTGTTGAAACACATGCTGTGTGTCAAACATGGAGTGTCCATACTTCGTCTCATGTAATCTTCAAACAACCTACATCATAAGTTAAGGAAATTGAATTTCAGAGATGTTAGCTTTCTAGCTCAAAATCACAGGGCCAACAAGTATCAAAGTCAAGATTAAAACCCAGGTCTATTTGACTTAAGGACCAGCAATCTCCACTAGCAAGGAAAACCATCTTTTATCCAAGTAATTTTTGTGAAAAAAAAAATTTCTTTTTTTTGCTCAGCTAAAGTCTGCAAATGTCTACTCTTCTTCTCAGAACTCACTTTTCAGATGTTACCAGGACCTCTGTTTTGTCCAGTTGTGTTTGTGCTGGATCAATATCTGGAAGAACAAAGACATATATGTCGATGTTATTAATATACTGATTTGTTGTAGTTTGTCTTACTAGCTTCTCTTGCTTCCTCTTCCTTTAGGAACACAAAGACATATCTAATTTAGAGAGATGCCTCATTAAATGTTTTATCCTGGAATCGACATGTTTTTATGGTCTCCAGAATTAGCAAAAATAAAATGTACACATTTTCAAAGCAACATGCAATAATTCATGCAAAGATCATATTGGAAGTTCAACTTTAAAATGGGAAATTTAGAGCTCTTACAAAAAAGGAATAAGCAAAAAGCTACTTTTATTTATGAATATTCATCCCTGAGACGTTACCCCTTCGCTATCCTTTTAATTTCTTCCAAGGGAACATGAATACTAAGTAGACTGTCAAAGCATCGCAAATACTTACCTGTCTTTTCTACTTCTGGAACCTGCTGTACCTCATACACACAGTTCTGTGAGATACCTAGGTTTGGGGGCCAAATTGGAATAGATAAAATTCTTTGTCCCCGTGAAGATTGTTCCTGGCCAGATACCTAAACAAAATTTCAACAAGTGTCTTAAGTGAAGAGATTTCAAATGGTTTCTGTATGTTATGTGATTATTTGTGCTTATAATAGATTGTTCAAATATAGTTCAGACAATATATTATTTACATAAAAATGGAAATCTTTTCCCATACATGCTTTTCTCAGATTTGGTCATCTAAATGATCTCTAGCTTTGGACTAAACTGCCCCTCCTTTTTTGCAGCCTCATTATAGTTCCTACTATATAAAACACTAAGGAAAATCAACTCGTGTAAGATTTTAAACTATCATTTAAAATTCAGCAGAGCTGATTTTGGTTAAATATACTGAAGATCAAATGCTGTAAAGTAAACAGAAGAAAGCACAGTGAAAATAGAAACATGGGATGAATTATAATAAGCTACCACTTAAAACGTTTATTGTCGTGTGAAAGGAAATATATAAAAAAGAAGTATCACTTTTTTGTCAACGGTATTGCCTATTTCCATCATTCAAAACTGGATTCTGCCATCTTGTGAGAAGTCCTTCATTTTGTGAAGTATTCAAATCTATTAATGTTTTTTCCTTTTTCCCCTACTTTGGATATTTTGCTACCTAATTCTTCCAAGCAGAATGGTGCGATAAATAAATGGAAAAGATGAAATTCAACCAAGTGGATACAAATTCCTCTTAGTGACTGTGGAAATCATCATAGGATGGTAAAGTGAGGGTACTGGGTCATCTGAGGTTTTCCCACAGCTGTATGAGGACTCTCCCCACATCACAGTGAAGTCTGCCATCTAAGGAAGTAAATACTTACCTTACCTATGGCAAGTCCTTCATAATTTAATTTCCCTTCCTTTATGAAACTATAGAGTGGAGAACCAGGAACGGAATTAAAGTCACCGCACATAATGACAGGACAGACGCTGCCATCTTTCTGATGGGCCACACTGGAAATCTCTGCCAAGAGCATGGCCAACTGGGTCAGCTTGATATCACCACGCCGTGGGTTATACAGCAGATGTGTATTGGCGACACAGACGGCGGGGGAGGTGGCACTGGGAGACTTGGGCTGCAAGAGTAACACTAGTCCAACATTGTCTCTATCCAACAGAGGAACATCAGGGCGGTAGAATTCCACTGCGCTCACTGATAAGAGTGAGAATTTAGAATGTTTGAAGCAAATGGCACAGCCATCAGGTTTCTTTCCTGTCCGCATCTTGTATTCACAGTGATAGCCTAAAAGAAAGAAATTAAAACAGGGCTGTTTTTTTTTCACACATACACACCAAAACACAACTCTCCTCATATTGCTGAACAATGTTTACCAAAGAATAATCTGCAAAACACTAGTAATGCAGGAAGTTAGTAAATGCTGGAATCAAAACAGTCTGGGGCACACCATGGTAGAGTAGTGGTTTGGTCTGCTGCCTTCAACAGTCACAGTTTACATATATCCCAAGGGTCCCAGTTAAAGACTTGGGCCAAGCTGAACAAACAGAATGCTGCTTCCTCCTTTCTCTTCCTGCTTTCCCTCATTGTCTGCTTGCATCTCTCCTTAAAAAGAAAAAAAGTTTTGGTAGCTGGGAATATCCTGGCATGCAGCTAAACTGCAGATTCGGGACTCAAGGCAGAAGCACTAGTGGAGGGGTGGAACTGTGGGAGGACACGGATGGCCTGGTGAGCCAGAGCAAAGAGCCTGCCCAGCAGGATGGAGAAGGTATTTTTGGCACAGCATGGGAAGGAAAGCCAAAGCCATGGGAGCTGGAGCCTGTGTGGTGATATTACACTGGGTGCACCACAACCAGAAGTTAGCCAGGGAAATTCCCCACCCTCACCCACCAACACTTTGCACCAGAGTCTCAGGATCCGCCCTGAGACTTTGCCCACAGGATATACTACACGCCGGATTAAAGGAAGAAGGTAGTCTCCCTGAAGGAACTAACTCCAACACTACCCGCTAGCACCACCTTGTGGGTGGAGGCAGAACCGCAGACTGATTGCCAGTTGTGTGCTAGCAACACCATCACCTCAGGAAAACCGAACCCACAAATATATAAACAGAATGTCGAACAGAGAAAAGGCACAGAGAAATACATGTGAAATTATGGATCCAATGAAAAACCCAGGGGGAAATCCAAATACAGCAAACATGCAAAACACCTGAAGATGAATTTAGTGTAAGTGATAAACACACGCAAGGGAATCCAGAAAATAAAGGAAGTAAAAGAGAACATAAAGAAAGAGAAGAAATGAAGCAATTTGTTGAAGAAATGAATATGATAGCTGAACTAAAGAACTCAATTAGAGGAATGAAATAACAGGATGGATGAAACTTCCAATAGAATCAGTGATGTGGAAGGCAGGGCAGAGGAGCTCAATCAAGCAAACCAGCAAAGAGATTAAAAAAATGCAAAGAAACAAAGACAGCATCAGAGATCTTTGGGATCACATCGAAAGGAACACCATTCACATCACAGGGGGCCCAGAAGGAGAAGAGAGAGAAATGGTGGGAGGGGAGAGAAACTGTATTTGAAGAAATAACAGAACTTCCCAAACCTGAAGACTGAAGTAAGACTCCAGGCCCAGGAAACTCAAGAAGCTCCTAGTAAAAAAAAAAACAAAAAAGAACTACCACCTAGACATACTGTCATCAAGATGTCAAAAATACAAGACAAAGAATCTTAAAAGCATCCAGAGAAAAAAGTGTCACATACAAAGGAGGCCCCATAAGATTAAGGCCCCATTAAGATTTCTCAACTGAAAATCTATGGGCCAGAAGGGAACGGTGTGATATATTCGAAGTGCTAAAAGAAAAGGATTTTCTACCTATATACTATATCTGGCAAGACTCTCAGTCAGAACTGAAGAAATGATAAAAAGCTTTCCAATAAGCAAAAGTTAAAGGAATTCATCACCACAAAATCAGTTTTGCAAAAAATATTAAAGGATGCTCTATAAAGTGTAAAGAAACCCCATTTAAAGAGAGTAAGACAGCAAATATAAAAATCCGGGGGAGAAGAGAAAAAGCACGTGGATATTAGAATGAAAGTAAGACTAATCTGCTTTCAAATAAAAATAGGAAACATAGAATTCTTAATGGTAACTTCAGGGTAATCGCAAAACACATCCCCAGGGAAAAAGCAAAGAAGAAAATAAAAAGAGAAACCAATCAAAACATAACGACACCCAATCACCTAAGAAAAGAAAGAGAATAAAGGCATTGTCTGGAGCAACATACAGAAGACATGTAACAAAATGACAATAAGTAGCTACATATCAATAATCACGCTAAATGTTAATGGACTGAACTCACCAAACAAGGAAGAATAACTGAATGGATTAAAAAGCATAACCCAACCTTCTGCTGCATTCAGGAAATGATAAAAAATGATAAAAAAAAAAAAAAAGCTCAAAGTCTGTGGTTGGAAGACAATCCTACAGTAGAACAATAACCCCCAAAAAGCAGGAACAGTTATATTCATACTGGATAAAACAGACTTCCATCTAAAGAGCATAACGAAAGATAGAAATGTACACTATATCTGATTAAAGGGTCAATTCAGCATGACATAATGCTTATTAACATATAGGAACCAAATGAAAGCATGAAAATATATTAAGCAAGTATTATTAGATCTGATGAGAGACATCAACAACAACACAAAAATAGTGGGACACTTCAACACCCCACTTACAACAATGGACCAGGAAACCCGGCAGAAAGTTAACAGGGATACAGCTACTTTAAATGATCATCTGGAACAGATAGGTCTAACAGACATATACGAATCACTTCATGCAATGACTACGGATTTCACTTCCCTCTCAATTGCGCATGGAACATTGTCAAGAATCGATCATATGTCTCAACACAAAACATGTCTCAACAAATTTACAAAGACTGAAATCATACCAAGCATCTTCTCTGAACACAATGTTTTAAAACTAAAGATCAACCACAAAAAGAAAGCTGGACAACCCCAAATTAATCGGAAACTAAACAATATGCTCCTGGGTGACTCTTGGGTAAAAGAGGAACTCAAAATACTTAAGAGATAAATGAGTATAAAGACATGAATTACCAGAATCTGTGGGATACAGCAAAAGCAGCACAAAGAGGAAAGTTCATTGAAATCGAGGCCCACTTCAGGAAACAAGAAAAATCACAATAAACAAACTCTATATTTAAAAGTCAGTAGAAGAAAGGAAATAATCAAAATTTGAGCAGAAATAAATGAAATAGAAAACAAAAAGACAATATAGAAATTCAATGAAATCAAAGGTATCTTCTTTGAAAAAATAAATAAAATTGACAAACCAATGGCTAGACTCACAAGGAAAAAAGAGAGAAAATTCTCATAACTAGAATCAGAAATGAAAGGGGAGAAATTACAACAGATAACACAGAAATTCAAAACATCATAAGGGACTACTATGGACAATCTCAATGCAAAGTAGACAACCTTGAAGATATGGACAGTTTTAGAAAAAGAGTCTACCGAACCTGAACCTGGAAGAACTGGAAAACTTGAACAGAACAATCACAAGCAAAGAAATGGAAGAGGTAATCAAAAGTCTTCCTAAAAATAAAAGCCCAGGACCAGATGGCTTTTTTAGTCAGTTTCAACAAACCTTCAGAGAAAAATTAACACCTATTCTTCTCAAACTCTCAAAATATTGAAGAACAGGGAACAATCTCAAATACTTTTTATGAGGCTAACAAGACACTGATACCAAAAGCTGACAGAGACATCACCAAGAAAGAAAATTATAGACCAGTATCTCTAATGAACATAAATGCAAAAAAAATTCTCAACAAAATATTAGGAAACGGAATTCAACAATGCATCAAAAAGAAAATTCATCATGACCAAGCAGGATTTATTCTAGGGATACAGAGGTGGTTCAATATACGTATGTCTATTAATGTCATACACCATATTAACAAGAGCAGAGAGAAAAACCACATGAGTATATCAACAGATGCAGAGGAAGCTTTTGACAAGATCCAACACCCATTTATGATAAAAACCCTACATAAAATGGGATTAGAAGTTAAATACCTCAACATAATAAAAGACATATATGAAAAACTCACATCATAGTCATCATAGTCAATGACAAAAACACTGAAAGCATTTCCTCTAAGGTCAGGTACAAGGCAAGGCTGTCCACAATCACCACTGCTATTTAACATTGGACTGGAGGTTTTAGCCAGAGCAATTAGGCAAGGAAATAAAAGGAATCCATATTGGAAAAGAGGAAGTAAAACTATCATTATTTGCTTATGACATAATTATGTATTGAAAACCCTAAAAACTCTGTCAAAAAACTGCTAAAGGAGATAGACTTCTGGATGGTGATTCGACAGGATGCACTTTCGGGTTGCTCCCCAGACAAAGAAAAAAACAAAAAATCACCTATTTTCCTGAGACAAACACCAAGAAACAATCAGCACTTCACCTGGACACAGACTGGCTGATGACTAACAGTGGGTGAGGGCACCCGGCAAGGTTCTCAGCTAAACCATTATTTGCAGATGACATGATTATATATATTGAAAACCTCAAAAATTCTAACAAAAAACTTCTAAAACTCATCAAAGAATACAGTAAAGTGGCAGGCTACAAAATCAATGCACAAAAATCTGTTGCATTGTTATACACAAACAGCACACTAGAAGAAAACAAAATCATGAAGATCACATCATTTAAAATAAAAGTTAAATGAATGAAATACCTGGGTATATACCTAATAAAGGAAGTACAATGAAAACTACAAGTCTTTCTTAAAGAAACAGAGGAGGACACAAAGAAATAGAAAGACACCCCCTGCTTGTGGCTAGGAAGAATCAATATCATTAAAATGGCCATCTTACCCAAAGCAATATATAGGTTTAATGCAAAGTCCATCAAAATCCCACAGGCTTATTTCCAGTAAATAGAACAAAAAAAATCTTAAAATTTTTATGGAACAACAAAAGACCCTGAATAGCCAAAGCAATCATTAGAAAAAAGAACAAATCTGGAGGGATTACACACTTTGACTTTGAACTATATTACAAAGCTATAGTGATCAAAATGGTATGGTACTGGAATAATAACAGAGGCACAGATCAGTAGACTAGAACTGAATCACCAGAAACTGACCCACTCACATATAGTCAGTTTATCTACAACAAAGAAGTAAAAAGCATTCGATAGAAAAAGGAAAGTCTCTTCAACAAATGGTGTTGGGAAAACTGGACAGCCACATGCAAAAGAATGAAGCTAGACCACTCCCTAACACAATTCACAAAAATTAACTCAAAGTGAATTAGAGACTTGGACATAAGACTAGATATCATAAAGCTTTTAGAAGACAACACAGGAAAGACTATCCATGACATCAGTCATAGAGAAACCTTCCCAAAGAAGCCTTCCCTCAACTCTACCACCAAGGGAAACAAAAAGAAAATTAAACAACTGGGACTACATCAAACTAAGGAGCTTCTTCACAACAAAAGAGAAATCACCAAAACTGAAAGGAAACCTTCTAACTGGAAGATATTTGCATTCGACATTTCCGACAAAGGCTTAATATCTAAAATATAGAAAGAATACATAAAACTCAACAACAGAACAGGCAATCCAATCAAAAAATGGGAGGAGGAATTGGAGAGACACCAACTAAAGAGGATATACAGACGGCCAACAGGCATTTGAAATTATGTTCCTACTCACTGGTTATCAGGAAAATGCAAACTAAAACAACTATAAGATATCACTTTACACCTAAAAGAGTGGGCATTATTCAAAGGTCTGGAAACAACAAATGCTGGTAAGGATGTGGAGAAAAGGGAACACTTTTGCACTGCTGGTGGGAATGCAAATTGGTACAACCCCTATGAAGAACTTTGGAGATTCTTCAAAAAACTGAAGATGGAAATTCTATATGATCCTGTCATTCCATTTCTGGGCATCTATCCAAAAGATACAAAACACCCATCCACAGAGATGTATCGGCCCTATTCACAATAGCTAAGAATTGGAAATTACCTAAGTGCCCAACATCAGATGAATGGATAAAGAAGATGTGGTACATATATACAATGGAATACTACAGTCCTTAGAAGAGATGATATTCTGCCATTTACATGCACACGGATATTTAGAGGGCATTATGATAAGTGAAATAAGTCAAAAGAAGAAAGACACCAGATGATCTCACTCATAGGTGGAATGTGAATAGACAAAATCACGTAACAGATGAAACAAAATCAACCCTTGGACACTTGCAACAGAACTGAGATTACTAATAGGGAGTGGGAAGGGGGCTTGCGGGGGAAGTGGTGGAACCCACTGATCAATGGTGAAGAACACTTGGTGATTTGGTGGAAGGCAGGGTGTGTTGACATATATTTGGCAGACTTCAGTCTCATGCCAATATTCCTCTTTGCCTCTCACATTCATCCTAGACAAAGACAGAGAGGGCTTACAATCATCCTCACATCCCACATATCTGATCTTTACCCCCTATACACACACACACACACAAACCTCAGCCCCTTTACGTACTGCCAGTCCCTGCAACCGCAGGACCTGTCCCCTGCCATCTGGAATGCTTGAGCCAGGGTGGTTCCTTTAAGACTCTGCTCAAATGTTACCTTTTCTCATCATTTTGCTTAAAATTGAAATCTGACCCATTCCACTTTCCATTTTTCTCCAGAAAACTATGATCTAATGCTGTATTTACTTACTTAGTTGGGTTATTGTCAGCCTTTCTTCACTAGATGCTTTATCCATTTTGTTCACTGCTGTATCCCTACTTCTAGAATGGTGCCTGGTATATAGTAGGTGCTCAAAAGGACGTCTGACGAATGAATGTATGCCGAGTAGGCAGCACTTCTCAAACACATGCCCTCTTTAGAAGTTTTCCTTCATCAACCACCAGGTATCCATTAGCCACTAGTAAACAGTGGTGTGTTAATATGATGAGGTAGACAGAATGGTCTCTGATCTCAGGGAGCTCAGACCATAGGGGTCTGGTGGTCAGCAGATCAGCTCCTGGAAAGGAAGCTACCAAGAGATTCTTAAACACCCTTCCTTGTGAATGAAAATGTTATATCAACGTAAGTTTCCACTTGAAATACCTCAGGCTTTTCCTATCCTTTTAATATGGTATTTCTCAATATACCACAAATCTTTGATGGCAAGTTATGCTCTAACAAATACAAATCTTCAAAAGAAAACTTGACTAAAATAAAAGTTAAATTGTACCCAATGATTCCAAACTTGGTCTGATCTCTGTTCCATAATGATCTTCCTGAACTTCTTGCAAGCAAAGTACCTAGGAAGAAAAAAAAAGGCAAGAAGTAAAATAGAGAGATGCAAACAAAATTTTTATGGTGCTTCCATCTTTAAAAAAACAGGTTTTTAGGTGTGCCTTAGTGGAGCTCTAAAGGAGCAAGCCACATATCCCTGGGTTCGAGGCTGGGGTCCAGGCAGAAAATAACCGGTGTAAACAACTAAATACAAATAAAACAGTAAAGTGCTTCTTCCTCCTCTCTCTCCCTTCCTGGCTGCCTACTGACCTTCATTCCTGCCTGGACCCTTCCTTTAAAAAGATAAAAAATTAAAAAAAGCAAAACAGGCTATTAAAATTCTAGAAAACTGATGAAAGTTAAAATAAAAGGCTTATAATCCTTTTTTCTTATTTATAGATCAGTGTTTACAAATTTGCTCAGTCCCCAAAACCCTGACCTTCAATCACATTCATCTCTTATTATGCAAAACTACTATTTCCCAAAGGAAATAGTTTTAATTTAGATGTCAGTACATTTTTCCTGAATCTACACGTTCATTAGCACTACTAAATCCTTCTAATTCTTTCTTAAGAAGTGATTTCTCTGAATGTCATCATTTAGATTAATTTTGCATGATTTAAATTTCAAGTCAAAGGAAACTAACTGATAATATGTTGGCTTTCGCTATCTCAAAACTGACCAGTACTTAACATTTTGGGGCCTTTTTGAAAAACTAGATGAGCAGAGCAAACATTATTAGCAAATAGCTCTTTGGAAGTCATGATAACTTGTTAATAGCTGTTCCATTACTAAATTAAAAATTCCTTCTTAGCCCACAAACAAAAGGGAGTAAACTATTTAGTTCATAAATAATGTGACTTATTCTTGTATGAAGAATTATGATGAAGTTTTGTACTTACATCTGCATCAAAATGTTTAATTTCTTTCAGAATATTGGGAAACCTAAAACTCCAGTGTAGTACTGGCCGCCGGCAGTGTCTATAGAGGTGTGAATTGTCTTCCAACAAGTCCTGTGAAAGTATATTATAGGACATCACTGAAAAGTCAAATTTGTTCCCACTGTCTTCACATCTGGGGTCAGTTTTGTCTCCTATGGTCTTCGTTTTTTCTTTATTATGATTA
This sequence comes from Solenodon paradoxus, assembly GCA_004363575.1. Classification (NCBI taxonomy): domain Eukaryota; kingdom Metazoa; phylum Chordata; class Mammalia; order Eulipotyphla; family Solenodontidae; genus Solenodon; species Solenodon paradoxus. The sequence continues at coordinate 315,025 of RJWH01000592.1, read as the reverse complement.
CATATATTTTCCCAATGCCGCGTTAGCATGCCTGTTAAAATATATTGGACAAAATATAAAGAATTAATAAGAAAGAGTCCATATATTTTCTTGTATTTTAAGAAGAAGGTAATTTCTTGCCTTCCAAAATTTTCCATAGGCAGAACAGAATGCTTCTCCCTAGGAAATGGCAATGTTACATTGAATGGTGAGAAATTAGCATCAAGCTGATTTCCAAGGCGGTAAAATACTATATTGATTAAACAGAAGTACAAAAAAATTTGAGGGGAACAGACATTTTGATCAGAGGATAGAAGAAGGTAATTCTTATGAATGCTGAGCTGTGAGTAGAAAAAGGGAGTTGGAAACTTATGATACCAAGAAGTTACTAGGAACCTGAGGAGAAAGGTAAAGGAAAAAAAGGTGGAAGAAAACCAAACTAAACAAAAGCTTTCAGCTATTACGGAATTTAGTGGAAAGTTTGGTGCTATGTCCAGGGAGCAGAGGAAACTATCCTCTTTCCCTCATCAATATGGAAAGTCCTACCCTCAAGTGCCCACATCTAAAGTTCACTGTACCAGCTTTGCAGAGCTACTTTGAGATTATTTCTACGGGGGGAAAACTGATTATCAACTCCTGATGATCTAGAACACAATTCATTCATAAACTGGGGACTGTCTATGTCACTTTAGTCACTACTCAGTCTTCATATTCACTCAAGACGGAAAGGGCTGTAATCACGTAAACAAAATGTCACTACCATCACTAAGTTACAGCACTATTCATGTCACCACATTAAAATAAGAAAGATGAAGAGCTAAAAACCAGTTCCTACTTCTTGTAAAATATGTCTATTTTAAGGCATATAAGAGCATTAAGATTTTTAATAGTCCTGGCAATTAGAATTGTGGGTCAATTCTTTTTGCAATTCATTTTTTGAAAAGAAAGCCCAAAAAATTTTCTAAGTAATAGTTATTTTCAAACGTGTACTGTTTGTACAACCCTTCAGCACTCCTTTTCTTGTCCTAGTCATCAATACCTGGTGTGGTGGGACTGTGACAATGGGGGAACACATATTTTGTCATGACCACATCTGATTTGAACAAAGAGACATATTTAAATGCCAAGGTCCCAGGGAAGACAATCTGGAAACTACTGGGAGACAGGGTAGTCTCTGGCCCGAATAAACCAGAACATAATTCACACTCCAAAAGCTTATGTACCTTCCACGTCAGAGGAAAAGGTGAGCACAGCAGAGAAGGCGGATGAACCAAAAAAAGTAAGCAATCAGCCTGATCAGGTGCTAGGGTGCCTAATTAAAAAGTCATAATTGTATCACACAAATGCTTCAAACACCACTTTAAAGCGATAGGCAGGTTAGTAATACTGTTCTCTTGGCTGAAAAGCATTAGAGAAATACTGGAAGTCACAGATTTGGCTTAATGGAGAGAATTTTCCTTATTCAGAACACTTAGGGAGAATGGACACATAGGAAGTCAAGTTGCAATCAGGCATCAGTCTGTACAGGCTATTTCCTGTCCCTCAAAGGGAAACAGTACCATGATATTCTGAGTACCAACTATGAAGCTGGGCACTCTGACACATCCCTCTTTAATCTGGATGACTATCAAAGCAGGCACAGCTTTCCACTGGAAAACCAAGGAGCAAAGAGGAGCGGGGAGTGGTCCTGGAGCCCCATTCTTGGATCACTATGTCACAGCTCCACCTTAGAAAAAGCTAAACCAAAGCAATGTGCTGACACAATGAACAACGCAAATGTGAACGAAAAACAATCTCATCGCAATATACAGTCCTAGAGCTATAGAGATTATGACTTGGTCTTAGGAACCTAATTAAAATTAAAATGCCTCTAAATACACCTTACACCTTTCAATCATTCAAACAAACATTCATTTAGAAACACATACTGTGATTAAGTTCTGTATAGATTCTCATTCCTCACCATTTAGAATTTCTACTTAAATGTGCATGTCTTTTTCTAACTAGGTTCTCTGTCGCTGTGTAGCAATGTTGAAGAGTAGAGCTTAACAACTCTGACTAGACCCCAGTAGGTCTACAGAGGACTTTCTGGTAACAAAGGCAAGAGGACTCCTTAGACCACTAGTCTTTTAGTTCTGACTTCCAGGTGAGACTCTGAATCATCTTCTTTTGATACACTTTAGTCAGCTCCCTACACCTTAACACCCACACAGTCTATTTTTCAAAGGAATCATCTTTACTGAAAACCACAGCTCATTACTAAGAACAATTCCAAATTCTACTTAGACAATTCATGTATACTTTAGGGGCTGAGGCGGGGACCGGGTTAGCAGCAGAGAGGGAGCCTAGTGAGTTGTTTAGAGTAAAAAGAATGAGAAAAATACAAACAATCGATTATTTAGAAAGAAGTCTCAAATAAGATGTGATTTCCTTTTTAAAAGATATAGCCTCTTATAGACTATCTTAAGATTGTATCTATAGACCCAGTTAGAGAAATACAAATTGAATAAGCTGGAATCTTATTCTGTAAGAATATATCTTTCATTTACAATGGTTTTTAAGAGAATTCTTTTGTCTTATACATCTACCAGTTTCTAAGCTCTAAGAACCTTTGTTTCAAAAACACTGGATTTGAAAATTATTCTTAAATTCAACAAAGTTTTAACGGATTCCTACATTCTTTCCCAACCTTATTGTATAAATAAATAAATAAATTTATACTTCTATTTTTACTGCCGGAAATACACCAAAAATTTGGATTGAAAAAAAGTCTTTATTAAAATTTTACCCCGTTTTTCCTAACAGAAAACTATTGGCTAAAAATGAACACCTCTAAAACCTGCAGGAGAGTTTCTTAGGATAAGATAGGAAAGTTCAAGTCTATAGGTTATGTCTATTTCTCCACCAAGATAAATGTCACCTTTACCTTGGTGCTTTCTTCGTTTTGATGAAGGCTCATCCCCCTCAGAACTCATGGTGTAACTAGAGAGATGAATCAGAGAGGTCTGGCTCAGGTTGTCTGGTCTCCAGTTCCAATACTGAAACTGAGGTCTAGACTCAAATAAACAAGGTGGTCTCCAAGTTAGGGAAAAATGTCTACTACTGAAGTAGGGATAAGGTGCTTGAGAATAATGTCCAGGCCACCTCATACAACTAGAAATATGTCTGTTCCAGCAACACCTTTGCAGATCCTCCCACGGTGTAGTCCATTCTCTGCCCAGACTCTTCTGGTGATGGGGTAACATGGGGTATCTAAAAGAAATAAATACACTCCTTGAGGCACCACTTTCTGTTCAGCTATAGTAAATAAAAATGTAAATGTTTCCTCAAGGGACGATAATCTCTAATATTTAAAATCCAACTTCTAAATCTGTGATGGATGAGAGAAAAGCAGTTACGATTTAACTATTTGCAGCAAAATCTCAGTACTCTCCCTAAATGACTATGAATGATTTCCTAAATGTTTAACACAGAATCCACCAGGCTCCAAAAACAACATAAACTTCAAAAGGTCAACTCATGAATCAACCGTCAAACTTGTATTTAATGTATTTCTAGTATCTAATAAATCTGAATGGACAAAAATAATCCACAGCATACAGAATACTTTTTATCAAACATGGGGCACAAAAGCTGATGACAATGAAAGAGAACCCTCCAACTTGGGTTTGGAGTCAAACATGTTTCTGAATATGTTTTAAAATCAAGGGTATCTTTTCCAGACATTTGCATAGCTAAGAAAATAAATGCCTATGCACAACTTCATCAAAGTACCTCTTTTGGTAATCAGTGAGTAGATAATTTATCCCCTTCCAGACCCTTTTTAAAGCCTGCTTTTCTTTGGGGCTAAATGAAAGAGGAGCCATTACTTACTAGGAATTCATCACACTCCAAACTCAACATTATCAATTTAACCTATCATACAAAATATCTCCAAAGTACTATGGTCATTATTTTGAACAGACATTGCTCTCAAGCTCACTTAAGAAGCAATGCAACGTTAGCACCATTTCATCTTACTCTACAATACTGGCAAAATATTAGGATTAGAGGACTTCTTCCCTTAGAATTCATGAAAGGTACCTTTTCAAGACAGTGTCAATAACGTTTACTTCTACCACTAAATGAATCCTGCTTACATTTAACCTTTAGGCTTAATGTTCTTTTCATTTCAACAGCGTTCACATTTTTTTTGTTGTATGTTTGCAAGTTGTGCTTTCTCGAATAGTTCTACTTTCAACTTAATTGTAAACCTCTGAGAGCCTGAGGCATGTAGTCTGTTCTGCTTGCTCCATCCCTCCACTTTCCGTCCTAAAGAGCTGCGGTATTCACTTGAACGCTTGAGTTACAAAACTCCGTCTCTGTATTTGGAGAATGTCCTTTTCTCTTGGAATGAGCTCTTTCCAGGCGGGGGCTCCCGGCTAGTCTTCCCCGGCCTCTCCCTGGCGCCTCGCACAATGCCCGGCATACGCGGAGCCCAGGGGACAGCTGACTCCGGAGAGACAACGACGCCAGGCCCGCCGGAGTCACAGCTAGTGGTGGTTGTGACAGGCTGCCCAGCGGGGCACGCCCGCGACTCCCCGAGCTCGCGGGTAACGCGTTTACTGTAAACGAAGGACTTAGGCGCAGCTGCCCGCAACCCCGAAGCGGCCCCCGAAAAGCGCGCTCCAGGCAGCGTCTCCCGGGTGTGGGAGCACCGGGTGGCACGAGGCTGCTGCCCGGGTGATGAGGTCTGTGGCGCCAGCAATCCTGGGGCACCTGTCGGGCGCCCGCCCGCCCGCCCGCCGCCGCCGCCGCCCGTCCTGTCCTACTGACCGGCCTCTGCCCACCATACAGCGGCCGTAGCCCCTCCTCACACAGCGCCACGCTTCCATCGTCCCCTTCGCGGGGCCGCGGCTCGGCCTCAGCCTCTTCGCCCGCCCGGAGCCCGGAAGCGCCGGGGGCGCGCCATCGCCGCCGCAAGGCCTGCCGGGAGTCGCAGCCCGGCCCGCGCCCAGGAACCCCGCCCGCCGCGGCACCGGACCCAGCCCCTCTACCTAAAGGCACGCGCAGAACTTGCGAGGCACGTCGGAATCGGGCAACGCCCACCCTCCGTCTTAAAGGAACAGCGAGCAATAATCTAAAAGCTGTACACCTTTAATGAGGTCTGGAGCGGGCCGCATAGTGCTGGATAAATAAAGTAAACTGCTTTAGTAAATTTTTATAATGTGTTTGGAGATTTGAAGAGTGGATGCCCAAGGTGGGACTTGGGTTGTTTCCTACAGAACTGACACTAGGAACATTTGCAATTAATGGTGCGGGGACCTTGCCACAAAGCTCACTTTTACAAGTATTTGCGACTTGTATGCCCACCTCTATCGACTATAGAGTATAGGACACTAGGTTCCTGGAGACCAAAGACTTAAATGCAGCCCCTCCAAGAGAAGGAGAACCGTGGAGAAGCAGAGCAGGAGAGGATGGATCATTGCTTTCGTGGGCAAGTTGGTGGGTGATTTTCCAGGAATGCCTTTTTTTTTTTTTTTAATTCTCTTGGATTATAAGGAAATGACATGTATTTGAAAAACACTTTCCTCAGTCTAACTAGACAGGTTCCCAGAACTTCCTTCCTAGGAGGACATGGGTCATAAACTGAAGCTGCATTACTGTGGATTGTAGGGGAAAATGTTGAGACAACAGAAAACATGACTTCTTTTCTCAAATGGGTACTCACACCAGAGAGGACATTATTGGTCTTCCCACATGTAGCTCCTCACGCTCTCCTCTGACCTCCCCTCTCTCCACCTCTTCACTCTTCTCTGTGTCTAAGGAGCCGCTGCTCAGGTCCACTCTTGTTCTTTAATACTTTCCCAGATATTCCAGGACCCCTAAAACTGACCAAGCCAGGCAATCATTTTTCAGAGGTGAGCTCAGTTTCATGACATCTATAAGTCACAGTACTATAGGGACTCCAATCTACAAAATCCACATTTGAGAGTGAGAGATGGGATACAAAAGGGGTTGGGGGCAGAGAGAAGAGAAGGGCCATCCTGAATTTTATATCCTACTTGCCAAATTCCTATCATTCTATGTCTCTTTGAAAAGCCTAGACATCAAGAGTTTCTAATTTAATTAGGCCATACAGATTCAGAAACAAACAAGAAATTCTAGCAAGGACTGAGTGCTACAGCATTTTCATCAAGGACCACAAGGCAGGACATATGCTCTTGGAGGACTTTATCAGCTTTCCAGACCAGTTTACAGCCCAGTGTGATTAAGTATGCTCTCCTCCACACGAAATCTTCAATTTGTTTCCACTCTGGCAGGGTCAGATGTAATATTAAGCTGGAAAAAAAAGAAACTATGAAAAAAGGGAGGATTCTCCAACCATAAAGAATTTGGAATGCAAATTGTGGGGGGGCGGTGGGATACCTTATCACCATGAAAACCTGGGATTTTTTAATTGAGATGGTTGATTGGTTATACAAAAACATTTTCCAGACTTTGGGGGTTGAGAGTGAACTATAAGAACATGTGTGGGAGTTCAGAGACACTCCAGATTTGTGTTTCCATTTTTAGTTCTTAAAGCTTTCTTGTAATCCACATTTTGCTAAATCCTGTTTTTTTATGAACAAAGGGGCAAAAATAAATTTTAGACCCTGTGTTTATATATTAATTTTATGTGCATGTATATATGATTATGAAAATTCACTAATTGTGAAGTCTTCATTAACAAAAGATACTAAGTTTCTTGAAGAACAGGAGAGAAGTAAGTCAATCAATATTTCAAAATAGATCATTACACAGTAGCATACCCATCCTTGGCTAAAATACTTGATATTATCAGATGTATATCTCTTATATAATTAATCTATACTAATTACCTCTCATTTAATTTTATAACATTTTGTCTTATTTGTAATTTTCTCTGTAGTTTCTCAAAGTGTCTGCATAAAGTTATGCATGTTTTCTTGGCACCCTGGTGGAGCAGAGGTTTGGTCTGCAGCCAAAGCACAGGCCATGTGCATCTTAAGGATCCGGGTTCATCTCCTGGACTGGAGAGAGCAACCAAATGTACAACTAAATAAAAGAAAATAAACTGCTTCTTCCTCTTTCTTCCTGCCTACTTACCGTCATTCCTACCTGTACCTTTCCTTTAATTTTTTTATAAAGTTATATATGTATTTTCTTAGTATAATTTACTTAACCATTTTACATGACCAATTTTTCTTTACATATAAAGATGATGCAAAATAAAGCAAACATATCTTCCACCCTATCTTATAACAAACAGGTGTGTCACAACTTTTCTTTAATCCTCATAGTATTTCATATCATCACTTTAGAGATGCATTAACTGTAATCAAAGAGGTTATATACTTGCCTCTGCCACAGCGAAGAAGTGTCAAGCCCACATTCAAGCATAGTTCCATAGTCCCAAAGTCCCACCTCATTATAATTAAGCTGCATACCTTAAATCTTCAGCACAGTGGCTCCTGGGAGTGTCTACACAACCCAGCTCTCTAAAGATACATGAACAACTAAACTATGCAAGCCTTCTGGATAGAAAACAAAAGGGGAGGGACATTAAGTAACATGCATTTTGAGCACCTAGGCTTTTTCTGGACCCACTGCAAAGGAGATAGAAAACCCCTTCTCTGAAACTGCTGACCCCCAGCTCATTGAAACTTCTAATCTAATCTATACACTAACTTAAAAACCCTGGAGCCCAGACACAAGGGCAGGGAGCAAAGCATGCAAAAGTAGGTCCTATCCTCCATGCTGAGAGTACATAAGCACTTTCTCTCCTGATCAATACAATAAAACCTTGTCTGAGAAATGTTTTGGACTGGTGCAATTTTCTGTTTGTTCGGGGATGTGAGAACACCAAAGAGGCTAACAGATCCTTGGGGTCAGTAACACTTGGGGCCAGAATGTTAAAGATTTAAAGTGTGTATCTGAATTATAATAAAGTGGTTAGGACTTGAAATGAGGGTATTCATTCATAGCTGGAGAGGTATTAGGAATAAGAAGGTAAAGTCCATCATACCTTCCCCTATCTGTCTCACTATCAGTCATAAATTCAATGTGAATGAATCAAATTATACTGAAGTGTCTTTAAGCAAGAACTCATATGAAACAAGGATATGTATTGACTAGGCATCTAAAATTTTGTGACCAGAGGCTCACAGGAACCTAACCCTGTACTTCCCTTAGGGGCAATGTTTCAGCATTTTTAACCCAATGTTGGCTGTAACCTTAGAGGACATATCTACCACATATAAGGAGAGTCAACTATAAGTATTCCTCGAAAGTTGGCATTTGTAGGAGCTCAAAACAGATCCCTCAAGACTCTAGAGACTGGAATCTGGGAGGAAGAGTACTTTGAGGTGAAAAAAACGGCAACTTTGAAGAATCTATAACCTCTTTCCTAATTTTGTGCTTCTCTTAACCAAAGAAACATCACCATTCCCTTAAGCCCCAACCCTTTCCTTAACGGAAATAGTGTCCCCCATCACCTAAAAGAATGTATTTTGGGAATCCAAAAGACAGTTTACCTATAAATTGTTCTAAGAAACCTACATCCTAACCACTAGTGACCCCTCCTTTCTTCCCCACACCCCAGGCCCCTTTTCCAGGCCTCAGCACAGGGTATAAATCATAAGTTTGCCCCAGCTACCTCAGAATTTACCCCCATGTAAAGTCTCCATAAATATGTTATTAAAATTGACTTTTCTCTTACTAATCAAGTCTAGTATTAATTTGTTACAATGTCCAACCTAGAAGAACCTCAGAGAAATGGGGAAACTTTTCCTTAGACATTTCCACCCCCGCCACGTGCCCCCCCACCCCTCCTACACCACTTCACTTTCATAAAAGACCAGCTATTTGGTGGTAACTTTTGCAAGTATTTTGACTCTGCTCATGCCTAAATTATACATTTAGCTGGAAGATGTTTATGTGCCTCATGATGGCTAACATCAAGGTGTGAGTTCTCCTCAATGATCTTCAGTTCATGAATAGTATCTAAACCTAGCGAGTCTGTGATCCTGGATGACAAAATAAGATTTAAAGGAATTTTCCATAAGAAAAAAGCAAAGGTTTACCAAAACCTCATTTCTTTGCTTTTAATTCACTTTATATAAGCTTAATATGGGTCCATTTGTTATTTCATTCAAGTCAGAATTGTGGTCATATGTCAATGACTTTGATAAAGATTGAAAAAACACAAATAATTAAAACAATATATTTTCCCAATTTTTTTATTGCAGCAACTTTGTTTTACAAATTAAACTCATATGTGTTGGCTCCCCATATGTTCAGTTTCCTCATTCCTCAGATGATATCATCACACTCTGCTTCCACCAAATCACCAAGTGTTCTTCCCCATTATCCAGTGAGCTATGCCACCTCTTATCACCCCCAAATCCCCCATCCCATTTCCTACTGGTAACCCCAGTTCTACTGCAAGTTTCTAAGGGATGGTTTTGTTACATTTTGTTTCATCTGCTCCTTGGTTTTGTCTATTCATATTGCACCTATGCGTGAGGTCATCTGATACCTATCTTTCTTCTTTTGGCTTATTTCACTTAGCATAATCCCCTCTAGATCCATCCAAGTTGATTCATATGACAGGATTTAATCTTTTCTAAGGGCTGTGTAGTATAACATTGTGCATCTATCCATACCACACCTTCTTTAATATTCATCTGATGTCGACAGTTTCCAGTTCTTAGATATTGTGAATAAGTCTGCACATGGGGGTGCATAAATTTCTGTGAAACAGTATTTTTGTGTATTTTGGGTAAACAGAAGTGAGATGGCGGGATCATATGGTATTTCCATCTTCAACTTTTTGAGGCATCTCCAAACTGCTTTCCACAGGGGTTGCACCAATTTACACTCCCATCAACAATGTAAAAGTGTTGCCTTTTCTCCACATCCTCACCAACATTTGTTGTTTTCAGACTTTTGGATAATAGCCAGTCTTTCAGGTGTAAAGTGATAACTCATTATTGTTTTGATTTGCAGCTCCCTGATAGCCAACAAGGAGGGACATCTTTCCATGTGCTTGTTGGTCATCTGTATAGTGTCTTCAGAAAAATATCTAATTCCTCTTCTCAGTTTTTGATTGGATTGCTTGTTTTCTTGTTATTGAGTTTTAATGAGTTCTTTGTATATTTTTGGTATTAAGTCCTTGCCAAGAATATGAAATGCAAATATATTCTCCTAGTTAGCATGTTGTCTTTTGGTTCTGGTGATGTTTTCTTTCATTGTGAAGATTTTCAGTTTGATGTAATCCCAATTGTTTATTTTTCTTTTTGTTTCCCCAGTTGAATCTCCAAAGGCCTCTCTCAGGCTGATGTCATGGAATGTCTTCCCTATGTTGTCTTCTAAGAATTTTATGGTATTAGTTTTCAAAATAAAATCTCTAATTCATTTTGAATTTATTTTTGCGAATAATGTTAGAGAGTTCTAAAAGAATGCAAAGCATGTGGCTGTCCCAACACCATTTATTTAAGAGACTTTCCTTTCTCCATCATATGCTTTTGACTCCTTTGTCATAGATTAACTGACTGTGTGTGAGTGGGTCAGTTTCTGGTGGTTTGGCTCTATTCCGCTGATCCGTACCTCTGTTATTATTCTAGTACCATATTGTTTTGATCACTATCACTTTATAGTATAGCTCAATGTTGGGGAGCATAAAGCACTCCAGATTTGTTCTTTCTTCTCATAATTTCTTTGTCTATTTGGGATCTTTTGTTGTTCCATACAAATTTGAAGATTTTTTTTCTTCTATTTCATGGAAATAAGGCTGTGGAATTTTAATGAAGATTTAATTAAATCTGTATATTGCTTTGGGTAAGATGACCTTTTTAATGATGTTGATTTTCCCCAACCATGAACAGGATCTGTCTTTCTATCTCTTTATATCCTCCTCTATTGCCTTTAAAAAGGATTTGTAGTTTTCATTGTATAGGACTTTCACCTCTTTTGCTAAGTATGTACCGAGATATTTGATTCTTTTTTCTTCTATTTTAAACAGTGTGGTTTTCTTGACTTCATTTTCTTCTAGCATGTTGTTTGCATATAAGAATGCAATGGCTTTTTTACATTGATTATGTAGTCAGCCACTTTACTGTATCTTACTATTATTGCGTTGCTGTCGAAGTCTCTCATCAGTTCTAATACGTGTATAAATATTTTGATGCTCCTTAATTTGGTGTATATACGTTAAGAAGCAATATGTCTTCTTGCTGGATTTATCCCGTGATCATTTTATAACGTCCATCTCTTGTCTTTTGTTATGCTTTTTAGTTGGAAGTCTGTTTCATCTGATTAAGTATGGCCATTACTGCTTTTGTATGGTTACCATTTGACTGTAGGATAGTCTTCCAATCATTTACTTTTAGTCTTTGTCTTTTGAAAGGAGGGTTTCCTGAATGCAGCAGAAGTTTGGGTTATACTTTTTAATCTATTCAGTCATTGTATCATTTGTTAAGTTCAGTAAATAAATGTTTAGGGTGATTATTGATATGTAGCTTTTTTTTGTTGTTGTTATTTTGCAATTTATCTTGTGTTGTTCCAGACAGTGCCTTTATTCTTCTCTTTCTCTTCTTAGGTGGGTTGGGTGTAGTTACATTTTGATTGGTTTCCCCTTTTGTTTTCTTCTTTGCTTTTTCCTTAGAGATGTATTTTGAGGTTGCCCTGAAGTTAGCATTAAGAATTCTATGTTTATTTCCTATTTCTATTTCAAAGCAGATTAGTCTTACTCTCATTCTAATATCCACATGCTTGTTCTCTTCTCCTTTTATATTTGCTGTCTTACTGTTTTTAAGCGGGGTTTCTTTACACTTTATAGAGCAACCTTTAGTATTTTTTGTAGAGCTGGTTTTGTGGTGATGAATTCCTTTAACTTTTGCGTATCAGAAATGCTTTTTACAATTTCTTCAGTTCTGAATGATAAGTCATTCAGGGTATAGTATCCTAGATTGAAAATCCTTTTCTTTCAGCACTTTGAATATATCAAACCATTTCCTTCTGTCCTGTAGAGTTTCAGGTGAGAAACCCACTGACAACCATATGCGGACTCTTTTGTGTATGACACATTTTTTGTTGGTTGCTTTTAAGATTCTTTATCTTGTATTTTTGACATTTTGAAGAAATATCTAGGTGTAGTTCATTTTGGGTTTCTTTTATTAGGAACTCTGAGTTTCTTGGGTCTGGAGACTTGCTTCACACTTCACTCTCTTGATTTCCTTAGTTCAGCTATCATGTTTTTCATTTCTTTTATATCATGCTTCATTTCTCTTTTTTGTTGTTCTCTGTTTCTTCTTCTATTATTTTCTTGATTTCCATGGTATGTTTATCACTTTTGCCCTAAATACATCTTCAGTTATTTTGCATACACCTGCTGTATTCAAATTTTCCCTTATTTTTGACTGGATTCATCATGTCATGTACTTCTCTGTGTCTTTGCTTGTTTGGTATTGACTTACACCAAGTAAACCTGGATATTTGTTTGAACATTGGAATTTCTCGAGTTTTGTGATTCTACCACTGGTTGAATTTTAAGTTTGTATGTGGATCTCTGATGGAGCCCGAGAGTTCAGCCTATGAGGTTGGAGTACGTGTGGGGGATGCAGAGCCTTCCCGCAGTGTCCTAACTCAACCAAAATACTTACGTTGCTGTAGGCCCAGTCAATAATCAGACTGCAGTTCTGCCTCCACCCACAAGGTGGTGCTTGTGGGTAGCATTCACAGTTTCTCTCTTGGGACACTCTCTTCTTCCTTTAAGCCTGAGGGTGGGATATTCAGTGGGCCTATGCATTCTGTGGTTTCAGTGCATTATTGTGGGAGGGTGTGGAGGTGGGGGATTCCCTAGCTGCCTTCCGGTTATGGTGGTGCACGGTACTATTTTCGTTTGGGGGCACTCCCGCTCAGATCACTGGGGCCCTGGTTCTCTTTCTGCCTTGTGCCTCTGTCCTGGCTCTGTGTCCTAACCCCACTGGGCGGGATCTCTGCTGAACAACTCCTGGGAGGGCTTGGTTCTTCCCTCAGTTCTACCCACCTCTGGCACATTTTTTACCCCCGAGACTGGGATTCCTGAATTCACAATGCAGGTATGAACCATGACACCTTGACCTACCTTTGTGGTGGTGATTGCTGCTGCTGTGTGCAGCCCCCAGATCAGTCCTTTCACACCATGTGTATCCGACAAACAGGTGATTTCTAGTTGTTCTGTGGAGAGGAGATCCAGCACATCCTACCAGGTTGCCATCTTGACCACCTTCTGAACACTTCGTATATTTAATTGGTTTGGCAGGGAAAAAACTTCAGAGCCTTGGAGTCCATACCTTCAGCAAATAACTCTTCTCTTCCAGCCATTATGACAAGATACAAGAGATATGAAAGCGGGGGAACCAAAGCCCTGCCTTTTTGAGAGGCTCACAGCATTGGGGAATGAGAACACGTTATCCTTAATTAGTGTTGGGGCCAGAAAACAGAGCAAGGTCGGAGCTGGAGCTGGTGGAACTTGAAGGACATCAGACCCAGGGCACCTGCCGAAGGCCGCTGTGTGGAAACAGGCAGTGTGTCTGTGCCTGTTTGTCCACCAAATAAGATAGATATAGTTATTTTGTCAGAGAGCAAAGCTGTATAAGCAACCTAATGTAACTATAAACTTGTTTACGTAAGCTGCTTGAAGCAATGCTGTGTATTAACCCGACAAATAAGTGGAGACCAGGATGGTCAGGGTCTTTGGTCCAAGAGAAGAGAGACCGTTGGTCCCCTGACCCCAGCTTTCCCATCTTCTTATACTCTCTTGAGTTTCTCAGTCTCCTGTGGTGACTTTCCTCACTATCCCTGCTCCCAGGATCGAGCTCCTGGAAATTAGTCCAGAAAATATATCAGCATTCTGCAATAGGTATTGCAGGAGATAAGTGAAATAGAGAGGCAGTGGAGGAGGAAAGAGTAATTTTCCTTGAAAGTGAAGATAGAGGTTCTGAAAGAGGACTTTGGAACGGCTAGTCCTTGAATGAGCTGACTGATGAATGTGGCTGGGAGTTGTGTGACATGGGGATTTCAAAATAAACAGATTGGAGATCTGGAGGTGTGAAACTGCAAAGAATTCGGATGAAATCCAATGAAATGAGAACCAGAGGTGAGCAGGGATATAAATTTATGGCAATGAAATTGTCATATGAAATTATGAAATTATTTGAAATTATGGCAATAGCACCCAATTGAAGAGTTTTGACAGTGTCAAATTAAATATGCTTTTCTAAATTTATTTATTGTAGTAATTATTCTACACATTAAAATAATTTCCTATGTATAGGTTCCCCATTTGTTAGATATATTTCAACACTCCATGCCCTCCACCAAATCACCAAGTTTTCTTCCCCATTGTCCAGTGCGCTCCACCACCATTTGCCCCCAACCACTCCATTCCCTTTTGGTAACCTCAGTTTTGTTGCAAATGTTTCAGGGTTAGTTATGTTTCATCTGTTCCTTTGTTTTGTCTACTCAAACAGTGAGTGAGATAATCTGGTATCTATCTTTCTTCTTTATATATGCTTTTAAAATGGATACATTTTAATGGAAATTTGGGGAATGCATTAGAGGGGGCTAGGAAGACCAGATAATTTTCATTTCCTTTAAAATGAAAAAAATTAATTAATGGAACAGTGCCTAATAACATTACATGGGTTTAAAGTGTGCATCATTGTAAATCAACATCTGTATATAATACATTGTTTATTGCCAACAATCCAGTTCTACCATTTGCCATGTTAACAATATTCCAATTCATGTGTATGGAATGACTTTCTATTTACTTAGGTCTTCTTAGTTTCTCTCAACACTGTTTCAGAGTTTTCTGTGTAGAAGTCTTGAACTTTTTTTGTAATTTTATTTTCAAATATTATATTATTTTTGATGGTATTTTTAAATGGAATAATTAATTTCAATTTCCTACAGTTTATTGCTATATATAGACAAATTGTTTTTTTTTTTTGGTATTTATCATGTATCCTGCAACACTTGAAATTAACTTGTTAAAATTAACTTAACTATTAAATTTGTTTAATAACTATGCTTTTTGCTTTTTTTTTTTTGGTGTGGAATCTTTAGTTTTCTCTATATGTTTAATACCTCTAAGTAAAGAGTTATACTTTGTCATTGCAGTCTGGGTATTTTTTGTTTCTTTTTATTGCCTAATTGTTCTGACTAGAACTTCTGGTATGATAATGAATAAATGTGGAAAGAGTGGATGTCTTTACCTTGTTACTGAACTTAGGGAGAACGTTTTCAGACTTTCATTCTTGAGAATGTTACTAGCTTTGAATTTTTCATCAATTCCCTTATCATGCTGAAGAAGTACCTTTCTAGTTCTAGCTTATATTTTTATTGTGAAAAGATGTTGGATTTTTTTCTGCATCTATTGAGATGATTGTGTTTCATGCTTTTATTCTAGTAATCTGATGTACTATACTGATTTATTTTTATGTGTTGATTCAACCTTACATTTTTGGGATACATCACATTTGTTGATGATACATACTCCTTTTAATATGCTCCTGGATTCCCCTTGCCAGTATTTAGATGAAGATGTGTGCATATATTCAAAGGGATATTGGTTTGCAATTTCATTTTCTTAAGGTGTTTTCATCAGACAATATCTGATAATACTGGCTTCATAAAATGAGCTAGTAAGTGTTCACTTGTATTTTTTGGAAAAGTTTGAGAAACATTAGTGCTAATTAATCTTTAAACATTGGTAGCATTCACCCATAAATCTATCTGGTCATAGACTTTTACTGTTGAATTTTTTTATGATTATCATATACTTGATATATACTCGATATCCTTACTTGTTATAGGTCTAATCAGATTTTCCATTTCCTTTTGAGTAATTTTAGTTTTGCCTTTGGTAAATTTAGACATGGCTTCATTTATCTCTTTGAAAATATTTAAAAGAGTGGATTTAAAATTCTTGTTTAATAAAACCAACATCTGGTCTTCCTCATAGATATGCTTCTATTTTTTTCCACCCGTCTTTTGTATTCCATCCTTTCTTGTTCTTTAGGATGATAATTATTTCATGAAATTCCTTAACATATAGCTTTTCATGAGAATCCCTTGTTTATTAATAATTATAGTAGTTACAATAATATATTTACTTTTGTTCTTGAAATCTGTTTCCTTCTTTCTTGAGCACTTCGTCTACAAATTTTCTGTATTTCCCCCCAAATAATCAGTTACATTGATTTTTCTGTTGCTTTTCTCTAGTTTATTTCATTACATTCTTGCTCTTCTTTTACATTTGTTTTTGGAGGAGTGTGTAATTTAATCCTTTTCTAGTTTCTTAAGGTAGAAGCTTAGATAAATTCATGACCTTCTTTCTTTTCTTCAGGAGACCTTTAAGTTTATACATTTCTCTCTAAACAGAGCATTAGCTGTATACCACATATTTTTGATGTATTGTTTCATTTTTAAATTATAAATATTTAAAAATATTGCTATCATTTATTCTTCAACACATAGGTTTTTAAAATGTTATTTAATGTCCAAGTAGTCATGAATTTTACAAGTATATTTCTAATTCTTGAGGTCACAGGGCACAAAAATATTAGTCTTTTAAGATTTGTTGATATATTATGACTT
Source organism: Solenodon paradoxus (assembly GCA_004363575.1). Classification (NCBI taxonomy): domain Eukaryota; kingdom Metazoa; phylum Chordata; class Mammalia; order Eulipotyphla; family Solenodontidae; genus Solenodon; species Solenodon paradoxus. The sequence continues at coordinate 298,402 of RJWH01000592.1, read as the reverse complement.
AGAATATGACCTGATTGGGGAATGTTTTGTCTATACTTGAAACAAACATGTTCTTTTGCTATTGAATAGTCAATAATGTCCATAAATGTCAATCAGTTGGAATTGGTTGATAAAGTTTTTCAGGTATTCTTTATCAATTTATTTTATACTGTTTTATCAATTTATTGAGAGGAGTGTTAAAGTCTATAAAGTGGTTTGCCTTTTTCTTCTTTCATTCTAATTGTTTTTACTTTATACAATTTTAAGTTCTGTTATTAGGCACATGCTCATTGAAAATTGTTATGCCTTCTTAAATGAGTTGAACCCTTTATCATTAAGTTTTGTTCTTCTTTATTCCTGATAATATATTTTCTTCTTATGTCTTTTAAGTATTATTTCCATATCTTTTTTGTTTGTTTTCATGATAATATATTTTCTTCTTATGTCTTTTAAGTATTATTTCCATATCTTTTTTGTTTATTTTCATTCTTTTGATTTTAACCAATGGAGTCTGCTAAATCACTTTGGAGACAGTGGAGAGGGGATTTTAAGGATGATTCTTAGATATAAAAATATCTTAGCTAATCTTTCATCTGAATTAGATGTGCTCTATTACACTCTATATTATCTATAACTGCACTTATAACAAAGTTTTATTTTTTAATTTTATTGAAGGAACATTGCATCATACTTTACATAGGTTTAGGATGCACCTCACTGTAAATTAACATCTGTAAATAAGACATTAAATTTACCACTAACAGTTCCAATTCTATCCTTCAGCATATAACTGATCTGTTTTCTGATTTGTCCACCTTCCACCCCTTCCCCTCTGGCAACCACTAATTTTGTCTTAGAGAGTAATACTCTATTATTGATTTATTTGGTTCATTAATTTGTTTGGTTTTTCTATATGCCACATATGAGTGAAATCCTATGTTGTTTGTCTTTCTCCTGACTTATCTAAGCATAACTCCCTCTAGGTCCATTCATGTTGTTCAAGTGGCAAGATTTCTTCTTTTTGAATTGCTGAGTGGTATTCCACTAGGTATATATACTACAACTACTTCATCCATTCATTTGTGAGCTTTTAGGTTTTATAATAATATATTTTAACAGTTACTTCTGAGTGTTTTATTATTTGAACTTGAGATCAAGGATTCTCTTTGGAACTCCAATGCCTAGTTAGTATCATGTCGGGCATAGAGTAGGTGAATTAAGGTTTGATGAATGATAGATTTTCACATATCTAAGCTGTGAAGAAAAAATAGTGAGGAAGAGACTAAAGGTACAGAAAAGAGGGCGTCATTGCTATTTTTAGATCTCCCAAAGATGGATTTAGAACACATATGGCGTCATTTGTCTTAAAAATGAGGAAGGGATATGTCTACCTCTCAGATTAGAAGACAAATGTGAGAAGAGGAGGGGGCAGGTACTAAAGGCTTTCTTTCCCCTCCTACATAAAAAGGGGACAGTAGGGAGGAAAAGGGAGGTATAGAGGGTTGTGCGGAATGACTAGGACTTAGAATGAATGTTTTGGGGAGTAAGAAGGACTTCTGATTAAGGAAAGGTGAAAATAATGACCAAGCAGTGTCTGGCAACCACTTGAAATGGGCAACCATCTGTGGGATTTTTAGAGATCATACGATTTCTCTCCTCTCCCGCCAGACACGGGTTCCAGCTTTTGGAACCTGAGGGATGGATGTTATGACTGCTATGGGGCTCGGGGCTTGCTGATCAGGAAAGGCAGGTGTGCTGGTGGACAAGTTTCATCTTGCAAGGAAAGGGCAGGTCTGCGAGAGGTGAGAAGAGAACAGGACGGGGCTGGGGTCTGTCCTCCCTTTAGAGTCCACCAAGTGCGGCCCCGGTGGGCGGGTGTGAGGACTGGGCTCTCACCGGAGTGGCGCGCGGTGACAGCTTTCCCAGGGCTGCGAAGTTCCAGTACCTCAACGTGAGGCCTAGGCCCCTCCCGGGTTAGAGAGACCGAGGAGTCTCCCCAGACGCGCGCGCGCTTGGACCCGGAAGCGATCCTGCCGACCCGGAAGCAGAGTTCGGGGCAGAGGCGCCGCCCTGGACCCCGCCCCTCGCCTCCTGGCCGCGCTTGGGGACTCGGGCCGGGGCGGCGCCGTCGCCTGAATGATTCTCGGTGGCCGGCGGCGGCAGCGGCGGCGGGAGAATGATCTGTCCCCGCGACCGGGGTGCCGACCTGGCCCGTTTCTACACTGTCACCGATCCCCAGCGACACCCGAGGGGCTACACGGTGTATAAGGTCACCGCCCGGGTGAGCGCAGCTGTTAGCGACTGGAATTAGTACTTGAGGGGTGTGGGGGCTGGTGGCCTAGGATGGGGATCCTAGAATGGGCGCCCTGGGGTGAGTGTCCTGGGAAGGAGGCCCTGGTATGGGGGTTCTAGGGTAGGGGTCCTGGGATGAAGGCCGTGATGGGGGTCCTGGGATGAGTGTCTTGGGAGGGGCCCTTGTAAGGGGGTTCTGGGATGATATTCTAGGTTTAGGACTCTGGGGTGGGCTTTTGGGGTGGGGCTCCTGAGATGGCCACCTTGGAGTGGGTGTCTTGGTGTGGGGGCCTTTGGGAGAGGCCCCAGGGGTGGGACCGAGACGCGGTCAGAGTTGGTGACTTCGCGAAGGTAATGTCCTGGCTGAGGTGACAGGCCCAGATTCTGCAGGAGAGGGTCTTATTGGTGTCGCCTTCCCAGGGTAGGCAGGGGTTGATGGTTTTAAATGGACGACTCAGCCCTTATGTCACTGGGATTTTCTCTTCTGAGGCTGAAATTTGCAGAAGTGGTTTTGTTTGCCCCCCAGTGATTATGCACATCAGCAAAATGTTAATTTGTGTCGTATTTGATGTAGGTGATAGCTAGACGATATTTCTTCTCTAGACCTTTTATACAGTCCTAGGTTTGCACTGTGGTAGACAGACTCTTAAGAAGGATATCAGTGTTAGGGCCACCAACCTAGTACCTCTGTGTCTGGCTCACTCTTTTTTTGCCTCTGAGTTTTTCATGGTTTTAGGAGCTATGTGATAAATTCTACTGAGGGCGTCTTCTGTGAGTTGTCACGACTTAAAAGCTATGAGACTTTTACTTCATTGAGTGCCTCCAACTTTTAGTACCCACTTTGTTTTGATGCTCTTTCTTGAGTTTTAAAGAGCATGTCCCTTCTTGACAAATAAAATGTCTATGCGTCTGTATGTGTTATGTATGCCTGCGTATGTGTGTATATTAGGGATTTTGTACACATTACCCGCCTTGATCCTAATTTTAATGATTAGGAAATTAATATTCAAGGAAATTCCTAACTTGTCCAACTTTGTATTACCAGCAGAAGCACAGCCGGGATTCGGAACCAGTTCTGCTAATTCCCAAGTTATATAGAGAGTTAATAATTTGTCATTACCATTAAAAAAGAAAGCTTCTAATAGTAGTAATGGTACAGTATATATTTGAAGTACGTGGTTTTCATCTGTGATAGAGAGCTCAGGAAGTATGAGAAGAACCTTCCTTAAAGGAAAAGTAGATTTGGATAAGCAGAATTTGGGTCATGGGGATGGCATGTGGTTTATGGAAATGGTGTACTTTCCAGACAAATGTGAAAAGTTGGGAGGAAAGGTTTTGTTTAAAGATAAGAAGACCAGGTCTGGTTATTGCTGAGGGCTGTACTGAGAAGCGGGGTGGGGCATGGATTTGCTGCTTGTTTGCAATAAAGATCATTATATAAATGAACTACTAATTTCATATTGTGTAAGAAAGTTTTTAAATTAAAGGGACACTTTCTAAATCTTTCCAGTCATTGATTCCTTCAAAAATCTAGACTTAGCGTCTTAACATTGTTTATGGAATTAGAAGAATCTTCAACATACATGATGTTCCTCTCAAGCACCCTGTTCTTCCCTTATTATAAGATTTACCACAGTTGTATTAATCTCCTTATGAGTCTATGTCTCTTAGATTTAGAGCAGATTCTATCATTGGTATTTGTTTCCTTTTACACCTGGGAGTATATGGCAACAGTGTCTAAAAAATACTGTTGTAAGTCTTCCTCTCCATTCTAGGCAACACTTCCAATAAATGTTTACTTCCATTCACTGAGTGCTACAAGGGATACAAGACTGAACACAGCATGAATCTTCCCTTTAAGGGTACTAATCAGAGTAGAGAATTTACTGGATTTGCTGTATAGTACAAGATAGTGGTAAATGTTGAGACCACAGATAAGATCTTTGGGATTTCAGAAGACAGAGATTCCTCTGGCTCAAGGGATCAGGGAACATGTACCAATTAGGATAGGTGGTGAAAGATGGGAAGAATTCAGACAGTTGGGATAAAAGCAGAGGCCATGGTGGTAGAAGGGTAGGTAGAAGGGGTAGAGTAGATGCCTGGAGTTGAAAATGTGAGGAACTGGGACAGGAAACACTGAGTTTAATGATTGGTATTCTTAACTTTACACGAGGAAAAGTTAACGCAATTTAGATCCTAAGTGTCTTTTCTTAAGCTGTGAGCTATTTGCTGAAATAACTTATGACAACATAATTTAGAAGCAAGAGTAGCACATTGCCTCAGAACTAACCAAATCCGTGTAATACAAGAGCTACTTGTTGCTGTGGGTATTCGAATTGGAAAATGGCTTCCACTGCCTTTTTTTCTCCTTGCCAGTGTTTATGGTCTCAGTTATTGCATACATAAGAGGTTTCTTTTTAATTTTAAGGTTTGAGAGTCAGCTTGGAGGTAGATTTAAAAAAACTGCCTCTTAATGCTATAAAACAAGTAAAATATTTTTTTGACTTAAGGAGAAAAACATCTTTGCTCAAGAGAATTAGCCAAGTTAAGTAGCACTCCTCAGAGAGAACTTGATGAGATACAAATTAGTGATGACTTCGCTGTTTTCCGCTGCTTATTTACTGCTAGCTTTAAGGAACACTCAGTATTCTTGATCTCTGCAGGGCTCTTTATGTAGAAGTTGAATTAGAAGCACTGGAAATACCATTGTTAAATTTTGAATAGTATAAGAGCTCTTTGGTCTTCTTTAATTTCATCTTCACTTGTTTTGCAATTCTCTGGAACCTGAAGGCTTAGATAACCTTGTGACAGCTTACAGGCTTGTTACCAGAGTCCCTGATTAAACGTTTTTTTTTCCTCTCTATTTTTATTTAGAATAAACACATCTATTCAGAATTGGAAAATTTTCTTGGAGATTCCCTTTAATTCTTCAGTTGAAGGAGACAAAAATATGAGAACCATGTGCAGTGTGCTTGTTTGTTTCATTGTGTTAAGTTTATACAATTCTCATTGTAATATTGATTTCTCAACAACGTTTAGTGAATGGTAATTCTTGCTTGTAGTCTATCCATGGGTACAGAAAGCAAAATATATGCTTTTATTTAAAAAAAACAACAACAAACCAACAACATTTTTCCCTGAGGGCTTTGTTTATGTTGAGGTATCATTTATATACCATAAAATTTACCAATTTTAAATGTTCAGTTTGATGAGCTTTGGAAACATGTCTATAATATTCGTCACCACCACAACCATCACTGCAGACGTTCTTCATGCTCCTTTGTGGTAGCTCCTTTCTCTCCACCTGGTCCTTAGACAACCACTCATCACCTTTCTGTCATTATAGATTAGGTTGTATTTTCTAGATTTCTATAGAAATGTAATCATACACTGTGCACCTCTTTTGATCTGGCTTCTTTAGCTTAGCGTGATTGAAATTCATCTATGTTGTGCTATGTGTTTTTATTCAGTTCTGTGTTAAACAGTATTTCCATTGTATGGTTATACTACAGTTAGTCCACTCACCTGTTGATGGACATTTGGGTCTTTTCCAGTTCGTGGCTGTCTTGAATACAACTGTTTATAAACATTTCTATACATGTCTTTGTATGGACATGTGCTTTTCACAGTCTTGTTTACTGTAGCATTATACTAAATCTTGGAATCAGGTAGCCAAAGACCTTTTTTCTTTTTCTTTCTCAAAATTATTTTGGCTACTATAGATTGTTTGCATTTTTTATGTAACGTTTAGACTCAGCTTGTCAAAGTTCTACAAACACACCTATCTAGATTGTGATTTGATTACATTGAATATATAGATTAATTTCAAAAGAATTGGTATCCTAACAATATTGAGTCGTCTGATTAATGAACATGTCCTTCCACTTATTAATTCTAATTTATTTGAATAATGTTTTCTAGTTTTAGTGTATTGCACGTTTAGAGTAATTTGGGTTTGTTTTCAAAGTATGAGAATACATAATTCCTCATTGTACATAGCTAGCATTTATTATTTGTAGCAAACATTTAATATGGTTCTTACTGTGAGTCATTCACTAGTCTAAGTGTTTTATATAATTTAGCACATTTTTCACAGCATCCCAGTGAGTAGATGGTATTATTATCCATGAGGAAAGGGAGATACAGAGAGGTTATGTAACTTGCCCAGGGTTGCACAGCTAGTGATGAGTCTATATTTGAATCCAGGTAGACTGGTCCCAGTCATTGTGCTTTTAGTCCTAGTGGGTGATGCAGAATACATATATTATGAAACACATTTCATTAGATGCTATGGGTGCAAATTTAAATAGAATTATGCAGTGTTTAATCTTTCGAGACTGCCTTTGTCCATTTTTTCCCCACTGGATTGTTTGCTTTCTTACTATTTAGAGAAATCTTTATTTGTTCTGAATTTTTTTTGTTAGAAATGTGACTTGAAAATATTTTCTCCCAGCATGTAGTTTATCTTTTCCTTCTCTTAACTGTGCTTTGCAAAGCAAAAATGTTAAATTTTGGTGACGGCTAGATGATCAATTTTTTTCTTTTATGGAGTGTGCTTTTGGTGCCATGTCTAAAAGCCCTTTACTAACTTCAGGTCACAATATTTTCCACATTTATTTCTTCTACAAGTTTTATTGCTTTGCATTTTTACACTGAACACTATGATTCATTCTGAGTTTATTTCACCCCAGTCAATATATGTGTGAATCTGTTTCTGGATTCTCTATTTGGTTCCATACCACAGATTTATATTAAATAGATTTATAATAAATAAATCTTGAAATCAGGTAATATGATTTCTCTAACTTTATTCTTGTTCAGAATTTTGACCTTTCTAGTTCCTTTGTCTTTCATATGAAATTTACAATCAGATTAATTATATATACACAAGAAATCTTGATGGGATTTTGATTAGAGTTGCATTAAATCTATAGAAATTTAAGAGAGAATTGACATCTTTACTGTGTTGAATCTTTGTGAACACAGTATATCTTACCATTAATTTAGTTTTTTTTACTTCTTTTCATCAGTATTTTATAGTTTTCAGCATATAGATCCTCTACATGTTTTATTTGATTTATTCCTTAGTAGTTCATCTTTTTTGTAGCTATTTCAAATAGCATTTAAAAATTTTGGTTTTCAGTTTTTCATTGCTAGTGTAGAGAAATTTGGTTCATTTTCATATTGACCTTGTATTTCGTGACCTTTCCAAGGTGACTTACTCTAGGAGTTTTGGAAGAGTTCTTGCTTTGTTCTATGTAGATCATGTTTGTTATCTGACAAAAGGAATATTTCTTCCTTCCAATCTGCGTGTTTTTTGTTTTTTATTTTTTCTTGTTTTATTTCAGTGTCTAGGACTTCTAGTACGATGTTGAATGGGAATGATGGATAGATATCTTTGCTTTGTTCTTGACAGTAGGAGGAAAGCATTCAGTCTTTTACCCTACGTATAATGTTCATTGTAGAGACTTTGTATATCAGAGTCAACTTGTTTTTAGTTTTTGTTAGCTTTTTATTTGGAAAGTGATACTTATTCATAAATATTTTAAGTAATAAAGTCACTTATGAGAATCAAGAAATTACTAAATTTTAAGTACTTAGCTTCTTACATTATTATAAAAGCCCAGTGTTAAGCAGTGAGAGTTACTAGTTTTCAGTAACTCCATGAAAATTTCTCGAAAAAGATACTTGGTTTTGGCTTACTCTGGAAATATTTTCAGCAAATGGAGTAATCATGGGTGGGTAGGAAGTGAGATCAGTGTGTTGTAAAATGTGTTTATATTTAAAAATGTGGAAAAATCATGGCTCTCAAGTTATTAATTTTTCTTCCTAGAGTCTAGTTTTATTTTACCCTTCGTTTTTGACTCTTAATGTTGTTAGTAGACACCTATCTCACAAAACATTTTAATAAGTTTTTAAAAATATAAACCATTTCTGTTTTCAAGCTTGCTTATTGATTAAAAAAGCGCAGCTATTAAAGATTTTATGTGAAACTGCAAGCTTTCTTTAATATTAAGAATTTTGATTTTCTTTTAACTTTGATGGAAGTAGTTTACCTTAGAGTGGTGCTATGACAGTTGGTAAAATTTGAAAGAAGAAAAACTTTAGCAAACATTTATTAAATATTAAGAGATAACTTGTTATAGTTTCTTTATTCTCTGTTAAGATTTTGGAATTTTAATAATGTAGAAAGCATCAGTTTCTTTTAGCCTATTATTTTTACAAAAACTTGTTAGAAAGTTGTATATCTAAAAATGTGTCCTATTGACTTACCCATTGTATGTGGGAGTTCTTCCATTCCAGAGAACTAAAAAAGGTTGTAAAATATCTAATGTTGTAAAATGGTTTGTGCAGGTGCTTTCTCTTGGGTCCAGAATACCTGGCTGGCAGGTGATAACCAGCCCCAGTATTCTTGCCAATCAGTAACATCTGCAGCTCTGCAGGGAAAAGAGGGAGAGAGGAGCTGAGATGCAGGTGATGGGCTGGCAGGGAGGGGGAAGGTGGGAGGGTGAGGCTTGCCTTTGTGAGCTGGGCGCTTTGAGGTACCTGTTCTTCTTGCCAGAGGTTTTTTTTTTTTTTTTTTTCGTGGAATGAAATGAAATTTAAAGGTGTCATCCAAAAGTATGGGTTTTATGAAAGTCAAATGTCTACAAGTCAGGAGTGCGCGCATTACATTGATGGATGCGCCATTTGGTGATCGCCACTGTGGGAATGTTCAGTGTGCTCTAGCATACGTTGCTGTATATCTTGTTAGCCCTGTTCTCCACTTGGAGAGCTGTTATCTTTGAGAAGTCAAAGAGCAGGCATAACCCATGGCTTTTTAAAATTTAAAAAAAAATTTTCCATGTTTGATTATTTGTATCTTGACCAAAAAGGTTACTTTTGTAAACACTTTACATTCTTACCTCTGCTGTTACCCTAAACTAGCTGCTGAAATCTAGTAGTGAAGTAGCCATCAGAAGAATTGCTAAATTGCTCGTAAAAGTAATTGCTTACAAATTTATACTTATTTCTGTTTGCTTCTAAGGGGACTGATTTTGTATTTGTAGGAAATATGATATTTGGATTTGAGTAATTTTTGTATTTTGTATTTTTAGAAGCTATTTCTTAATCTTATGAACTCTTTTGTTGTAAATATGAGTTAAGAGGGTGATGGTAATAAGATGTGCTTTTGACTTGACTTTTAAGGAAGCTTGGTAGTATTTATTAAGAAGTAGATAAAATAAGTTAGCTCACTGAAAACAATTAGAGGGCAGGCAGTGTGATTTGTTGATTATTTTGGGTCTGAACTGGGCCAAGCCAGAGTCTAGGATTTGTTTTAAAAATAGGAAGAAGGCTTGTTTTCAACCCTCCTCATGGTGTTGTCACGAGTCATTAATGACTTCCTTAGGAATCCGTAGGCATCTTTAATGTGTTTGATGTATCTTTTTGCTTATGCAAAATGTGTTAAGATAGCTTCAAGTTCACGAATCTCACATTTAAATAAATGATCTTATAGCTCCAATGTGAGATTTTCTCACTCTGCAATGGTGCTTGAAGGTTTAAGGACCTAGCCTTCTTTTCAAATGGTTAGCAAGGACATCTTTATAAGTGGCATTGGACTTTTGCACCCAGAGAAGTCTGAAAGAATGCTCTCTCCTGTTTGCTCAGGAAATTTTTTTTTTTAAAGGAAAGGTACAGACAGGAATGTAGGTGAGTAGGCAGGCAGGAAGAGAGAGAGGAAGAAGCATCTTTATTTTTATTTAGTTGTTCATGTTAGTTGTTCCCCACGGCCCCAGGTCTTGAACCTGGAACCTTGAGATGTATGTTGGACTGCTTCCAGGGTGTACTAGACAGCTGGGTCACCAGGGCATGCTCAGGAAATCTTGAGAGAAGGATTATTTGTTCCCAATTGCTTAAATAATTTTATAAATTACTTTTGTTTTCTTCACCATTTTACAATGAGCTAGACAGTGATTATTTCTCACAGATGTTGGTATGTCTGAGCATGGTGGCTACTTTTTTTTGCATATTTTATGTAACTAATTGTAGATTCAATATAGTTCTAATGGATAGTACAGAGTGATCTCTTGTGCACTTTGTCCATGTGTATCTGCTTGTGACACTTCTAGCTTGTATGTATGTCTGCTGGGAAGGAACAGAGAAGCCTGCTGGAGTTACGTTAAGTGAGAGTGAAAGCCTGAGGCATTCCCTTCTGAGTGTGATGCATGGGTAATAACATGTGGGTTTATTTAGTCTGCCTTTTTGCTTAGCTTTTTACTATGTGTTTCAGATAGCAAAGTTATCCAACTGAGTTCTATGTAAGTGATATAATATGATATTTCTTTGCCTTTAAGCAAATTGGATTTTTTTATACCAATGCTGTTGAAAGTAATTATACAAATGTGAAATTATAAATTTTGATAATGATTCAAAATATTTGTGTATTTTGTTTTAGGTTGTTTCACGAAGAAATCCAGAGGATGTCCAGGAGGTAACATGTTTATCCATATGGAAATTTTGTTTTATGTATTTGACAAAAAATTGACTACCTTATTGAGGGAATTGAATTATTTGCATGTCAGTCTTTGTATGTTTGTGTGGAGGTTGTCTTTAGTTCAGAAAACAGCTGACTGTCCTATATCAGACTTAAGTATGTGTGAAGTTTTTGTAGGTGTTAAGCTATATAATCATAATTTGAAGAATTATAGTTTTTGTGATAAGTCTCCTGATAGCTAGCCTTATAAGATTTCAAAGGCCCCCTATTTATCCATTTCAAAATCATGAAGTCATCTTAGTAAGAAAATGGAAAGTATCTGATAACTAAAATTATTATTAATTTTTTTTTAAGGAGAGGTGCAGGCAGGACTGAAGGCAAGTAGGCAGGTGGGCGGCAGGAGAGAGAAAGAAGCAGCATTTTTATTTTTATTAAGTTGTTCACACTGATTGCTTCTCCTGTGACCTGGAACTTGAAACCAGGGGGGTATGTGGCTTGCTCCTTCGGAGGTGGTTGACACAACTGCTGCTCCACCGGGGGCGCCACTAGTATTATTTTTTAAGAAAATAAGTTAAGGATTTCTATCTACTTCCATGTTTACATTGAATTGTTATCTTGGAAGACAACTTTGGGTGTAAATTTCTTTTTTTTAAATTTTCTAATTCATGCTTTTGTAGACTTTCCCACTCCCTAATATGAGACCAGCAAAAACTGGGGAATTCTCTATTTGTAATTTGTACTTGTTATATACCTTTAGGAAGCTTACCAAAGAGCCTTTAAAAAAATTTTTTTTTTCTAAGGAAAGTTGCAGGCAGGAATGAAAGCAGTAGTAGGTAAGCAAGCAGAAATAGAGAAGAAGAAGAAGCACTATTTATTTTGCATTAGTTGTTCACACTGGTTGTTCCCTTGGGCACAGGACTCGAACCTGAGGGTTGTGTCCTTCAGAGGTGATTGACCTAACTGCTATTTTACCTGGGTGTGTCAGAGCTTGTTTTTTTAAACTTTTTAAAAAATTCACTTTCATTTTGATATCTGTTCATTTTCACAAAGATTAGGACATTTATTGGGAATATTTTTCTTACCAAAGTTTTTAAAACAGATGTTGTAAATTGAGTTTTCCAACAGGCTTTTTTTCCTTCCCAACTGAATTTTAATGTGTTTAAGTTAGGGTATATACTTTCTATTTAGTCACAGGTCCCATTAGTCCTTACGAACATCTCACTTGATTCATTTAATGTTTGGTCCTGGTTGGTTTGAGTGTCTGACATCAAGTTAGACAATGATTTAATTTTTATACATTGCCATTTCTTGCTATCTCTGATTTCATATTTGTTTTTGTTCTGCAATTAAAAAGAGTTCAATAAAAGACATGTTTTAAGAAGATTTCATACTATTTTCCTTGGGGGTTTCAATGTATCTCACTCATTCCCTCATCTACTTCCCAATAGCCTAGAAGAGAAAATTATAAAATTGTTATATTGGAAGAAATGGATATATATATATATGTATATACACACATATATATGTATATATTGCTTCATATCTTTAAATTGCTATCTTTATCTAGCAGTTAAAGTAATTTGCAGCTTTGATTATTTACTCTACTTAGCAATTGATTAGCATGGACTATTCATTAGAATTCTAATTATGTTAAAATAATAGCCGCTATCAGGCTATTTTGCTTTTGAAAGTGTACAACTCTGTTAAAATTGGAAGCGGTTGTGTTTGCTTTGAATACATTGTCCGTTGCCGTGCTATAGTCTGTAGTTTGATGTTCCCCTTTTCCAGGGAGAATCCTGAGCCAGCCTGCCCATGAACATACTCTCTGCCATTTCCTTAATCCTCTTTTGGGGAACACTCTTTTATAATAACAACTGTTGGTGAAGCATTCATCAGAAAACTCTTGTAAGTGTCCTTCGGTTAGATGATTGCATGGTCCTTTTTTAGAAGTGGTATAAGATTTTTAAAAAAATGCCTTCTGTCTAGCTGGCTTCTTAAAATATGGCAGCACTTTTTAAAGTTTTTCATTTATTTCATTTAAACATTAGAATTCTCCTTTAGGAGAGAAATTGACCACCTTGAATTGCCTCATTTCCTTTCCCTTTCTCAGTTGACTCATTCATTTAGTTATACTTTGGAGCTGATTCAGGCTACACTATTGAGGATTAGTAGATGCACTGTTAGTCTAACAAAACATGGGACTAAAATTTCTTTCCTTATAAAACTGAAGAAATTTTGCTGTTTTTCTTTTCTATACTAATATATATCTTGGTATGTACTGCTTGATAGCAGTATTTTCTTCCTAAGATTACAAAATCCTCATACTTTCATATTATCCAGGATAGCTTTCTTTTAAAATCTTCAGAAATTTCCTCAGCATTTTCATTTATTAAGAGCTGCATGTGTGTATCTGGAGGACAGCAGCAGTGAATGTGGTCTCGTTCAGCAGGTGATCTAAGATGGGTTGGACCCCCCTTGTGGATAGGGCAAGAGAGAGACGGAAACGTCATGCACCCATCCCACCTTTAAAAAGAGGAAACTAGCTCTGTTTCTAGGGAGTAAATTATATTGGTGAACTTTAGAAAAGGAAAAATACTGAGATAGAACTTCCTGTGTGTCATGTCAGGAACCTTGTCACTTTTAAGTCATCTCATAATAAAATAGATTCAGAAAAACTCTTTGAGAACATTAAGAAATGCATCAATGGAGAGAAAAGACTCAAAAGGGTTGGTGGTGGGAGGGAGAGAAAATCCTTAAGCACATAGTATGGTGGCGATGTAGGTTGCAAGAATAGATGACCTAGCAAGTTCCACTACTGTGTGATAAAAATACAGAGTTAATGGAATTGAATGGTTTTGTAAAATATAAGAGATTTAAAGGTTTTGGTGAAACTCTGAAAAGAAAACATTTTATGTCAAAAGTCAAGGAATTTAAAAAAACTTATTGAGGTAACTGATTTACAAAAAAAAGTAAGCCCGTATGTGCACGTTCCCCTTTGCTCAATATCCACTGCTCACCACCAAATTACCAGAAGTCCTCCCCACTGTACATTGGACCCCGCCACCACTTGCCCCCACCCCAGTCCTTGCTGGTATCCTCAGTCCTGTAGTCGATTTCCAAGGGTTGGGTTTTTTTGGTCAGTTCGTTTACTTTTTTTCTTTGTATTCCACATATGAGAGATCATTTGATATTTGTCTTTTTCCTGACTTGCTGCACTTAGCATACTTAATGGAATATTTTTAATGAAAGTGAAGCATTTATTAAACTTGTAGTCTATGTATGATTTTCACTGAATTAATATTTAGTTGCGGAATTCTAGTGAATAACTTTAATGAATAAGAAATTGCTGCAGGCTTAGCTCATAGAGCAAGAGCTGTTTTGCAACTCTTTCCAATAGGAAATAATTGATCATCATTTACTAGAGAGAAAAAATTTTTCCTTGTGTCTTTTGGGACTTTGTTTAGTGTAATAAACATCAGTCATTGCTGATGTAATGGGAATGGACTTTTGTTCACTTTTTCATTTGGAAGATTTCTAGAAACATCAAATTTAAGAGGAATAAGAAGAAAAGGAGGCAGTGGATGGACACATTTTGCAATGCTCTGATTTGCTGCATTTCTTCAGGGTTTATATTGCTCTTAGGTATTTTGATTCTACAGTCCTAGTGCTTAGAATAAGGAATGTGTGAGTGAATAAATTAGGACGTGGTGAAGGAATACAGTTTCTCACCTCAAGCGTTGTAATTCTTTCTCTGACAGACTACTGGTTGAGATTTTATTATTTTGTTGTAATTGAATTGTTAACTTAACCCCTTAAGTTATGCTACCTTTATTTTAAAATGTAAATTTTATCCGCAATGTTTTCCATGAGCTACAGTTTTTTGGATCGCTCTCATGTCTAATTACAATGGCTTTAGGAGTGCATCTACCTTACATAAAATATTACTTTCTCAAACCCATCATCCATTTTCCCCATAAGCCCTAGGCAATATGGTTCTGCTATTGTTTTATCTATTTAAAAATATAAATAACAAATTTTTTCCCATGACAGAATTATGTTCATGTGTCAAAATTAGAATTAACCAGAAGCAGAAACTATGAAAATTAAAGTCACTCGTCTCCTCACTGTCCTTCGACCTTTTACTTTTCAAGTGTTGGTGTGACTCAGTTCTTCTTGCTCTTTAAGGGAACTGTTGCTTCTTTGCTCTCAGCATCTGTCTTGTTCACTTGTATTCAAGAATAAAATCTGTTTCCATTCAAGTACTCTGTCTCATGGCATAGCCAAGTTTCTTAAACATTGTGCACCTGGTGTCTTCTTCCTGATTTCTCATTGTTAGGGTCACCATCATCCTGGTATTGGACTCTTCATCTTGTTACAAATGCTGAGAAACCTTTCCTGAGTGATTATCAACTCTTCATCGATGACCCCCATGTTAATGCATCTTGCTTAGTTCTTTTTCTTGAGTCCTAAACTCATCTATTCTATTGGATATCTCTAGTCTGCCTCATACACACCTAAGTATGTCTGAAATTGAACTTTGTTCTTCTCTCAAAGATTTTTCTCTTGTTCTCTACTTTAGGGAAGAGCTAACATCTGTGTTTATCCAGCTGTAAAAGCCACATTCTGGTCACTCTAATTGGCACATTCTAATTGATCTCCTCTTAGAAACTTCGTCCTCAACCCCTTTTCTTTCTCATTAGTTAATTTTCTTAGTTCTAGTCACTCTTTCCCTTCAGTATGCTAACCTAAGGTAAAACTTTCTGCAGAGCTTTTTTAGATACGCAGACTGGTGGGTGCTCCCTCCATAGTACTTGGGCCCCCTTCTCAGTATTTCTTGCTATCTGGTGATGTAGTTGTATGTTGGCTTATTCTTCCTAATATGACCAGAAATGCTTTGAAGGCAGGGGCTGTTTCCATTTCTTCATTCTGTGAACCAACACATGCCTAGTACAAAGTAGGACTGTGCAAATATTTCCTGGGATGGCAATTTTTGTTGTTTAGTAAATGCATAAAATGAAGTATCCGGAGGAGGTAGTTTGTTTAAATTAATTCATAGGATAGTCTGATTAATCTCCTAGGATTATAACTATATTAAAATCAAGAAGCTGACTAACCATGGTAGAATTTGGGGCTATGGTAAAGTTTAATGAGGAATTTCACACATGCAGGAAGTAATTTTTTGATAAGTCTTTTAAAACGCACTAGGGAACTTGCCTGACCCAAGGTTTGCTTCTTAGCGTTGTACTCTATTGAGCTTGTTAGAAGTGTAGCAGTTTGATTTTTCTATAAGCAAAGCCCCCCAGTATACCAGGTGGCAGAATTTAAAACTCAGTTTGACCCTGTTTTGTAGAGACTGGAGGGTATACCGATTAATGCCAAGACCAGAGTCATACCCTTTTTCCCTCCTAATTTAATTTGAATGAGGTAAAACAAGATTTAGACTAATGAACATACATTTAGGTGTTGTATAACTGAACAATTATATAGGTGATTGTTATTTTGTGTTTTAAAAACAATTTCAATGGTATCTGATTAGGATTTACCTTGCCTCCAGAAATCTTATTAATTCTTAAAACAGAGATTTATGAAATAAGTTTTATGGAACATAAAAATTCACCTTAATTACTTGCCAAACAAGCATTTCATCTTCAGTGTTCTTTGGTTTATTTATCCTTTTAATCAAATGAAGAGTGTATACTTTGTTTAAAAGCAAATTAATTTTTTTTTTATTTATAAGCATGCTTTGAGTTCATTCAACTGGCTTTTGAAGAGGCTAAGTGACATTTTATGTGATTTAGACTTTCTTTGTACCAGGTTGAATGTTCTTCTAGTATGAAGAAGTGGTACTTGCTTGAAATAAAATTTAGAAACCAAAACAGTTACAGGAAGAATTACTGCTTTGTATTTTTAAAGCAAGTATTAATTTCAGAGTTAACTATATTAGTTAAAACATATACTTATTTACCTTTGCATGACAATTTTAAGCACTTTAATGAATGATTATTGTTCAGATGTTTGAACCTATGTAGTTTTACTATGAAATGCACACTCGGTTTGCTTTTCTTTTTAGATAATTGTATGGAAGAGATACAGTGACTTTAAGAAACTACACAAAGAATTGTGGCAAATTCACAAAAACTTATTCCGACATTCAGAATTGTTTCCTCCATTTGCTAAAGGAATAGTATTTGGTAAGTACTTATTTTGAATTCATGATTTTAAAAAGTGAACATTAACTAATTGTGTGTGTATATATGCTCAGTCCTAAAATACTGATTTATTAAGATAATTTTTATGAAGTAGGCACTTGAGATTACTTTTTCATGTTCTTGGTATAGTTTCATTAACTCAGAATGTCTTTGCTCCCTCCTTCCAAGAAACAGCAGGAACATCATAACTCCAGCTTCACCAATCAAACAAAAAAACCTGTGGGGTTGCACCCCTGTGACTCAGACGGCTAAGGTACTGACTATTTAAAGGCTATAGACCTGGGTTCGAGACCAGGGCTAGTGATTAAACAAACACAAAACAAAAAACCTGTAGGAATTTAGGAAAAGATGATGTTGATTAATTCTTACAGTTCTCAAATTTTTTTATTTTTAAGTCTATATTTTATATATTTCCCTGATACCTTTCTTTTAACATGAATGATAGTGGTTTGAGGTACCTGCCCCTTGCATGGGACTTTGGGGATGTTATTGATTCACAGCTATTAGATTCTTAACATTAGGTAAGTCAATATTTGATAGAATTTAGTTATACATGGGATAGAGAAGAGGTGGGAACTTGGAAAAACACAAAGGGAAATAATGATAACTAAGGTCTTAGCCAGAGCATTTAGAAAAAAGAAATAAAAGAATTGAAATTAGAAAAGAAATGAAACTATAACTATTCATAGATGAAATGATAATATACATAGAAACCCAAAAAACTCCCTGAAAACCATTAAAAAGTTATAAGTGTGTATAGTAAAGTGGCTGGCTACAAAATTAATCTACAAAAATCTTTTGCATTTTTATATGGAAGTAAATAAGTTAGAAAGAAAAGAACTTGAGAAAATAATTCCATTTATAATTACTTCAAAACCAATAAAAAAGCTAGCAGTAAATTTAACAAAGTAGGTGAAAGACTTGAAAATTACAAGAGAATGTTAAAAAAATAGAAGACAAAAAGGTGAGAAAATATTCCATATTTATGGGTAGGAAGAATGAACATTATCAAAATGACCATTACTTAAAGCAATATACATGTTTACCAACATCCTGATCAAAATTCCATTGACAGTTTTCAAGGTAATGGAACAAGTAATAAAATTTATGCGGCACTGCAGAAGACTCTGAATAACAAAACAATTCTAAGAAAAAAGGAGAGAAAATGGAGGTATTATGTTCCTCAATTTCATAATATATTGCAGAGCTATAGTAATTAAAATGATATGGTACTGGAGTAAAAACAGATTCACAGATCAATGTAATAGGATTGAGAGCCCTGAACTAAATTCACACATGCGTAATCGATTAATATATGACAAGGGTATCATGAATATGCAACAGAGAAAGGAAAATCTTTTCAAGTTTGCTTGGGAAAACTGAACAGTTATTTGCAAACTAAGGGAAATGGGTGCACTTCATAACACCATACACTAAAATCAATTTAAAATGGATTGGAGACCTGGATGTAAGACCAGAAACTAAAATATATTGCAGAAAACATAGAAAATATATTCCAGTACACTTCATGGCGGTGTCCTTCGAGGTGTCTCTGGAGACTCAATTCTAACAGCAAGGGAAATAAAGGGAAAAGTAAGCAAATAGAATCGTATCAGGCTAAAAAGTTTTTGTGCTGTGAAAAATGACTCACCAGACTAAAAAGACACTCCCACTGCGTGGTAGAGGGTGTTTGCACATCATGTATCTGACAGGGGATTATTATCCAAAATATATGCAAATCTTACACAACTCAACCACAAGAAAACCTGCAATCAACAAACGGGCAGAATATCTCAATAGATCCCTCTCCAAAGAGAAACTACAGATGTGCCAACAGGCACATGAAAAAAAATGTTCTCCATTGCTTTTTGTTAGAGAAATGAAAATCAAAACCACAGTGAGATACACCTTACATCAGTGAGAATGATCTCTATCAAAAAGACAAGGAACAAGTGCTGGTGAGGATGTGGAGGGAAAGGAACCTTCCTGCACTGTTGGTGGGAATGTAAGTTGATCTAGCCACTTTGGAAAAAAGTATGCAGATTTAAAAAAGTTAAGGCTAGAACTACTATAAATCCAATAATTCTGCTTCTAGGTATCTATCTGAAGAATATGAAAATAAGTTGAAAAGATGTGTTCTATGATTATTGCAACATACTTTGCAGTAGCTAAGATATGGAAACAACCTAAGTGTCCACTGATAGATGAATAAAGAAGATCTGATATATATGTATCAATATAGATACACTCACAGAAGGAGGGAGGGAGGAGAAAAGAGAGAGAGAGAGAGAGAGATCTCTCTCTCT
>RJWH01000592.1:107500-279040 GCA_004363575.1 Solenodon paradoxus | reverse complement strand
CTACGAAAGACCTTATAAAATAAAATAGAATTAAAATAAACCCTTGGACTTTGACAGCAAATCTGATATTGCCAGAGGGGAAGGCGGTGGGGGATCATGTTGTGGAGGGAGATTACTTGCTATTAAGTTAATTAATTTACTTTTTCTTCTGGCTTGTTTTTGTTTAATAGTAAAGAAAAACAAAAAAATAAAATTTCTCTAAAAAAAAAAAAGAATGATAAAAGCAGCAACAGCAATTAAAACTACTCTCAGGGATAAACAGTTGCATGTTTAACATTTTGGATTATTTCCTACCAGTCCTTTTATTCCAGTGTGGTTTGTATGTATGCATATAAATAAACATTTTACTACATATGGCATTTTGTAGATTACCCTTTGAACACATACCAGTTTTTTGGGACTGCTTTCCTATGTGAATAAGTAGTCTGGAACATCTTTTGTAATGGCAACACATATGGATTTGTCCAGTTTTATTTAGCACTAAGTCTTGAGATAGACCTTTGGGTTGGTTTTCATTACTTAAGAGCATGGACTTTAGGGTCATTTGTACCTAGATTGAATTCAACCTTTACTGCTTACTACTGGTATAACTTTTATCAATGACTTATCTTTTATTTTAAAATAAAATAAAATGAAATTAATTAACTTTAATTGTATTTGTATTTTATTGTGGGAAAATAAACATACGATAAAATTTAACATTTTTAGCCACTGAAAAGTTTATAATTCAGTACGGAAGTCCACTTTTACTCTTTCTTGAGAGAAGTTATCTAGTCTCCTTTCTAACTGGGGGGAAGAAGAGGGCATTGGACTACGATGGCCCTGAGTGGCACCAGGGGCTGTCCTGAAGACAAACATTAGTTCACCATATTAACAAGTTCCTGTCTATTGCTGGTAGTAACGGAAAAGTTTTTGGGTCACAAATCCAGGAATAGTTTTCCTTTTTGATTTTTACCTCGAGGTGTGTTTTGAGGTTACCCTGAGTTTACCAAGAATTCTGTTTATTTCCTATATTTTTTGAAAGCAGATTAGTCTTGCACTCATTCTAACATCCACGTTTTTATTCTCTTTTCCTCCTGCGCTCTATTTATATTTGCTGTTTTACTGTGTTTAAGTGGAATTTCTTTACACTTTATAGATTATCCTTTAGTTTTTTTTTTTTTTGTAGAGCTGGTTTTACAGTGATGAATTCCTTTAACTTTTGCTTATTGGAAAAGCTTTTTATCATTCCTTCAGTTCTGAATGATAATCTCGCAGGATATAGTATCCTAGGTTGAAAATCCTTTTCTTTCAACACTTTGAATATATCATGCCATTCCCTACAGTCCTGTAGAGTTTCAGTTGAGAAATTCGCTGACCAGAGTCTGGGAACCCTCTTTTACTCTGACTGCCTTTTCTTATTTTTTTTTTTTAAAGGAAAGGTACAGGCAGGAATGAAGATGAGTGGGTAGGCAGAAATGAAGGTGAGTGGGAAAGCAGGCAGGAGGAGAGAAGAGGAAGAAGCACTTCATTTATTTTATTTAGTTATATGTCTTGGTTGTATATCCTGGCCCCAGGACATGAATCTGAGACTTTGGGATGTATGTGGACTATGCTCAACCCCTACTCCACCAAGTTGTGCTTCTAGCTGCTTTTAAGATTCTTTCTTTAACATATATATGTATGTTTATATTTATATTTATTATTTTCTTTTCTTTTTTTTTTTTAAAGGAAAGGCACAGGCAGGACAGTAGGAAGGCATGCAGGAAGAGAGGAGGAGGAAACACTTTATTTTTATTTAGTTGTTCGCATTGGTTGTTCCCCTAGCCCTGGGTCTTGAATCCTGGACCTTGGGCTGTATGTGGGCTTGCTCCCAGGTGTACTAGACCGCTAGGCCACCAGGGTGCACCCATAATTGTATTTTTGACATTTTGATGACAGTGTATTAGGCGTAGGTCTGTCTGGGCTTCTTTTGTTTGGAAATCTTTTAGCTTACTGAGTCTGGAGTGTTGTTTCATTCCTGAGGTTAGGGAAGTTCTCAGGTATTATTTCTTCAAATACAGTTTCTGCCTGCTTTTCTCTATCCTCTCCTCCTGGGACCTCTACAAATGTGAATGTTGTTCCTTTTCATGTTATTCCATTGATTGTGAATGCCTTCTTCATTTCTTTGCATTCTTTCCTTTCTTTGATTGTCTGAGTGCATTCCCCTACCCTATCCTCTAGCTCACTGATTCCATTGAAGACTTCATCCATCCTACTCTTGAGTTCCTTTATTGAGTTCTTTAATTCAGCTATTGTGTTCACTTCTTTGATACCTTGCTTTATTTCTTCTCTTTTTTGTTCTCTTTCTCTTCCTCTATTGTTTTCTTGATTTCCATGAGTGTGTTTATTACTGTTGTTCTAAATTCATCCTCAGGTAGTTTGCACATGTCTAGTGTATTCAGATTTTCCCATGGATTTTTGTCTGGGTCCATCATTCTGTGTATATTTCTCTTTGTCTTCATTCTCTTTATGTTGCTGTGGGTTAGATTTCCCTGCAATTCTGGTGTTGTGAAGAATGTTGGCTTACACCAGAGATGCTTGGATCTTGATTTGAACGCAAGGAATTCTTGAGTTATGTGCTGTCACCACTGGTTGGCTTCGTTGATGTTCTTAGGTGGATCCTATTGGATCCGAGAGTTCATCCTATGGGGTTGGAGTTTGTGTACCTTCCCCCAGTGTCTCAGCTATGAATGATAATAACCACCTTGTCACTGGCCCACAGTCAGCAGTTGGGCTGCAGTTTCACCTCCATCCACAGGGTGGTACTGTGGGCCCTGAAGGTTCCTTTCTTCTAGGGCTTTCTTCTTCCTTTAAGCCTGGGGTGGGATTTCCCCACTGCCACTCCAGAGCAATGTGGTGGAAGGGGGAAAGTACCCTAACTGCTTTCCATTTACTACGTTGCCCTGTGTAATTTTTCTTTGGGGGAGCTCCTGCTCAGACCACCAGAGTGCTGGTCCTCCTTCCGCTTTGTGCCAAGACCCTTTCCCCCTGCTTCATGTCCCGGTCCTCCTAGATGGGCTCTCTTCTGATTCCTGGGAGGCTCATTTCTTTCAGTGGTTCCACCCACCTCTGCTACTTACCCTTCCACCCCGCAATCCAGGAGTCCTGAATTCTTGATGCAGTTCTGAACTCCTTCACCTACTCTTGTAGTGGTGATCTTTTCCGCTGTGTTTGCAACCCTCAGGCCAGCCCTTCTATGCCATGTGTGACTGAAGAATAGTGTTTTCTAGTTGTTCTGTGGAGAGGAACTCTGACACGTCCTACCAGGTCACTTTTTTTTTTTTTTTATTGTTTGTCGTGAGTATTTTAAGTGGTTAATAAGTCTGTTGTCTTTTAAGTATAAACTTACGTTTTTTTTTTTGTAATCCTAGACTCTTTTTTCAGCAGATTTTTCTGTTTAGTTTCTGACAAAAGGATGTTACAGGGAGACTGGAGGGCTGGGGGAAAAAAGGTATCGATACCTGTTTACATCCTGACTTATCAGCAGAGCCCAATAGATTCCTCACCCTAGAGAGTCTTTTGTTTTGGTAGCAACAGTTGACTTCTGTGTGTGGTTTTCCATGTCCCAAGAATCAGCCTTGTCTCATCGTCCCTCTGCTCCTGCCCACCATGGCCCAGGAGATCTGCCCTGGAGTGCCCTCCTCAGAGGTTTGTTTCAGCTCCCTGGGCCTCTCAGCTTCTAATTGTCAGTCATTCCAGCCTTTCCTCTTTGTTTCCTCAGAGCTACTGATGTAGTTGCTCTTTCTTTTCTTTTTGAACACGCAAAATTAAATAAGTTTTCTAATTAAATATAGTACTTTACATTTTTCCTATGAAAGGAAAAGTACTATATTTAGATTATAAATCAGTTACAGAAACACAGGTGCTAGTGTCTTGGCTTGATATTTCAGCTTAAAAACAAATGATTTTGGGTATTTAATTGATAAAGATCAATTAGCCAGTAGTTTTGAACATCAAAATATTATAAATTCTAAACACGTGGGAAATATGTGTTTATGAGTCCACATAAATACTTAGATGGACAAATAAATAGACAGATAAAATACACGATGTAATATGTATATATATATATATATACATATATATATATATATATGCAGATGCAGACACATAGAAACATAGATAGTAGATCCATAGTTAGAGTGAGAAGGGAGAAAAATGGCCAACGTAGAGTGGGTGCCGAGTTGGAAAATCATTATTTTCTAGCCATCATGCAAACATTGGTTTGTGCCAGAATCAAGGGATGCTAACTCTAAGGAGCAGTTTTGTGAAAGAGCAGGATATTTTCATGATCTTAAAAGTTTCTCCAGGAAGAAAGGGAGGAAGGAGAAAAGGAGGAACAAAGAAAGGAAGCGGAATATACAGTATGTGGTACTCTGAAAAATGACCTCAAAGATACAGGCCCCATCTCCATTGTCTGGTAGTCCACATGCAGTTGGGATGATTAAAGGACCACAGCACTCCCCGAGTCACACTTCACGTTCTGTATGTTTCACAACTTCTTGATCTTTGGGGACACGATACAGACAATCTTACCTAATACAGCAACATCAGTGGCGTTTATGCCAGCATAAAAACTTGATGCAAATTTTTAATTTGAATACTTAATGTTAAAAATTTGTGACACTGGTATCTTGAAATATAAGTAATAACAAGAGATATCTTGGTTGCATAATAAAGAAGGGAAGCATTTGTAATCTCTTAGGTGAGAAATAATTGAAGAGTGTAGGCGACAAGTCAGTGGCAATATAATCATTAGTTCTGATGGGACCATTGGTTCATTCTGTTCCCTTTCTAAGCATTAGGGGATCCATGAACTCTTGTTATCGTAGGCTATTCACCTTTGACTGTCTACTTTTGACCTTTGAATCCAGACATTCCATGGTCTTCCATATTTCTGTTGCCTTCTGTTCATAGTTATTATTCAATATCTGATTCCTTATGTTTTCTCAACACTTTCCCTCAGTAAAGTTGTAGTTGCTCTTTGCCATTGAATTACTACCTCTTTGACCATGATTCTGCTGCTACCATGCCTGGCAAACATGGTTACCCACAAAAACATATTATTAATAGAGCCATCTTTAATTTCAGCTCAGTTCAGTTCCTTAATTATCTGTAAAATTTATGAGCACATTTACTTTAAAAAGCTTTTAAAAAATAGGCACTGGGGATACAATGACACCGGTGGCCTCTGTCTTCCGAGAACCTTAGTTTCATACTAAAGTGAGTATCGCGTTCTACAAGTTGAGAAAGGGAAGTGCTTCAGGATGTGGCGTGCTTACTCTCAAGTTTTTAAGTCTATGGCACTCTATGAAGATACAGATATTGAAAGATTCACCAATCTGAGGAGTTTAAAGAATCAGACTTCTGAACCTCACCGAAGTGTTTTGTTTTTGTATCCTAAAAGTAAGAAACTGCCCTTGTAATATAGCTGACTTTTCCTCCCCCTGTCTGATTCCTTAACACGATTCTAAGCCACCCATTTTAGAGACTTCTTCATTTTTACTTGTAGATATATCTTTAGCAGGTAGGGCATGCCTCACATAAATATCCTGGAAAACTCAGTTGAACAAAAGAAAGAATGAGTTAAGAGTTAAGAGGTGGGGGAGTTAAGAGACCATATCATTGAAAGTCATAAGACAGAAATAAAAAAAGTTGGTTATTCCTGGTATGGGGAAGTAAATATATAACAGGAACAGTATAAATTTTCAGTTTTTTTAGAGGGTAGTTTGAAATAGACCTTTTTTTATAGCAATTCTGTTTGTTGTTGGTAAATTTTACTACACATTTGTCTGCTGTTTATCAATGCTATTGAATGTTTTGGTCTCTGAGGTCACCTTTATGCTCTTAAAAATTATTGAGCACCTACCTCAAAGAACTTGTGTTTATGTCAACATTTTCCGTAATAGAAATTTCAAAAATATTTTTATTAATAAAACATAGGTATGTTAATATTTTTATTTAAAAAATGGATTTTCCATAGTCTCCCCCTGCCCCCCAACAGTAAGAATAGTATCACTTTACATTTGCCAATTCCTCATGCCGGGGTTATAAGAAGATACTTGGAGTCTCATGTCTGCTTCTGGATCCAGTCTGTGGTGAGACATTATTTTGGTTGAATTATATGAAGAAAATTTAGTGTCACACAGATGATATAAATGAAAAGGGAAGGCTATTTTGGTAGCTTTTCAGATAATTAAAGATATTTTTCTTAGTGGCAATTTCTTTTCTTTTTTTTTTTAAAGGAAAGGTCCGGGCAGGAATGAAGGCAAGCAGAGACAGGTAGGTTGGAAGAGAGAAAAGGAGGCATTTAAAAATTTTATTTAGCTCACACTGGTTGTTGCACTCTTGAACCCAGGTCTGTGGGGTGTATGTGCAGTATGTCCAGTGGCCTTATCCACTCGGCCATGTGGAATGCCAACAAGTGGTAATTTCTTCAAAGTCTAGGTGCATTATAGGATCTGAAACTCCATTAACCTTTTGTACTTTTTGTATTAGAATCCATTGGTCTGTCTGAGATTTGAGTGGGTCTTTTACATATGCATGAGCTTGTTGCATCATACATGACCATTTGAAAATTGTTGATTCCCTGAGTTGGCAGATCTTGCAGATGTTGACACATTTCATTATATAATGTCAAAAAATTGTTGCTATCACAGATCTTTAAAGGAAAAAAATAGTATTGGGAGGCCATCCCATTCAGTGACTTGACAGCTTGGATTTCATCACTGACAATAATTTTGGTTATTTTCTTTAAAGTGTCAGTATCATTTTTTTTTTTTTTTAGGAAAATAACTGCCAAGTTGCTAAGTTTGAAGAGTTACAGGTTTTCTTTTCCCATAGACTTTTAAAAAGAAATGGTTTCAAGGGTTGAGATTTAATAAAATTAGTAATTCTGACTACTTCAAGGACATTCTTTCAAAGAAAGTGACATGTAAAATATTTCACTATGAGTGAGTAGCAGTAAGAATATGATAATTACTAGTAAGCACAGTTCGGTGCCATTGTTTTGATTCATGTTAAGAGGCCAGCAGTCTGCCATTGCTCTAGATTATCAGTGCAAACGTCAGTGCAGTGAGAAATGCAACTCCTGTTGTGGTATTGCTATGAAATAGTTTTGACCTTGTCGATTCCTTGAAAGACCCTCTGAGGGATTCTTCTGCAATCTGTGAGTCACGCTGAGAAAGCACACACGTGCGCCCGCGCACGCACACACACATACACACACACACACACACACACACACACACATTGCAGTGTTCCTTGCAGCATTTTCAAGAAGAAAATTAAAAATAAACTGAGTTTTCTTAATATGTGATTATACGGATGTGCCATAATTTAGCCAATTCAGAGAAATCTGCAGTTATTTCTAAGATACATTTTTAAGATCTAGAAATGCAACATGTTTAATAAGATCCCATCTCTGTTTAAATCAACCTACGTATTTGTGTGAAGACATATAAATACACATTTATATAATGAGATAGTTTTATGTTTCGCTGTATACCTTCTGCATTGTGGAATTTACACACGCATTTTTAACTTTAATGTCAGAAGATAGGCAGTGCGGCTTCTTGGATAACACGCTCGTCTCTAGGTGGAGGGGAGCGGCATCTGAATTGATCGAGGTTCTTAGCTATTATTGTCTATTGCTAATGGATTATCCTCCATTTATCTCTGCATCCTTACATATAATAAAGTGAAAGTTTCTTATTCATCTTAATAAGTAAGCAATTTATCTTTCAGTGAATGGTATATAGTCCATTTCTGATACTTGCTGGCAGCAGTGAACCCTGCAAGCACCAGCTGTGCTTGTGTGGAGAGGACTGCTGGTTAATCATCTATCTTTTTAGCGCCCCTCATATTTTCAGTAGGAAAAACTTAACAGCAGAAGAGAGTCCAATTGTAATTCACTGACCCTGGGATGTATAGTTACTGTTCTAGTGGTGTAGTGAAAAGGACATGCGTTTTGTCATCAGACAGACTGAGACCCAACCCTGTCCGTATTTACTAGTCATGTGATCTTGTACAAAGGAACCTATGAATATGGTTTTTATTGGTAAGTAGGGATTATGACTTCCTGTTCCGAGGATCACAGCTGTAGTGTGTGTCACTTAGTGCTCAATAGTCTAGCTGTTGTTGGCGCTCATCTCTTGCTGACGTGGCCATTCCCTAAACAGATCTGACTTTATAGTGCCTTCAGTTTGCACTGCTCCATGACCGAACTCCTGGCTAATCTGTCAGGCTTCTCCAGGGTGTCTTCTTCAAGGAAAGTCTGTTTCTCCTAGGCTAGGCTAGTTGTTTCTCTTTCTAGTCCTATATTTCACCGATGTTCACTGATTTTATTTTTCTCCAGTTTTACTTGCAAATTTTTCAAGTTTACAGGAAAAACCTCACAAAAGAGTACTACAGTGAAGTTCACATACCTTTGCCCAAATTCACTGATTAACATCTTGTTGCATTTTTCTTTATCTCTCTATGTATGTGTCTTTCATTTTTCTCCAGAGCCATTTGAGAATAATTTAGAGTGTGACATTTCTTCTCTACTTCCCATATTTTTCCCGTGACCACAACACTGTATCACACCTGAGGAACTTAACATGTATTCCAGTGTTATCACATATGTAGTCCATAGTCAACATTCCTGAATATTCTTAAAAAAAAGCTCTTTTTAGGTTTCTTTTGAATACAGGATTATACCTCTAGGTTTGTTTTTTCTTAATTTAAAATAGTTCTCATGAGGTTGTTGCTCATTTTTCTTTTGTTTTTCATGACATTGACATTTTTAAAGAATATAAGTAGTTGTTTTGTAGGTTTTGCCTGATTTTTTTCATGAATAGATTATTGTTTTTGTTTTGTTATAACTCATCACTGATACCCTGTGAGAAGGAAAAGGCACTGGCAGGTCCAGCTGGAGTAGTGGTTAGGTCAGTCACCTCCGTAGGAGTGTATGCTGTATGCCGGTGGGTTTGGGTCCCAGGTCCCAGGGAAAACAACCAGTGTGAACAACTAAATAAAATGGGATGCTTATTTCTCCTCTCTCTTCCCACTTACCTGCCTGCCTACTCGCCTTCATTCCTGCCTGTATCTTTTCTTTAAAAAAGAAAAGAGAGGATATAGCTCCCAATAGCTAAGAGTTGGCCTGGCATCACCTGCATTTGGAGGTATTCCTTAGAGCTAGCCTGGCAGTCAGAGCCAGGCTGTGCTGTTCCTCTGGTGAACCCAGTCTCACAGGACAGAAGCATTAGAAAAGACCACTCTGTCCTTGAATTGAGACAAAAATAAGAGCACTTTGTATTTGTATCTGAACATGGATGAAAGCATGATCGTTGCTCAGGTCACAGAGATGAGCCAGTGTATCTTCATACTGGCTAACATGAGTATGAATTCTTTATAAATCACAACCTTAGCCTCTCTTATTCTTCTTGCCTCATAATACAATTTGCAGAAATCATAGAATCACAGTTAGGTAGAATTTGTAGTATCAGAATTATCCCCTCTTCCTGACTCTTCCAAACTAGAGCAGAGGTCCA
Organism: Solenodon paradoxus; assembly: GCA_004363575.1. NCBI lineage: Eukaryota > Metazoa > Chordata > Mammalia > Eulipotyphla > Solenodontidae > Solenodon > Solenodon paradoxus. The sequence continues at coordinate 269,486 of RJWH01000592.1, read as the reverse complement.
CTGCCTGCTAGCTTTTACTGGGCCCTGGACTCTTTGAGGAGGATAATGAAAGTTATCCACCACAGGCCCCAACCATCTAATACCCTTTCAGTGAGAGGCCTTGGAGTTCCCCAGTCTATATATTCTCCCTGGTTGCAAGAAGTAAGCAATCCAAGTTGTTAAACCAGTGTGGGTGCTGTTGACTAGAGGGGATCCATCCCAGGAACCCCTGCCCCTTTTTCTCTTTTTACTCAGTGGGTGCATTTTTGGGCTGCAATTGAGAAACACTATCCAGTTGAGAAACTAACAGCATTAAAAACCAACAGCATACAACTGAGAAACTAGCTTTTCAAACTAGTTTCTTATTGATCAGGGATAACTTTTAGATCCATATAGTGAGCGGTTATCATTGATTTTTGCATTTTCAGAAAGTTGGAGTCTGCCTGCAAGGAGTTGTTCTGCATAGTGGAACACTAGAGAAAGGCAGCTTAGAAATCAGAGAGACCCTATTGCCAGTAGTTTGCCATTTGAGGTAGATTTTTGGATTTAATCCCCTCTCAGCTTTTAACAAACCATTGTTAGGTAACAGGGAGCAGGGGGAGGTGGCTTATTATAATTACATACACACTTAACACAATATTAATTCATAATATATCATACAACAGACCTTAGGAAAATTTTCTTTTGCATTTTCTATCAAATTATGTATGATTTTCCTACTCTGTTCACAGGAGAATAAACACCCTGTGACTGGGAATTTAAGGCAGTGATAAGAGGAGTACCTGTTTATAATTTCTCATGGCTGCTACCTTTCAAATGAAATTTTCCTTTGTTTTTTAAGTGAGATTTTGATGATATTAAAGGAGTTACAACTCAAGAATAGCTGCCAGGGTGTTACCAACACTAGGATAACCCAATGGTCATCTGAGTCTTGCTCTTTCATAACTTAATTTTAAAATCAGTTCACTTTTTTGTATATTTTAGGGACAATAGTAATTGTACTACAATTCCTCTGCTCTTTGTTTATACTGCCAAGTGCCCCCGCCTCATTTTTGTTTTTTTTATTTTTGAAATATCTTAGGAGTGAAGAAGTGAGCATATTCTTTCATGTTGCATACACCTTTATTTTTGGTTGTGCTACACGCTGAAAATGTTTGAATTTCTTTGTTTCTCCAGGTTTAGCACAATGGAAATGTATAGATCAATAGAAGTACAACAAAGACATGCTTTTGATATACTTATTTTATTTGGAAGTTGATATACTCATTGTTTACACATTTTAGTCTAGCTTAGTGGAATGAGTGGAATGAGTCATCGATCATATGAGGATTGAAGCTCCCCAGGTTTTATTGGTTTGTTTCAGCTAGTAAATAAGTTTTTTTAAGGGTATCGTTAAACATTGGTAAGTTTTCCATTAAATTCCTCAACAAGTAGTTAACACATGTAAAGGTAATGTCAGGTAATTTTGTGGGCTGAACATAATATGCTTTGCATTTTCTGATTTTCTGTTATGAGATTATAGATGTTCATATTATTGATATTCTCTTAGTTCACAGGCACTGGAATTTACTTTTTTGTTTAAAGGATAAATATATTAGATGATAGTAATAAGCGCTAGTGCATACTCAGTTTTTTATGTAGTCAAACAAAGGAATATTGGACATTTATTTTAACCTGTGTAGTCAGTGGATATTTCCCAGGATTGAATAACTTAGACTGTTTTCCAACCAGAGGATTTGCTATATGGGTTGGGCCTCTGGGAACTTTGTTTCTAGATAATATACCTATTTTTTTAAAAAAGGTGCAGGCAGGAATGAAGGTGAGCCGAGGTAGGTAGGTAGGAAGAGAGAGAAGGAATTAGTATTTGTTTATTTGATGTAATGGTTCACCTTGGTTGTTCCTGCTGGTCCTGGGTCTTGAACCAAGGACCTAGGGCTGTTTGTGGACTGCACTCAGGGTGTATTAGATCGCTAGGCCACCAGGGTGTGCCTCTACACATAAGCTAGCGGTGTCATTTTAGATGTGCTTTTGTCATTGGGAGAATTGAATTTATTCAGTTGTTGAGAATGTACTAGGAACTAATGGAAAAAGAGATTTAGCTTTAGATTTAGGTTTGCTTGCTTGCTAACTTAAAACCAGACATGCATTTCTTTTTCATGGCAAAGTCTGAGATGGACATGAGCAGGCAGCTCCATAGTCATCAGGAATCCCGGTTCCTCACTCACTGCTCACTTTTCACATCCCATTTCATAGCCCATCCTGAAAAGGGAAAAAGAGAAAAAGAGAAAAAAAGAAAAATGGGGGAGAATTTCTGGAAAATGAGAAAAAAACCTTAACTTGTGTGTTATTGGCCAGAATGTAGTCTGTATCCACATGTACTACAGTGCACATTGGAACTGAGAGATATTTTTCCTGGGCTGCCATAAAGCAGTTTAGAGACTGGGGATTGTTTACTAAGGAGGAAGGCGAGAACCGGCACTAGGATAGCGAGTGGGCCTGTTCCGTAGTAAATAAAGCCGTTTCCTGGAGGAGCCCTCTGACTGCCAGCTGCCTGCTAACTTTTACTGGGCCCTGCACTCTTTGAGGATGCTGATAAAAGTTACAAACACTGGCACGTCCTTGTGGAGCAGTGGTTTGATCGGCATGGTCCACATTCATTCCAGGGATCTGGATTCGTGTCCTTGGTTTAGGGAAACAACCAAGACGAACAACTAAATAAAATAAAGTGCTTCCTCCTCCTCTGTCTTCCTGCCTGCCTGCCTCCTAGTCCTCATTCTTGCCTGCATTGTGCCTTTAACAAAATAACAGCAAAAATTATGGACGCTTTCCCTAGAAAAATGTACCTGTGCATATCTGCATGGGGTTTTGTAGGATTGTCTCTGAAACACATTCATTAGGCCCAGGGATCCACTGTTAATATTTCTTATTTGTGAAAGATGACTGATTTCTAGGCTAGCATATTTCACTGTAAGTCAGTTCTTTTTGTTAGAGAGTTTTTAAAGCTTTTATTATTGACTCATGCAACCATTGCAAGTTTATTGGTGTGTTCTCTATGCTAGACACTCCTAAGGTACTTGAAGATTCAAAGATACCCCATAACTGATTTATTAAGTGCTTATGATCGGCATGGAACTGGAACTTGTTAAGCATATTGTCTGTTTTCTCCATTTTACAAGTGGGGAAATAATCTGCTTAAGATGTGATAGCTAGTGAATGACAGCTAGTATTTGAACCCAGCTCAAACTCTAAAGCCATTTCTTTTAGTTATCATGAAGTAGACACTTTATGATGAACGGGAGACACATTGAACTGAAGGTATTTAGTGGTTCAGCTGCAGTTCTTGCCTGGGGTCATATAACCAGGAATCTCTTTGTACTTTTGTTTTCTGTTAACACATTGCAAAGCTGCTTACAATGTTTAAGGCTGTTATGCTGTTACTCTTTTGACTGTATTTTTTAAAACCTGCATGGCAATTCAGTATGATACACGGCATGTGACAAATGCCAGCCGGTAATCTGATCTGAGAGCTGTACAAAATGATCGTATTTGAAAATGTCTTCTCAGCATTCAAATTGTACATGCCATTACAAAATTCTATGAAGATCACCTTTCTGTCACCTTGTAAGCCTGAGCGCATGGTGCTGTGCGTGCTCCCTTTTTTCTCCCAAGTAGACTGTCGTGTACGCTGACAGCAGCACACATGGAATTTGCCTTAAAAGCCTTTTGCTTCAAGCTGAGGTTTTTGACCTTCCTTATATACAGATGTTCTCATAATTTCCTCTCTTCAGTTCCTTTATAAATCAAAAAGAGTAAAAGGGAAAATTATATCAGTAATTACAGTATTAAATTACTATAGAAAACCGTTTGAGTTCTTTATAATTCTCGTTTCAACTTTAGTTTCAAATCACCAGCTTCTTAAATGGGAAGTTTCTCACATTGACAGGCCTGAGATTATGACAGCACCATCTATTTACCCGTTGACACCCTTGCCTCTTGTTTGATCAGGGCATTCTTTTCTTTTCTGCTGAGAGCACCGCCGATTCCCATTGGAGAGACAAGATCTGACTTGAGAAGCATATGAAGCACAGCGATAGGTGTGCTGGTGCTTTTTAAATCTGTGCATATAAACTATCATAAACTGGCATTTGATCCTTTTTCCTTAAGTGGTGATTCTTGTTGAATTTCAGGACGGTTTGATGAGACAGTTATTGAAGAGAGAAGGCAGTGTGCTGAGGACCTGCTGCAGTTCTCTGCCAACATTCCTGCTCTTTATAACAGTAAACAGCTGCAAGAGTTTTTCAAGGTCTGGTAGTCTTTCTGAAATACTTTGTGTTTTATTAAGTCCTTTGTTTCTTAATTTGTGGAAAAGTAAGATTCATGTTTTACTTTGTTTTTTAAACAAGTCACTTTTGAGTTTCCTTATTCACTAAAACAAGGAGAAACTAGTAACAAAATAACAATGTTTATGGGGTAAGATATTTGATTGATAGTTTTAAAAAAATTGACACAAACACTTTAAAGATTATCTAATTCACCCCACCTTAATTAAAACATTAAAAACACTCAAGTATTATGAAACTCTGGATCAAAGGTGTCTTTTAGTGTCAGACTTCCTTCTCATTGGGATATAAATCTCAACAGGACCATATTAAATTTGTTATACTAATTTGTGTAAAAAGAGACTGAAAAGTGTCAGTGTATAATTTTAAAGTTGCACATTGGTGCAAATAATATTGTCAGAGCTCAGTGGATATTAGTGTTTTAAGTTTCTTGATACGTGATACCTTCATTCTGAGTTTTTAATTATCTTTAATAATTATTTTCGAATGTATTTTGAATTGAACCCTTGCAACTTGTTGATTGATATCAATGTCTTCACCCCATGTCTTCACCCCAGTTTTCCTATTGCATTTGTCCTTCCAGAAAAAATCTAGGTGATTATGCCATAATTGTTTTTTTTTTCTTTTCTAACCAATAATCTACTCATTTGTATAAGTGAAATCTTTGAAAATTAATGTAGTAAGATATATGATAATGGAATTAGAAGTGGTTTTCATGCTGGTGAACCTACAAAAGGAATTTACTTTTTTATGAGCTATTTTTTTTTTTTACTGCAGAAAGTTATCTTTTAGAAGATAGTACAAATTTGGAACTTAAAGTAATTAAAATTGAAATAGTGATAGAAAAACTTGTCATGTCAAAATGAGATTCCTGCTGATTGACTTCATTGCTTAGTTTTTCATTACTTTGCAACCCAGCCGAGATCATGAATTTGACATCTGCTTCTGATCTAATGTAGAATTTAGCCTTTTGACTTTAACAGTGTGACTTTTGGTGTCCATCTGTATTTATCCTGTTTGGATAGTTGAGATTAATTCACTTAGCAGTAAAATTACCATTTTAAAGTGAATAATTCAGTTTTAGTATATGCACAAGCATATCAACAACTAATTCCAGAATATTTTCATCACCTCATGAAGAAACCTCATGCAATTGGCACTCACTCCTCCTGGCCCCAACCCTTGGCCATCACTAATTTAATTTCTATCTTGATGGGTTTTCCCATTCTGAAAATTTCACATAAATGGATTACACAGTATGTGGCCTTTTGTATCTGACTTTTTTCACATAACTTACTCTTTTCAAGATTCATCCATGTTGTAGCTTTTCTGAAACTTCCTTCCTTTTCATGGCCGAATACTATTCCATTGAGTTCATATGGATGTACCACATTTTGCTTATCCATTCATAACTTGATGGGCATTTGGATTGTCTCTCTATATTTGGGTATTATGAAAACTGCTTTATTTGGTTCTTTTAAAATCATTTCTATTTACTTTTGCTAATTCACAAATCATAGTCACCATGCTTTCCTTTAATTCTCTACTTACACTCTCCTTCAGTTATTTGAACTTACTTGTAAAGAACTGCTTTGAGGTCTTTGCCTTCTAAGTTCAATATCTTTGCCCCCTTTTTTTTCCAATTGATTGTTTACTTCTCCCTGTGTGTGGAGCACATACTTTTCTGTTTCTTTTTCTGTTGGTATACTTTAATTTTTTGATGAAATCTGGAAACTTTGGATAATTATTACAGCAACTGAGTTCTGATCCCCCCTCCTTGCCCTATGCTTGTTGCCACTGTTTTGTTAGTGTCTTTAGTTGCATATCTGTATTCAATCCTGAAGTCTATTTAATGTGCAACATGTGTCTGCTGATACCTCTGCTCAGTTTCTTGATTTAATTTTACTTTTAAACCTGAGTTAATAGGGGTTAGCCCTATATAGGCATAACTTAGTGGTTCACCAGTGATTAGTTTTTGCTTATACTGAAATACTTTGTTCCATTATATGCTTCTCCCTTTTGCTGATGATTCTATGTTTGCAGAGGTCAAGCCTTTCCTTGGGCTCCTTGCATTTCCTCTGTGAGTGTACCACTCACGATTTGCCAGGGATTTCTAGGTAGCCTGACACCCCTCTGGTCTCTCCTCTGAGGACAGGTAGAGAGTTTATTCAGAGCCCCTGTGGCTGTGTTATTTCTGGATCTCCCTGCTAACTCTCCTGCTGGTGTGCTGGACCTTTGCTTGCTGTCCCTGCATGCTTGTTGAGCCCCCATTCTTTGCCATTTGTTTGGCACTGAAATTGCTTCCATTGCTGATAACACTGTTTGGAGTGGGCTTTTTTCTATGCTTGAATCCAAACCCTGCCAGCCTGCTCTGCTAGTGAATTTGCTGGTTTTCAAGGCTTGCCTTGCCCTTGCACAATCACCATGGCAATCCAGTGCAGATGGCAGCTGGGAGCAAGCCCCTGCAAGAGTACACAGGTCTCCCCAGTGTTTGCTTGTAGGTCTGTGGTTTTTCATGAGTAAACCCCTTCTTCCTTTGCTTTATGTTTGTGGTCAGTTTCCAGAGCTCTTAACTGGTTGTTTTGACAGTTTTCTCCATACCTCCTCAGAGAGCATTTGCTGATCTAGTTACTCACCATGCCCAAACTCCTTCCCCTCTAGGTTGATTTTTCAGTAATAAAAAGCTTTGCAAGCTGATGTACCAGTACTTTATTTTTACCGCATCTTCAGAAACACCAAAATATTAAAGCTTTTGAGCTAGAAATTTCAAATAGAAATATGGCACATTTTTCTACTACTACCTTCTATAGACTAGTTTTTGTTATTTTGTTTTATTAAAGATTTAATCCTCAATTATTTTATATAAGATTGTTTGTTAAATTAAGTCAATAAAATATCTCTAGGATTATGAGCCAAAACATTTTTTGTATTCTTTAGTATTTTGTTTTTATATTATTAGCAGATCTTATATCAGCTAATACTAATAACAATAATAATAATAAATTGTCGAGTGCTTACATTGTTCTCAACACTTTGTATCTATTAAATATTTTTTTTCTTATATTTCCTTGAGTTAACTATTTATATCATTTCTGTTTTATAGTTAATTAACTTCAAGACACATGCCTGGTGGTGGAAGAGGTTAATAGTTGAAAGACTGTTTTGTTGAGCGATATTGTGACTAAAATCAACTTTTTCCTACCAAAATTCTCAAGAATACTTGCAAATTTTCTTAAGATTTGATTTGGGTGTTACTTAAATGATGGCTTAATCTAGAGTAGATACTCTTCTTTTTAGAAATTTTTTTAATAGAGTAAAGAAATGTAAACTCTTGCTTCTAAAGAGAATAATTGCTTGAAAAGTTTCAGTTCCCTTTATACTCTAGGAGTAAAATTTGATAATTGGAGATGGACTATTTAAAATTTCCCTTCTCTTTTTAAAGATAAGTCGACTGGGAGAATTTTGATTAGTTAAAGACACTTGCTAAGTTCCTTAAGCCCATGTAGAGAGGAAATAGGTGTCTTGTGTTTCTCTGGGGTTTTGTTATCCTAGCAGTACTGTTTTGGGGCATAGAACTGTTGATGGGAGGTAGAAGGAAAAAAGTTAAAGAGCAGAAGAACTGTTATTTTAATTGGTTAAAATTATTTAAGGATTCTCAGCTTTTACATCTGTGATTGGAACATTCATTTCCTAAAGACAGAGCACAAAATCACACCTCCATCACTTGTCTGAAAATTGCATTCTCCAGTTGCATGTTGAGTAAGAGAAAATGGACTTTTAAGACCTGAATTTATAAACTCTAATAATTAAAATGATGGTTACATGGAAAAATCATTTTAATATTTATTAGGAATGTGTCTCTTTAATAAAAAAAAAATTTGCTAAGATTTACCTACATTGTTTTCAAGTGCTTCTCAAATTTAAGGCACACTTGGAATCACCTGAGATGCTGTGTGATTATGTTGTTATTTTTTAAATTTGATAAAATTAACTGACTTCCAGTTGGAATCCATCATTTTTCACGATTAGGATGACTGATCACAAGGGACACTGAGCAATATCCTTTAATGAGATTTTTCTCTTTCTGAATTTTTTAAATGAATACTTATGATAGATTTAAAAAATAATATGTAAAAAGTCACATATTTTAAACATGATATGTTAACTTTTTAATAATACAATTATTTTAGAACAGTTTCTGTTTACAGAAAAATTGTACAGAAAGTATAGAACTTTTCCATCTATCTCCCCTCTGCTACAGAGCTTCCCCTGTTATTAATATCTTGTATTGGTGTGATACATCTGTTACAACTGATGAGTCAGTATTGACTTTTGAAAACAGTTATGATATAGTTTAATAAGTGAATAGTTTCTTTCGTTCTTATACACTCTCAGTTAAAATAACTTGTTCATTTAGCATTGATATTTTTAATTCTCTTATTGACAATGAAGCACAAGTATTGTGATTAACTTTTTAGGGTGGCGTAATTCACGATGGTTCTGAGTTGATTGGACCTGCTGAAGCCTATCCAGATTCCCTTGTTGATAGCTTTCCTGAGTCTAGTACGGAAGGTAAGAGAGACTACTATTCAGTATTTAATGGTTCTGGTCACAGGAGATTATAAATCATGTCTGTATTGCCAAAAGGAGATGGATATAGGACTTTGACAGTATTTCACCACTTCTAAGTTTTCTTCATATTTTTACATCATTAATATTGGGTGTGTGTTATTGGATTGATGGTGTCTTATATTTAATTACAGCTTTTTTTCTTTCTTAGTGATATTTAAGATATTGATTCATCCTGTAATTAATAACATCGTAACTTTGATGACCTGATGAGTCTTCAGAATTTCTGTTGTCTAGTATAAGAATGCTTGCTCACATTTATTTAACAGCATCTGACTTTCTAGATAATTAATTTCAAGAAAGATTTTTAAAGATTAGTCATGTACCCACAAAGAATAAACATACGGCAGTTTTAGTGTTTTTGGTATCTTTCATAATAACTAAATCAAAGCAATTTTTGTTCTTTTAATCACTTTAAGAATGCTTAATTTCTTGTTCTAGTCCTTGCTTGAGCCATTTTTGAGTTTCTGTGAAGATTTAAAATACATACATTTTGGGTGTTTGGATTTTCTTAGCTAATTTTCTTTCAGGGAACATTTTGGAATTAAAAAAGGAGACAGATTTAGGGGTGGGATGGGGAGGGTCTTTCAAAATTTATAATTAGATTTATTTGAGGTGTTTTAGGTTTGTTTTGTATAAAAGTAATATAATGGACTATATAATATTTCTTGATTGCTTGTATGACTAGGTTGATGGTTAAGAAGGCCATTTAACGACACTAACATGGGAGATAGCCAGCTCCTTGCAATGAGGTTTTTGTGGAGTATGTACTGGTGTCAGTGATATACATCTAATGCAGAAATTTTCCATTTTGGACTTGTTAGGAGCAATAAGTTACCTTCCACTGTGTGAACTGAGGCACTTACATTTTATTTTTCTTTTGGTGCTGCCACATTGAGAAGTGATTAGCTTTTCTTGTTTTTCATGGTCGCTCCTGCTGACTTTAAAGCGTGATCCATGAACTTTTACCTAGTGTTCTGTATAATGACTTGGGGCCTCTGGCCCAGGGGTCTCTCCATTGGGTCCTCAATACTGTTGATTCTATCCTTAATCAGCTATGGTCATAGAAAAACATAGTGGAAAGAGATTTTGCTTTGTAATCTGTCAGTTTTTGGGGGGACAAGAGTTTATTTGTGGCCTATTTTGGTCTGAGAGCTTTGCTAGACCTTGGAAATTCTAGTCCCTACTTGAAATCCCTGTGTAATTCTGTTTCTAGAATTAGTTTCTTTGGAAGGTGACTTTTCTGGGGTTGCCTTGTTCTGGCTGTTGTCTCAGGGACACCCTACTCTTGAGAAAGAGGGACAGTATTTTCTGCCTATCAAATGTTCCGATTCTGTGATGGCCAGTAGAGGAGAATCTCCAATGAGGAGTATGGTTTCTGGAAAAGCAGAAATTTTCTTTTCTGTGCTTTCTTCTTGGTAAGAATAGAAGCTCACAGATTTATTTGGGAGTGCTTATATTCTTTTGACGTCCACAGTAAGTCTTTATTGTGAGGTGGAAGTCAGCCTCAGTGAGAGAAGGGTGTCTTCAGAACACAGTAGTGTAAGGTGATCACGGATGGAGTGGTGCTGTAGGCCAGGGAAGGGGAGGAACATGACTGTGTTCAGAATGCCTTTTTCCTTTTTGTATTTAGCTTTATTGAAGGAAAAGCACATTATAACATTCTATAAGTTTAAGATGTACATAGATGTGCCTTTTCTTGGCACGGTGTCCTAAGATACAGATGAGTGTTTATGGTAAAAAGGTGACTGTATTAATGTGAAAGGAGATATAATCTAAAACTTATAATTTGTTGTCCAAACCGAGACACTTCTGGGAATAACAAGCTTGCTGTGAATAAGAGCACCAGGGCAGCCCTGGGAGACTGGGCCACCCACGGGAAGCAGGTGTTTCAGAATTTACCTTGGAAGCTTCAGAAAAGATGGGTTTTCCTTGCAAGGATTTATCTTTAGGACCATGTCTTTATGAGAAAACTGGAGAAGGCTTTGTTGCTAAAAAGCACCGGAAAAGACATGTGATACCTGCAAGTAAGACTGACATTTTGTCTTTTCTCTGTGTAGTTTAGTTTTCAACTGTTGTACCATCTCTAAACACACTGTGAGCCAAGAAGAATGAAAATATGGAGCTGGAGATGCTGTTCATGCTTCTGTTTTCACCCCTCCTTTTATACCTGCCTAATTGGTCCTGCTGCAGGACAGCTTGTTGACAAGTTCAGACCCGAATGCCAGACAGCTTGTAAATTTATTACCATTTGAGAGGGAAATGAGTTTTGTCTGGCATACCGGGCAAGTGGAAGATTTACTTTTGTTGGAAAAGGTCTGCGAACCAGAGAGACAACCGAGGGGGAGGCCTCCATTAGCAAAACAGGTATGCAGGGAGGATGAGGCCAGTGCCTGTGGTTTGGATGCCCGGCCAACAGTGTGGCGGGCGATTTTATTTGGTAACTGCTCCTCTAAGTGTAGTATTTTAAATGGTGTTTTGAAAGTGGGTTCATTTTTCCTACCTGTGATTTAATTTGCCAGTGGAATGAGCCAGAGGGGCAAATCTTAATCTATACTCTGGTTTCAACGTGTGCCAGGCGGAGTTCAAATGACATGGAAGTATATCAGTTCTCAGAGAACAGAGGCAGAGGCTAAAGTATTGTTATTTTTGTGAGTATCATACAAATACAAATAACAGGTCTTAATTTACCTGGAAATGGAAGTCTTCTGAGAAAAACATTAAGAGCTGAATTTGTGTTGTTTTAAAAAATTGTAGTTATTTTTATAATAGAGTGGGGTAGAGGAAACCCCTTTAAGGTTTCATAAAGCCAGTGGTTTGGTGATAAACTGCTAAATGTAGCTTAATATGGAAATGAAAATCATAAAAATGTTCTGTAGGTTTTTAGATAAAATCTATGTATTTAAATAAAGTGTTGGTTGCCCTTTATCGCCTTTGTTTAGAGCAATTAAACTGTTTTCTTAGAGATGGAAGATGATCTGCTAGCATCGTATTTTCATTGAAAATGCCTTTCTTTTTGTTGGATTAAATTTAGCTAACAAGTTCCTGTGACTTTGCTGGAAGGCTGGCTGAGATGGGCCTGGGATTTGAGCCCTTGACTTCTTATTCTCTCACCTGCTGGCTGTTGAGTCAGGATGCTGGTGTTTTATGGCCACACCGCTTTTGATGTTGGAGCCTTTGATGTTGGTTTCGTCTCATCCCATATCGTGTCATTTCCTCTTCCTGACAGAGGACGTGAACTCGTTTGCAGGTTTGGGAGGGACATTGTCCAGGCATACACAGCAAATGAGAGAAAATAATTAGGTGCCCATAGCTATAGATACAATTGGGGAGGCCAGCGTCTTATATGTAGCAGACCTTCAGGGTAAATATTCTTAAACGTCTCCTGGAATAGCCAAATTGACCATGTTTTCCCCCAGTAGACTGTGGATTAAGAGCTCCCTAAGTGCTCATCATAACAACTGTAGATGCAAGAAAGGATCTATTACGCTATCTTGAGTTAGCCATTTTAGAGTTAATGAGATGTGCATTGTGAGAGTAGCATCTATTGCTGGTCTGCATAAGGGAGCTCTTAAAATCACTTTTAGTCTGAGATTCGTATATTTATTTGATAGCAGAACAGTAATTCTTTCCATTTTTAAGATAAGCAACTGTGTTAAATTGAAAAATGTTGCCTGTATCTAAAACATTAGGAGGGTCTAATTGGAAACAAGTATAGTTATTTAAATGTTTGAAAAAGCTCTCCTAGTTCAAAATGCGTTTTATTATATTTTCTTTTTCTTGTTTCTGTTGTTTTCATTTAGCTGATTTCAAGTTGATACTTATAAGGAGGATAATTTAAAAACAGGAATATCCCACAGTAGATTATCTGCTTAATAACCTAAATATATTTTGAATACAAACTTAAAATCTGTGCACTACACCATATGTGAGATGTCAAAATACAGTCTCATTAAAAGTAATTTAAATTTAAAGTAGAAGTTCATGCAAATGTCCACTAGGTGGCACTATGAAACTAAATCTTGTGTTACTCTGGGCCTTTCTGTATTAGATTGAGTGGCTTATTGAATTTAAAGTTTCCTTTTCTCTAAATGCTTACCTACATAACTTTTATTCATTGCCCCTTTTAGTTGATTCATCTTTGGCTAGGGAGTTTAAATAGGAAGAATGCACGTCATTTTTCCCAAGAAAAGCAAAAAAAAAAAAAAAGCCCACCAAACAAATCCTCAAAACAAACTAGCTGCAGAATATGTCATTGTATGTGTGTGTGCATATAGAATAAATGATAAAATTATAAGTATTCACCTTGAAAACCCTGGGGCTGTTGATGATAATGTTGGCTATTAGGAGCTTAGGGTTCAAGTGGGATAAATAAAAAATTCATGATATAGTGTGGGAATGGATTTTTAGAAGGAAATTGGGAGTGATATAAGTAAATCCCTTATTTTACAGTTAAAAGTTGAAGTTTCAAAGAAGTTAAGCCTGTGTCTAAGGTAGTTGAGCCCCTTTCAGGTATTTACTAGCAGTCACATAACTAAATTTTGAAATGAAGGTTTAATTTTTTGGAGAGGAAGGCATTGGGAACACGTATTTGGTATAGAAAGTTCCGTGTGAGTGCTGTCTGCTGGTAACAGGTTTGCTCTGTAGCGCAGATTGTGGAGAGTCAGACTATAACAAGCTCATTAGGTAGAAAGGGCAGCCAACCCAGAGACCTTTGCTGTTTATGATACTCTGATAGTATTGGGGCTTTGTAACTGTGAACACTGCTGTTTTCTGAGCTTATTCTGTTTGCACTAAACAGAAGTAGATATTCTGATGTCCTCTTCATAAATTTTCAAAGGTGAAGCATAGACAAGTCCCAAGGACATTACAAAAAACATGGGACATAAAGGAATGGTTCTTCTCAGTACCAACAGCTATTACTAGTGATAAATTGGTAATCAAGTCCCGGAATCTTAACTAGCATCAGGGTTTAGATTAGATATTTATTTAAAATCATATTTATAAGGGCTTATTTGTGGAGATGGATCTGTTTGTCTTCTACCTCAGGGTGACCTTTGTTCTAATGGCTAGATATCTTACTTGCCTGTGAAGCATGAGTCATTGTTGCTAGGAAAAGTAGAAACTCCCTTTTGTTGACTGTGGCAGCCTTTGAACCACCTCAGGACTCAGTGAAAGCTACCAGATAATAATAACGAGGCCAGGTATTTTATATATAGTCTACCACGGGAGACCACCTGTCGTTCTAAAGGAAACCGATCTCGTTTCGCAGATGGTCTTCAAATACAAGTTTCCGTTAGTTTATAGTATAAAGATTTATTCTGTAGCAACTCAACCTTTTTTCCCTTGGCGCCTGTCTTTCAGAGATGCTGTTCTAGACAGATTGCACTACACTGCCCTTCTCGGAGCAGTTGAAAGCATGAGGTGAGGGTAGGTAGGTGAACTGGGATGCTAAATAAACCTCTCGTTTGTAGCTACCTTTTAACCAGTTACCTGGGGCCTCTAATAGCGGAGACTTGGCTCTGTGATCGAGACCTGGAGGCAGGATACTTTCACAGCAGGATGCTTTCTTGACTCCTCCCCTACCCCTCCTCCTCCCAGAAAAGACTTAGGTCTCTCATGTGATAGTGGTGGTGAAGGATGCTCTTTTTGATCTCGTGCTGCCCAGAGGGGCCCTATCAGCGCCGCTGACTTCAGGTTGGTTTAACTTTGGACAAACTGTCTGTGTCTCAGCTGCTGTTGCTCTGCCTGCCGATCCAGTGTGTCCCTCCTACTCACCTCACTGAGTACCTCTTAATGGCCTGCTGCCGCCTGTATCTTAGTGCTCGCCTCCTCTCTGGGTTTTAGGACACTAGACTCCTTGTGACATTTAACCCTAACTGTGTAAAACAGGGTAGATGGCAGGACTGTGATCTCAGGCACTTGAGCTAGTGCTGTATTAAGTAGATGTATTAAGGTGCAAGGTGAATAAACTAGGTGCTGAGTACATGTGCGTGTATATAGACACACATGTACACACATATATAAATGTATGTGACTAGCACATTGCTGTGAGGGTGAAGGAGAGCCTTCCTCTTCTTGAACTCGTTGGAGAATACTTCACTGAGAAGAAGGGACTTGAGAAATTGCTTAAATGCAGAAAAGGAAGACATCAGAGACATCAGTGTATGGTCCAGGAGATGATGCGGATGGACGTCACAGGTGTGGTAGGGACGTGTCGAGAAGAGAATAAAAGGCAGCAGATTGTTCTGGCAGAGGGTCAAGGTTAGTCTTCTTTAAACATTCGGTCTTTATTCATTATTTCTTCCTTCTCTCCTAACTTAAGCTTCTGGATGACGCATACAGGTGTTTTTGTTTTTTAGTTTTTAAAAGAAAGGTACAGGTAGGAATGAAGATGAGTAGACAAGCAGGTAGGCGGGAGGAAGAACATTTTATTTATTTTTATTTAGTTGTTCACATCGGTTGTTCCCCCTGGACCTGCGACACGAACCCTGCTCCTTGGGATGTACGTGGGCCGCGGTTCTTCAGAAGTGGCCGATGGAACCGGCTGCTAACTCACCACGGTGCACCGAGGCCTGTGTTTTATAAACAACATCTGTATGTCTTCATCTGCTTTTATGTAACTGATTTTATTCATTATATTAAGTAGTTTTAAGGTACATACCATAGCAGATCAACATCTGTATACAATGTTGTAAATTTGCCACCATTTCAGGTTCCCCTTCCCAAAAGTTTGTTGTTTGATTTAGTTCTCTTTTTTGTTGTTGAGGTCTGTTTTTGTTTAATTTAGTTCATTCATTTGCTTGCTGTATATCTTCACTCTCAGTTTTAGCCCCTGCTGCATCTCCTTTGATTGCCTTTCTTGCCAAAAGCTACGGGCTTACCACATACATATCCACATTATGATAAGAGTTACTTTAATACCACCATGCAGAGAACATTACTGTTAGTATTTCGTGTTTTTCTAGCCTTTCCCTCTGTGTGAATTTGTATTTAAAATTAAAATTACACTACGTATACCACTTTGCAGTTTGTCATTTTTCTAGCATTCAGCATTCTTCTGCAACATAATTTTTAATAGCCTTATAATATTTTATCATAGGATTGTTCCATAATCTTTTGTTAGTAATTTGTTATTTCCAAATGTCCCCTGATTTTTGTGATGGGTATTCCTGATACAGATTTATTTCCACACCTCTGATTGTTTTTTATGTAAATTGCTGAATTTCTGGATCAAAGATATAAGCCTTTTTTTTTCTTCCCCTGCAGCTGATATGTATTGCCAGATTGTCCTCCCAGAAGGTTAAAACAGAAGTCCTTTTGTTTTCTTTTGTTTCTTTCAGTGAGGCTACAAAAATTCTCTTCCTAACCTGTTAGTTTTAATCTGTTTGCTCGCTTTTGAAGATTCTTCATTTAGAATTAGGTAGCATTTGAGAAGGAAGTAATTTATATAGAATAGTTATTTATTTATTTATTTTGCTATCTCACTTTTTCCCTAGGGAGTTGATGGTCTTACCTCTCTGATCTAATGTCACTTAATCATGATTTTCTTTGCTAATAAAATTCGATTGGAAAGCTAAGAGGAAATATGATTATGTCAGTAGATTTTTGTGGTCGAAAGCCAAAAAACTGAGTACACATAGCTTAACCCTCTTGCCCTTTGGTATTATTGTTCTTGTTAGAAAGAAAAATCAGGCAAAGCATGAGACAGGACAATGTGATAGATGATGTGAAGGCTGTGGTGACAAGACCCTGGAGAGCAGACAAAGTTCCTGGAACTGCATTTCCTTTCTTTTGTAATTAGCCCTATAAACCAGGGCACTTTTGAAACTTTGTCTGTTTGTTTATTAATATCAGTTGCCCTGGTTATAGAATGATATCATTTAGGGAAATATATTTGCAGTGAAATATATAAACTATTTAAAAAATCTCTTATAAACTTCACATATTTCTTCAAAGAGGGGATAAATAATTTTGTGAATTGTTATAAAAGATTTAGACTTTGAAGTATTGTCTTCAAAGTTGAAATGCTAGTGTGCCCTGGTGGAGTAGCGGTTAGGTCAATCACCTCTGAAGGGCTCAGGTCACATACCCCTGGGTTTGAGTACTGGGTCTGCGGGGAAGCAACCAGTCTGAACTTCCTGCTTGTCTGTCTGCTTGCCTTCATTCCTGCCTGCGCCTTTTCTTTACAAAAAAAGAAAAGAATTTTCTAAAAAAAAATAGAAAAAGTCAAAATGCCAGAGGATTGGAAAATTCTCACTGGGTCCTGTGAATCTCATCTGAGATTGTGGGTTTAATGAAATCTGTTGATTGCAGGAAATAAAGTTAGTTCTCTATAATGACAAGGATGTATTGCCTGAGTAGTGTCTAGAACTGATTTGAAATTTGAGCTTTGCTGTCAGTAACCCATTTATACCCTCTGCTTTTTATTTGACATGAAGTTGGCAGTCTGAATGTATGACAAGGTAGACAAACTCTGGCCCTGCGACACCTGTTTTTATAACTCACATGCTTAGAATGATCTTACCTTTTGTAATGGTTGCAGAAATTAAGAATGATTTTGTGCTTGTGAACATTACATGGAATTTAAATTTCTACATCCATAAAGTTTCATTAGAACAGAGCTCTGCTTATTCACTCATGTGTTGTCTAATCCACCCTCATGCTACTACAGCAGGGTCAATTTCTTGTGACAGAGGCACTCTGGTCCAGAGAGCCTAAAACATTCACTCTCCTGTCCTCAGACAAAAGGTTTGTGGTACCAGATCTAGCATTGTAGTCTCCTCACTTCTGATTTTGACTTAGCATATGGTCCTGAGGAAGTACTTTTCTTCTGCATGTGTTTCCTTTCCTGAGATGCTTGGCAGACAGTATTCAGTGGGGAGGCAGTGCCCATGACTTCAGACTACCTTTCTACATAACCTTCCTGTCAGTCTTATAGATGGGCTCTCACAGCAGGACTCGAGATCCCTGGCTGGTCCTGTGCTTTTTTTCAGGGTCTGCATGACAGAACTGATTCTGATGATAATTTGGAAAATTACCTGCCTTTTTATCGTGTTGACACCTGCACTGATGAGGCAGCACACTGTGGGTGAAACTGCTGCTCCTGAACTGGAGTTGGGGACCCCAGCCAGAGTGGTGGCCATGCACACTCTCATACGAGACTCATGCTGCCTGCTGTCAAGCGGCAAGAGCAGCCAAAAAATTTCTATACATTATTAACTCCCGACCTTTTGTACATGTGGTATTCTGTGTGAGGAAAGGAATACACCTCAGAAGCCTCTGATAGACATCGTGCGGCATCTGGGGAAACCCTGTGCAGTGCCTGTGTGTGAGCTAAGCGCCCTTCTCTTTCCTGAGATGCCATTTTTGCTTTAAAGAGTGACTGGCAGACAAACTATTCAGATGTAGGTATTTGGAAAGTGATTTTTTGAAAGTGAATGACATGAGCTGACACTTCCAGGAAAACGACTGACAGTATTTCTTGTCAATGATGTAATTTGAGTTTTCAACCCAAAATTAGAAGGTTTTTTTTTGTTTTGGTTTGTTTTTTTAAGGGAAAGGTGCAGGCAGGAATAAGGCGAGTAGACAGCAGGCAGGAAGAGAGAGGATGAAGGTTTTTTTTTTAATTTAGTTATTTATCTTGGTTGTTCCCACTGGCTCCAATTCTTGAACCTGGGTCCGTCCTTAAGATGTATAGGGACTACATCCAGAGGCCTTACTTATCCACAAGCCTACCAGGGCTCACCCAGAATTAGAACTTTGGAAAACTTTGATCACCACTTTGAGCTTGACAGATTTTCTAATACTTAAGTAATTTTCTTATGGAATTGTTAGTAACAGATAGGATTTTGGGTTAGGTATTATAATAATGAAATTTGTTGTTTTGGGAAAATCTCTAACTCAGGGAAAGCAGTATTTTTCACAAGTCAGCTAAGCTTTAAGCAGCTATCACTCGTCAGATTTTAGTATAGTATCAAAGAACAATGTCCTTAATTATCTGCAAAAGCTACTGAAATATCCTATTTTTTAATTACGTATCTATCCTTTTCTTCAGATCTTTCAACCAGAACAGGGGACAGCACACAGAGTGCAGGATTAGACTTGAGACTCTGGTCATCTTGTGTTGGCAAGGTCTGCAAACATGTCAATAGTGCTACTTCTCTCACTGAATCTCTCTTATTTTGGAATATGTAGCTATTGTTTTATAAAAATTATGTTAACATGTAATGGGTTTTGATATTTAATTAAAATTTTTATTCTGTTTTTAAAATATCAGTATTGGGAAATACTTAACATATGCAATCCACATAAACAGAAGTGCTTTGAGATCCTCTTTTTTAGAATATGAAAGGGGCTTCTAAGACCAGAAAGCTTAATAATCATAGGGCATGCTCGTTTTACCATGAAGTTACTCATGCAAAATGGGAAAAGTAATTTTTACTGCTAAATAATTCAGTAGGATTGTACTTTATTTATTGGTCTAAAAACTAAGATGTAAATAGACCATAACTCTAAAAAACTGTGGAAGAAACGGAAACAAAAATTTCTAAAAATTCAGTCCTAGGGAAAAAAAGTTATGGAATATACATTTTCCAGATGCGGATGGTTACTTGAAAGCACACCTCTGAGGATGCTTTGTATGATGGTTATAGCATTGTCATTTAATTGTTATAATAGTTATAATTTAGTGATAGTCTATTGTGCTTTGTAATTATGAACTCTATTCCCATTTGAAGTCCTGCATCCTAGGTAATAGGATTAAGTGGCCTGCCGCTGGGCACAGGGTAGGTTGTAGACATGAAGTTCAAGCACTTCTTGTCTTACTCAAAAGCTCTTACTAGTTTCCCTTTACCCTAATGCTGTCTTTACAGCGCTGCATGTGCAAGCACTGGGTCTCTGTAAGCAGGTTCTAAGATCTTACAGTAAAGACTCCTTTTGATGACAAGGCTAACAAGGGGATTGTCCTCCAAAGCTATAGAGACAGTGCAAAAACGAATAAGCTCAGATGAAACAAATGGCTAGACACCGACTCCCATCAGTAAATTGCAGCCCTTCTAATTGGTGTGGAGAGGATGAAAAAATGAATAGTCAGCGTGATTTATATTCTTTTGGCGGGGTCTCAATTTAATATCTGCTTACTCTTGTCATCATATTTCTAGGCTTCTCCAGTGACAGTGATCTGCTCTCTCTCACTGTTGATGTGGACTCCCTTGCCGAGTTGGAGGATGGAATGGCTTCCAATCAAAGTTCCCCTATTAGAACTTTTGGTCTCAACCTTTCTTCGGATTCTTCAGCGCTAGGCGCTGTTGCTTCTGACAGTGAACAGCACAAAACAGAAGAACGGGAGCGGAGTCTCTTTCCCGGGAGTTTAAAATCCAAACTTGGCAAGAGAGACTATTTGGAGAAAGCAGGAGAACTAATAAAGCTGGCTTTGAAAAAGGAGGAAGAAGCTGACTATGAAGCTGCCTCTGCCTTTTATAGGAAAGGAGTTGACTTACTCCTAGAAGGTGTTCAAGGTACAGTCCATCGTCCATATGTGGGGCATGCTCTTATGTTGGTACCTCGGGAAAATGTGTATACATATAACTATATCTTGTCTATAACACTGTGTAAATATAAGACTGAAAATGAGAAATTATGACCTAAATGTGGATATATGCTTTTAGTGCCGTGAGACGGAAATCAGTATCAGAGTTGCTTAACTCTGCTTTGATCAATTAATCTACAAACCAGGACTGAATAAAATCGGGTAGTCCCCCAAGTCTTTTGCATGACTGATAATCATTTTTTTCTCATGCGACCAGTGTTCACAGCCTTTGCCTCTCACAGGAGCACACAGAGATTCTTTAGTGCTTTCAGTCTTCATGGCCTGAAGATGTGGGAATAAACTGGTTCTTGAGTTCCGAGTGTAAGGGTCTTGGATTTGCCTGCCTATGACTCTTCTTCATTAGTCGCTGTCATAGCTAATTAACAGGTGATATGGACACTTGGAAATGGATTGTCTACAAGTAGAAGTTCCTTCGTTTTTTTCACATCTCAGTTTTTGTTTATGGTTAGTGGCCTTTTCCTTCTAAAACTGAGAGATGCCTATTGACACTAGTTAGGTGACTCTGGACACTATCAAAGGTTATGGCCCTATCTTCCATTGGCTTCAGAAAACCCTCATTTCTGTTGTGCTTCTGTGGTTCCTGACCTGTGGTACGTCTTTCAGGAAGATGCTCCACCTCACCTATGTGTACTGTAGTCCTGGGGCCTCCCTCCTGCTCTTCCTCAGCACATGCCTGCAGCCTGGATTGGCGTGCAAGGGGTGCATGGCTGAGCTGGGGCTGGTGGAGGGGACATGTGGCTAGTGGGTTGGGGGTGGAGGTGTGCCTGGCTGAGTGGGATGCTGGAAGGTGGGGGCACATGGTGGTGCTGGTGGCCACAGGGTTGAGCTGGGTGTGGGGTAGTGGGGCACAGGGCTGAGCGGGTGCAAGGTGTGGGGTGCCGTATGTGTAGCTGAGTGCAGCGGAAGACTAAGGCTGTGTTGGGGCTTCCTGACCGCTGCTCCCCCAGGTTGGTGATGAATCCGTGTCTAGATTTTCCACTCGGGTCCACAGCCAGGACCTTGGGAGGGTATTACTGTGTCAGGCAGCTTTCTTGAATTTCCCAGTTGCCATTCATCCATCCACTTTCTAGCTTCTGAAATTTGTTGCTGCTGTCTTCTCTCTCAATCTCCTGTCCTGTGGGGCTTTGCCTTCCAACTGTTTACAATTTCTTTATCCACTCATTTTTTTATGGACAGGTATGTTGTTTCCATGTCTTAGCTGTTATAAATGAATCTGCAGTGAATGTAGGGGTGCATATAACTTCAAACATTATTTTCACTGCCGTGTTAATGGATTTTGAGGAGGGGACATCGTTAATTAAATGTGTTCAATTTGTGCTCTTTAACTGGAAATTCAGCAGACCCAGGGATTAAAGATTTATTAGTGCTTTGTATGTGTAGGAATAGGATGACTTGGATTTTTTTGGTAGAAATTACTGTCTTACTGACATGATTGATAGAAGCGTATTGGAATCTTGCCACGCAATTTCAAATACTTGATTATAATATGCATTTCTTATTTTTGTAATCCTGATATGGTTATGTAATTTTAGCTGTCACTTTTAAGGTTTTTAATTGAAAGAAATGATTTCAGAAGAATTTATTTGCATTGTTTGATACATCAAATTTTTGTTATTCACATAGGTTCACAAGTAGGATTATTTTGTCTGCTGGTGAAGTATTCTGGTCTTAAAGATTACTCACTTTTCTTCTTTGTCTCGGTCTTTGAGGTGGGGAGTTTGATATGGGGATGAGTAGTAACAAACAATTTGTTAATATTTTTCCCCTTTCATTTTAGATAATTTTGTGCTAAAGCATTACTAATGGTTAATTGACAGATAAAACTCATCAACTTGATATTTTTCTGTCTAAAAGTGAGTTGCTTCTAACTCTAGAACATTTCATAATGTTGCCACTTGATGGCACCAGAAAAAGAGAATATTTGCCTCGAAATGAGGATGTGGATGCATATCAGCAAATAATATAACTATATCATTTAGTTATTTTGCTGATTATGATGGTGAATTATTTCTCCACTTGAACTTGATGGCAAATTTTTTAAATCTCCGCCTTAAGGAACGGTAACATTGACATATACTTTTCCTATTTAATGTATACCTTTCTGAAACCAGAATGTGTTTCTGCCCTGGATTGATTTTTATTGTCAGTTAGAGTTTATGGATTAGAAAGTTAGAGTTTACTGATTGCTTTTCGCTTTTTATTATTTAGAGTTTACTGATGGCTTTTAGCTTTTTATTATTTTTTCATTATCAATTTATATTCATACGAACTGGGAGCAACAATGGCAGAATTCTAATTGTTTTTTTTTAAAGGAAAGGTACAGGCAGGAATGAAGGTGAACGGAGACAGGCAGGAAGAGAGAGGAGGAAGAAGAACTTTTATTTAGTTGTTCATCTTGGGATTTCACCCCAACCCTTGGGTCTTGAATCCAGGTCCTTGGGATATGTGGCCTAGCCATTTGGCAGAAGGTGCCTGACCAAACTGCTGCTCCTCCAGGGTGTGCTGGAATTCTAATTCTTAACCACGTATAAAATAACCTCTGTTTCAGTCTTTGCGGTTATACACTTAACTGTGTGTCAGCGTAAGGCCCAGGCAGTGCTCTGGTCTCTGGGTTCTATTTAAAAATATTCAGTTGCCACCTGAGACCTAAGAACATATCCTTTTTTTTTTTTTTTTTTCCAATTCCTTCCAATCTTCTTGAAATATAATTGACATGCAACATTGTATTAATTTAGACAGCATAATGATTGATATGTATATAGCTATATATCTGTAGCTATCTATCTACGGAAATGATGACAGCAGTAAGTTTGGTTAACATCTATTACCTCACATAGGTGATGCGATGAGAACTTTTAAGATCTGTTCTCTTAGCAACTTTCAATGTACAATACAGCTTTATTAAGTAAAGTCACCATGCGTACATTGCATCCCAGAACGTATTTATCTTATAAAAGGAAGTGTGTACCTTTTGACCACCTTTGCTCACTTCCCTGCCCCTTTACTCTGTACCTCTGGTAACCAGTAGTCTGTTCTGTTTATATGAGTTCAGTTCATTTTAGAGTCCACATGTGAGATCATACAATTTGTGTTGTTCTCTGACATATTTCACTTAGCTTAATGACATCAAGGTCCATCCATGTTGCCGTGGATGGCAGAATTTCTTTCTTTTTTATGACGATAATATTCCACAGTGCACATACAGTCATGTGTCACTCAGTGAGTGACATTTTGGTCACTAAAGGATCATGTATGTGACATTGGTCCCAGTAGGCTAGTCTGTATAGCCTAGATGTGTAGTAGACTATACCATCTAGGTTTGTGTAATTGAAGTCTGTGAAGTTCATGCAATGATGCTTTCTCAGAACATATCACTAATGTTAAGTGATATTCAGCTATTTACATTTTCCTTATCCACTTATCTGTTTATGAACATGTACGTTTTCCCCATGTCTTGGTTATTGTAAATGATACTGCAGTGAATGTCGGGGTGAATATAACTCTGAGATAGTGATTTTACTTCCTTTATATATATGTATCCAGAAGTGGGATTGATAATATGGTAGTTCTATTTTTAATTTTTTGGGCAATCTCCATACTCCTATTGATAGTTGCTGCACCATTTTACAACAGTGCTCCAGGGTTCTCTTTGCTTCCATCCTCGTCAATATTTGTTGTCTCTTCTCTTTTTTATGTTAGTATTCTGACAGTTATGAGGTGAGATCTCTATGGATTTGATGTATATTTTCCTCGAGGATTAGTTAAGCACCTTTTCATGTGCCTGTTGGAAATTGGTATGTCTTCTTTGGAAAAATATTTGTTCAGATCCTCTGTTAATTTTTTAAGATGGAATTTTTTTAATTGAGTTGTATGAGTTCTTTATATAGTTTGAATATAACCCCTCCTCCCATGTTTATTGTCTTTTCACTGTGTCGATGGTTTTTTTTGCTGTGCAGACACTTTGTAGTTTGATGTAGCCCGCTTGTTAATTATTTGTCTTTGGTTTTGGTGTCAAATTCATGGTATCATTGCCAAGGCTGATCTCAAGGATATGTTTTCTTTCATTGATATTTTCTTTTAGGCGTTTTATGGTGCTAGATCTTATGTTCAAATCTTTAATTCATTTTGAGTTGATTTTTGTGTATAATATAAAATAGTGATCTGTTTTATTTTTTTACATGTGATTTCCCAGTTTTCCCAACATCATTTTTTGAAGAAATGATCCTTTCCCCATTTTATAATCTTGGTTCCTTTGTCATACATTTATTAATGATATATGTGTGGATTTATTTCTGGGCTCTTACTCTGTTCCATTGCTTTTATGTATCTTTTATACCAGTGTTACACCATTTTGATTACTAGAGCATTGTAGTATAGTTTAAAATAGTTTTTAAGATTGCTTTGGTTGTTTGAGATCTTTTTTGTTTTCATGCAAATTTTAGAATTTTGTTTTTCTGCTTCTTCGAAAAATGCCACCGGAATTTTGATAGGGATTGCATTGAATCTGTAGATAACTTCGAGTAGTATGGACATTTTAACAGTATTCTTTCAATTCATGAACATAGAATATCTTCCCATTTCTTTGTGTCTTCTTCATTTTCTTTCATTGATATTTTGTCATTTTTAGTGGATAGTTCTTTTACCTTATTGGTTAAGTTTATTCCTCAGTATTTTATTCTTTTTGATGCATTTGTAAGTAGATTTTTTTCTTGGTTTCTTTTTCTGATAGTTTGTTGTTAGTGTATAGAAGCAACTGACTTTTGTATTTTGAATTTTGTATCCTATAACTTTATTAAATTTATTATTCTAACAGTTTTTTGGTGGAGTCCTTAGAATTTTCTGTATATAATATTAGTTCATCTACAGAGAGAGACAGTGTTATTTCTTCCTTTCCAATTTGAATGTCTTTTATGTCTTTGTCGTCCCTGTTTGCTTTGTCTAGAACTTCTAGTACTATCTTAAAGATGTAGAGCAGACATCCAATGTTATTCTTAATCTTAGAGAAAATTTTTTCACCTTTTCTCTGTAGAATATGATGTTGAATATGATGGGCATTGTTCTTTAATTTGTGGGGAAATTGAGGACACTAGCTTGTGAGCTTGGTTTAATATTTATGAACAGAAAAGGTGCTTCCTTGAGGTTAGTTTGTTCTAATGTGGTAAAAATGTACTGAAACATCACTATAACCAGTAATGCCTATAAAGCTTTTTATTTATTTTTTTTTAAAGGAAAGGTGTAGGCAGGAATGAAGGTGAGTAGGCAGACAGGAAGAGAGAGGACGAAGCTTTTTGTTTTTTATTTAACTGTTCATCTTGGTGTTCCTGCTGGTCCCAGGACGGGAAACTGGGACCTTGAGATATATGTGGTTTGTACCCAACTGCTGCTTCACCAGTGCACACCCTAGTAGGCACTTAATTTAACTCTTGCTAGCAGTTGCTGCCTGTGACCTTGTTTTAGATACTGATGCTTTATAATATAGTAATTGTTTCTGGACATCTGATAACTCAGAGAAAATATTTCTGAGCTTAGAAGAGTGCTTTATACAGAGGTTCCTATGAGTTGGCAGATTTTGTTATTCTAAATACTATTCCTTCTAAAGAAGTTTATCTGAGTTGTTTGTAGATCTGATAAAGGTGGATTGATGTTTTTCTTATTTGATTGGTGTTTGCACAGCTGAGACTACATGCAAAATATAATAGCAGCAGATCTGTTTGCCTTTCCTGCAGAGAAAATGCACATGCAGTAGCGGTAACTTCGGACTCCTGTTTAAAACCTAATGTTTTACTTTTTCCTTCAGTCTAGAAACGACTCCTGTACTCTTCTAAGCCCTCAGCTGTTTTTGAACTTAAGAGAGAAAATTCAAAAGACAAGATTGAAGGATCAATTTGAATCTTTGAGAATGTTTAGTTTGTATATTTTCATTTTTGTTTATATATTATTTCAAGTGGCTGATATGCTTAATCTATATTCTCAGCATATTTTTATTGGAATAATCGGGAGAGAGTAGCAAGTGGATGATATAAATGTATTAATGACTGTTTAAAGCAACATAATTTTTTTATCTAGTATGTGCTTTTCATTGTATGAAGGTTTTTTCTTAGCATTATTTCTAATCCTTAGAACAAGCCTGTCTATGTCAGTCAAACTATGGCTGGTCATACTGGCTTTGTCTAAGGACACCAAAATTTAGAGGGTGCAAACATTTAGTTCAGTGATTTTAAAAGTTTGACACCTCCTTAGGAAGAAGAATTATTTTAAACAGAAGCTACCAGATGGTGGACATTGTTAGTGACACATCTGTGAACTGCATTATGAGTTACAGAGTTGATTTATACCTGGTTTGGTTTTGTTTGTTGCGGGTGTCAAAATGTCTAGATTACTTGTAAGACAGATACTATAATCCCCATTTTACAGGTGGAGAAAGCTGAGGCTTTGTATAAAGTAAACAATTTGCTTGAAGACACGAGCCAGTGAGAATTTCAGCCAGGATTTAAACAGGTCTTTTTGAATTCAGATCTTGACTATTTTCCACTATGCCATGCTTCTTATCACACAGCTTTCCGCTAATTATGTTAGCTTTTTAAAAATGGAGAGGCAACAAGTCATCTTCAATAGCAACTATTTGAAAACTGTATTTTTTGTGTTCATACATTTCCTTTTATCCTTTTGTTTCCTCTGTTCATCTAGTTGCCCATTCAGAAAACTTTTAAAAATTACTTGTGCTTGCTGGATATAGTGATAGTGAATACAAAAGGTTTTTAATATAAAATAGAATTTGAGTGACCCCTTTAAAAAAGGAGATACTCTCCCCTCCGTCTTCCCCTCCCCTGTTTCATTCTTTTGCATGTGAATGTCCAATTTTCTGGTATAATTTGTTGAAGAGACTTTTTTTTTGTCTCTTCACTTATGGGCATGGGACTCTTGTAATAAATGAACTGTTGATATCTCCATATCTCTCTCTCTATATATAGATTTATTTCTGGGCTCTCAATTCTATTTTATTGATCTGTGTTCTAGTTTTATTCTAATACTATACTGTTTTACTTTCATTTTGTAGTATATTTTGCATAACGTGATGACTTCTTTTTAACCTGCCAAGGTTGCTTAAGTTATGTGGAGTAATATAGATTTTAGTATTATTTATTCTCTTTAAAAATGTCATTGCAATTTTAATAGGGATTAGATGGAATCTATTACTTTAGATAAGATGGCCTTTTTTTGATAGGAAGGAAATGAGAAGAGGAGGACACATTTTTTTACGGAAGGGAAAAGGGGAGAGAAATTGGAAGCATTTTTAAAAACATTTTATTTGTTTATTTTTGATTGTTCTCCCTGACCCTGAGTCTTGAACCTGGGTTCTTGGACTTTGGATGGTTCATGCCCCAGACACTGGCTTAGCACCAGGGCATGCCAAGATGACCATTTTAACGACATTAATTCTCCCTATCCATGAACAAGAAATGTCTTTCCCTCTCTTTATAGCCTCTATTTCTTTAACAGTGTCTTATAGTTTTCATTATATAGGTCTTGGTTAAATTTATTCTTAGGTATTTGATTGCTTTTATTTTTATCTTTTTTTTTTTTTTAAAGGAAAGGTGCAGTCAGGAATGAAGGTGAGTAGACAGGCAAGCAGGAAGAGAGAGAAGGAAGAAGCATTTTATTTTATTTTATTTAGTTGTTCACACTGGTTGTTTCATCCTGGACCAGGGATTCAAACGCAGTGATATGTAGTCTGCACCCTTCGGAGGTAATTCACCTAACCGCTATTCCTCCAAGATGAGCCAGTATTGGATTGTTGTTGAGACAATTATGAACAAGATTGTTTTCTTAATTTCTTTTTCTTCTAACTCATTGTTTGCATAGATGAATGCAACAGATTTCTGTGTGTAAATTTTGTGATCCTACTACTTTACTGTACTCCTTTATGTTTCTAATAGACTTTAGTGGACTCTTTAGGGTTTTCTAGGTATAATATATCAACCAGAAATAGTTATAGTTTAACTTCTTCTCCAGTCTGATTTTTGTTTTTTCTTTCTTATATACTAATTGCTCTAAGCCTTCTTATACTAAATTAAATATAAATGGTGAGAGTGATCAGCCTTATCTTAGTCCTGATCTTAAGGGAAAAGCTTTCGCTTTCATTTTTTTTGTCGTAGATATGATTTTAGCTGTGTGTTTATGCTGTATATTTTTTTATTATGTTGAAGTATATTCCTTCTATCCTTATTTTATTATTTTCAATCACAAATGGGTATTGAACTTTTCAAATTCTTTCTCTATATTTACTGATTTAATAATTTGATTTATTCTTTTTGTTGGTGTGGTATATTTATTACATTAATTGATTTGCATGTTGAATTATACTTGTCCCCTGGAATAAATCCCACTTGGCCATAGTATATAATCCTTTTAATGTATTGTTGAATTCAGTTTTCTAGTATTTTGATGAGAACTTTTGAATCTATGTTTGTCAGAGATATTAGTTTGTAGTTTTCTCTTTTTTGTGTGATGTTCATGTTTGGTTTTGGTGTCAGGGTAATGTTGGTCTCATAAAATGTTTTATTCTCTCTTTAGTCTTCTTGTTGAAGAATTTGAGGCAAATGGGTGTTGATTCTTCGAAGATTTGGTAGAGTCACTAGTAAAGACATCTGGTTCAGGGCTTTAGGTTCTTTTCAGGGGAGATTTTTGATTACTGTTTCAATTTCCATATTTGTAATTAATCCATTATTGACATATAGCTGTCTATAGCAGACTCTGATGAACCTTTCATATTTCTGTATTTTTTTTCATTTCTAATTCTGTTAAGGTTTCTTCCCTTTTCTTTATGATCCTAGCTAAAGGTTGTGATCATGTTTATTTTTTCAAAGAACCTACTCTTGCTTTCATTGATATTTTGTATTATCTTTTCATTTTTATTTTGTTTATTTCTGATCTGACTTTTATAATTTCCTATCTTCTACGGACTTTTGGTATCGTTTGCTTTTCTTTTTTAAGATCTTTAGGTGAGGGTTAGATGATTTATTTGAGATTTTTTTTTTTATCTCTTGATATAAGCCTTTATAGCTATTTACTTCCATCTTATACCACTTTTACCGCTTCTAAAGGTTCTGGGAACGTATGTCTTCATTTTTATTTGTCTCCAAGTATATTTTTAGTTCTGCTTTATTTCCTTATTGATCCCGTGGATATTCAGAGCACATTTGCTTTTCACATGTTTGGAATTTTTCCATTTTATGTATGTGTGTATGTATGTATAGATGCATGTATTTATTTTTTTTGGTTGATTTCTAATTTTATAGTATGATCAGAGGAAGATATTTGGTATGATTTAGTCTTCATAAATTTATTGATGATTGTTTTGTATCCACTTCAGTGTGTGATCGGATCTTGCGAATTTCCATGAGCACTTGAGAATAATATAAGTTCTGCCTATTTTGGACAATGTGTTCTGTAAGTATCTCTTAAGCCAATCTGGTCAATTTCATCGTTTAAGTCTATTGTTTCCATGTTAATTGTGTTTGGTCCATCTGTCCATTGTTGGCAGTGGGGGTGTAAAGTCCCCTGCCATTATTGTGCTGCTATCAATGTTTTTCTTTAGTTCTGTTAACATGCTTTATGTATTTTGATGTTTCATCATTTGGCACAAATATATTATTTTATGTT
Source organism: Solenodon paradoxus (assembly GCA_004363575.1). NCBI lineage: Eukaryota > Metazoa > Chordata > Mammalia > Eulipotyphla > Solenodontidae > Solenodon > Solenodon paradoxus. Next base: position 239,264 of record RJWH01000592.1, on the reverse strand, counting down.
TTCTTGCATTTTTAAGTCTGTAATCATTATATAATATCCTTCCCTGTCTTTTGTTACCTTTTTAAGCTAGAAGTCTATTTTATCTGATGTTAGTATGACTGTACCTATCCCTTTTAGGTTACCATTTTCTTGTAAGATTGTCTTCCAGCCTTTTACTTTGAACCTGTTATTTGTCTTTAAAGCTTAGATGGGTAGCCAGCAAAAAATTTAGTTTTACTTTTTAATTTACTCGTTCACTCTGCCTTTTAACTGATGAGTTCAGACCATTAATATATAGGGTAATTATTAAAATATAAGATTGTTGTTTTATTTTTTGTGTGTGTTTTATTTTTCCTTTTATTTTTCTATTATTTATTTCTCTTGTATGTTGGTAATTTTTGTGTTATGTTTGAATGTCTTTTATAACTTTTTTGTTTCTTCTGTGAATTTTTACTTGAGGTCACCAAGAACTTTGCATATTAGGTTTTATGTTTATAACCTAATAAGCAAGTTAATCTCAGTGTCATTCTGGTTGTTTTCATTTTTATGTTCATTTTATGTTCCCCATCCCCTAGGTTGTATGTCTTGCTACTTTTTAGTGTATTTTCTTTCTATTTTACAGAATCTCCTTTAGTATTTTTTTCAAAATTGATGTGGTGGTCATGAATTCCTTTAAATTTGTTTCTCTGTAAAACTTTTTCTCTCTCAATTCTAAGTAATAGTCTAGCAAGACAGAGTATTCTTGGTTGGAGATCTTTTTTCTTTTTTTTTTGAAGAGAGGAAGGAAGGGAGAGGAGGAAGAAGCATTTAAAGAGGTCAAGAAAGAAGGTAGAAGAGGAAGAAACATCTTTTTCACCCCAGCCCTGGGTTGTGACCTGAGTCCTTGCTTTACGTGGTTCACATACCAGTGTCTCAGCTGCCTGAGCCACAAGGGAGCATCCCGAGTTCCTTTTCTTTTAACAATTTGAATTGAATGATACAATTGTCATTGCTTCTGGCATGTCAAGTTTCTACCGAGAAATCTATAAGTAGTCTAATAGGAGTTCCCTTGTATGTGATTCTTTTTTTTCCCCTGTTTTTAGAATTACCTTTATTTATTGCCATTTAAAGTCCTAATGTGTATCTCTTTGGCTTTATTTTGTTTGGAACTCTTTGACTTTCTTGGGTCTGAGTGTTTGTTTCCTTCACCAGGATAGGGAAATGCTTGGCTATTATTTCTTCAAATAAGGTTTCCACCCCTTTCTCTCTTTTCTCCTTCTGGAACCACTATAATGTTGATGTTCCTCCTCTTACCAGCTCCTTCTTCTCTACTATTAAGCCCCTCTGCTGTATTCTTTAGTTCATCTATCGTGTTCTTTCAGCCCTGTGATCTCTATTTGGAACTCAATCTCATCTTTTTTCTGTATTTGATTTAGTCCTCATTTTGTTGATCATTTGTTCTCTTAATTTCAATGAGTATCATTCAGAGTTACTTGAAACTATTCTTCAGGTATTTTGTCTAATTCTGGTCCAATCTGTATGTAGTATTTTGGAATGTAATTGAACTTTGTATTTCTGGGATTTTTTTTCCTCTTGTACTTTGGATTAAGTCTCCTCTATACATTTTCAAGAATTTTTTCTTCCCCAGTCTTCACAGGACTTTAGTAGTGGGGCCCTGGGAGCTCTGTTGTAATTGTGTTTATTTTTCTATTTATAGTTAATTTGAGTTAAGGTCATAACTTAATAAGGTCATAAGTTAATAGGTAAGGTCATGGTATTGTTTGGGTCATATGTGTTTTTTTCCCTCTATTGATTTTTCTTTGATTTTATGAGGTTAAGTGAGTAGATTTGATATTGTCTTTCAGAGCTCAGCTTCCTCACTGATTAGTTGAATGGTCACCAACTTTTCCTTAAATAAACCTGCTTGATTGTGTTATACATCATTTTTTTAAGTCACCGGACTTGGTTGCTTAATCAGAATATGTATGTGTTTTTTATTTTGGTTCTTTACCCTGGCCTTTTGTTGCAAACCCAGGCTCTGGGACTCCAAATGTCCCACATGCCCGTGTCTTAGCCACCTGAGCCACAAGAGTATTAAGCAATTTAGAAATGCCATTACTTTGTACTTTTCTCATCTCCAGTGACTTATTAACATTTCTTGTTGACTGACATCAATGTTTTCCCTTTTGCATCTCTCAGCTGTTGTTCATTTCTCCCATTTTTCTTAGTTTATGTGACCCACCATTTCAGAAAACCTTTTGGTAGCTACCTTAGTCTCCTTTGTTTCTGATCTCCCATCACCTGTACCTGGAAAAATCCAGACTTGTGTTAATTAATTTATCTGTTGTTGAGTATCCTTCAGTGTCCCTTATTTATGCCTTACAGAGTTGGACACCTAGGCAGCTGAGTATTATTGGAGGAAATTATGTATTACGACAGATTGATAACAAATGAATTTATTGTTACTCATCTTAACTGGGACCACAGTACTGTTGCACATCCTTACTGTTTTTTTGTTAACTCACATGTATACCATCTGCATTGGTTGTTTCAGACAATCTCTCTTTCTCAGATCTCTTCTATTATTCCAATGTACCATACTTTTCTTAGTTTCAGAATTATCAGCCTGATCTTTCTAAGTCTGCTTTGTTAGCTTCTGCTTTTCCATTTGACCCTTAACTATTGAAGTTTATTGAGACTTGGTTGTCATTCTTAGACTTCTTACTGTACTTTTTGAGATTTTTTTTAACTTTACATAAATTCAGTGACTATAATAACACTAGATATTAGAAATATGACACTTAGATAATTTGAAAATTAAAAATTTCCAGTAGCCATATTAAAACTAGAATTTCCATCGTTAGCTAAGGTGGGGAGCAGGGACTATATTTATCCTTTTTGAAGCAACTAAAATACTAGAAAAACAGTGGTTTTCAAGATACTGGACAATAAACAATGAAGGACTGTAATTTTTAAGAGACAGGAAACAAATGAGGTGGGTCTTATGATTGTTTATCTTGTTGTCTTGAGTTTTATGGCCAGATGAATTGCCCAAAACTTCTGGTTTGTAGAACTTAGAGTTCAGGAAGGCCAAAGTTGTGTGCAGTTAAAGTTTTCAGGATCATTGTTAGATATCTGGTGTTTTATCTACAGAGAAGATGTCTTTTCAGAGATTTTCTGAGTGTCGCAAGCTTGGAATATTCAACAGAGTATCCATTTAGACACATATGTGGGAAAACACCCAAGGTCAAGGAAAGATTAACTGAAAGGATTAGGGGAAACATTTTGGGCACGCACTCAGAGCTAGGAATATTATCTATTCCTAATAGTCTCAAAAATCTCAAAGGGCATTGGATAGAATACCCAGAACAGTCTTACCACAGTAGAGTGGAAAATGATTAACTTTAGGCACACTCTAACAAATCTTCAAAGCAGGACCCCAAAGGATCAAACTGCTTCTAAAAGCGTAACTTCATCCCAGAGCAACAATATTTTCGAGAAATATCCATGACTTAATAAGGTAAAATTCACAATGACTGGCATCTAATAAAGATGACCATTCAGAGAAGTAGGAAAATCTGTTCTATAGTGAGGAAAAGATGAATCAATCAAAATTTACCCAGAAGTATCACAGATGTTAGGATTATCAGATAAGACTTTAACACTTATAACTATAATGGTCTAAAAAGTTAAGTAGAGAGAGAGGGAAGATTTACTGAAAACCCAAGTAGAACTTCTAGAGATGAAATTGTAGAATGAATTATGGAATCAGAATCAGATACAGATTCAGAAATGAAAAATAGAAGGAATAGGTTAAATAGTAGATTATATACTGTGAAGAAAGGATTTATGGATTGTAGGGCATCACAATAGATACTCTGTAAAGTGAAACACCTGTAAAAGAATAAAGCAAAAATTAATATAGTATCAGTAATGTATTGAACAACTTCTCTGTGTAATTGGAGCCCCTGAAAAAGGGGGAGATGGAGACAGAAAAATATTTGAATAAATCATGCTTGAAAGCTTTTCAAATTTTATGAAAACGTTCTACAAATGCAGGAAACCCAATAGCCTCCATACATAGAGACATGAAAACTGTATTAGGCTTTTTATAATCAAATTGTTCACAGCAAATGATAAAGAGAAACTTTTAAAAGTTGGCAGGAAAAAAAAAATGTACAGAAGAACAAAAATAGGAATAACATCAGATTTCTTGTTAGAAACAATGCAAACAGGAATTCATTTGATTACCATCTTTTACATAAGGAAAGAAAAAAGTTCTGTCAGCTGAGAATTCTATATCCAGTGAAAATATATTTCAGAAGTTTAAGCAAGCAAAATAAAAAATGTTTATTGGGAGTGATATGTTATTTTGATCATGTTGTCTTCTTTCTGTTTTTCTTGGATGTTCTAGCTAAAGACTTGTGAATTTTGATCTTTTAAAGAACGACCTTTTCATTTATTTTCTCTGCTTTTTAATTTCATTGGATTCTTTTCCTTCCCCTGCTTTGTTTTTGTGTAATTTAGTTCTTCGTGTTTTAGATTTCATTTTAAGAAGTGGAAGCTTAGGTTATGGATTTGAGATCTTTTCACTATAGGTATTTAAAACTATATGAAATCCTTAAAAACTCTATTTTAGCTGCACCCCATACATTTTAACGTGTTGTTTACATTTTCATTCTGCTTTCTCAGTGTGGTTTCTTTGTTGACACATGTGTTATTTGGAGATGTATTTTTTTCAGAGATTTGTGAGTTTCTCACATTTCTTTTGTTTTTGCCTTCTAGTTTAATTCTGTTTTATTAGTGAATTTACTTTGTATGATTTAAATTCTTTTTAATTTGAGACATATTTTGTGACTTAGAACATGATTTATTTTGTAGGATGTTTCATGTGTGCTTATAAAGAAATTAAATTCTACTATTATTGAATAGAGTATTTTGCAGATATCAGTTAGTCCAGGTTGGTTGGTATATCTGTTCAGGCTTTCTACATCATTGCTTGATTTGTGTTACTTTGTCTTAACAGTTATTGAGATAGTGCTGATTAATGCTGATCTGTCTATTTCTCCCCTTATTTCTATCAGTTTTTACTTCATCTGTTTCAGGACTTAGTTTTTAGATGCATGTATGTTTACCACTGAAATATCTTCTTAATTAAGTTTTTAATATAAAGTGTCTCGTTTTTGGTCTAGTAACATTTTTCTTAAAGTCCTTTTTCAGATATTAGAATAGTTATTTCGCTTCTCATAATTACTTTTTTATATTATATCTTTTCCATTCTTTCACTTTAAACCAAATTGATTCTCTGAATCAAAGTGTGTAGACAGGACAAAGTATGATCTTATCTCCTTTTTAAATCCAGTTTTGTAATCCCTGATTTTTGATTAGCATGTTTAATAAGATACATTTAATGTGTTTAAAAATATGTTTAGATTTATGTCTGCCATCTTGCTCTTTGTTTTCTGTTTGTCTTTTTACTTCCTGTTGTGGTAAGTAGATACTCTTCTGGCATACTATTTTGTGTTTTGGTGTTATTTGTAATTGTATTGTTTTGAATTTTTGTTCATAGTGTTTTCTGTGATGAGTATGATAATAAGCATTTTAAATTTAAAACATTCTACTTCAGAGTTAATTAATTTTAGTAATATATAGAAACCTTGCTTTAGTATAGCTTCCTTTCTTTTCCATTCCTTTTTGCTACTGTTGTCATGCTACGTCTTTATATAAGCCCTGTAGTGTTGCTTGTAATTATTGTTTAAATGTACTTGTCTTTTACACTAGTTTGGAGAAGAAATGAAAAGAACATATTTATACTATCTTTTATATTTAACTAAGTAAGTAAGTAAAGTTTTTGCTCTTTTATTTCAATTTAAGTTACTCTCTGGTCTCGTTTTCTTTTTGATTTCTTAAGTATCGATTATAAGGCAGGTCTGCTAGCAACAAATTCATTCTTTATATGGGAATTTCTTTTGCTTTTGTTGTTGAAAGACATGTTTGCTATATACCAGATTTTTAGTTAACTTCCCCTTGCCACCACCCCTCCCCCACCACCTCCCAGTACTTTAAAAATGCTATTCCATTGCCTTCTGCCTTCCATTTTTCTGACTATGTCAGTTGTTAATCTTTTTAAAATTCTCAAATACATGATAATGTTTGTCTTTTACTACTTTTAGAATTTTCTGTGTGTGTGTGTGTGTGTGTGTGTGTGTGTGTGTGTGTGTGTGTGTTTGGCAAGCTTTATTATGTGTCTAATGTGGATCCCTTCAAGTTTAGCCTTCTTTGTGTTTATTGTATCCTTGTTATTTGATGACCTTTTTGGATATGTAGACCAATATGTATATACCGAATTTGAAAAAATTTCACCTGTTGTTTCTTCTGATATATTTTCCCTGCATTATGTGTATGTCACTGTGCATGATGTTTCCATAGGTATATGAATCTTATCTCCCCTGTCTCCCCTTTTATTAAATTTAATTCAGATTGGATGTCTACTCTTCTATCTTCAAATTTACATATGTTTTCCTTCTCAACTCTATGTGCTGTTGAGTGTTTTTTAACTCTAGTATTTCTATTTGGTTCTTTTTATAATTTTTATGCTTTTATTGTTATTTGATTATTGTCTTTGTAGCTTTAATTCCTTTAGCACGGTTTGTTTTAGTTCTTTGATCATATGTATGGTAGGCATTTTGAAGTGTTCATCTACCAAGATTTACATATGAATCTCTTCCGAGGTAGTTTTTATTGATTCCTTTTTTGTTTTCTGTTTATGGGCCCTGCTATTCCTGTTTGCGTGACTTATAGTTTCGTTGAAAAGTTGATTTTAGGTCATCTGGGGACTCTATACTTTGTCTTCACCACACTCATACTCTTCAGTTCCCAGGATTGATTGTTGTTGCTGCTCTGTCTTTTTTTTTTTTTTCTGTAGCCAGCCAATGATATTTCAAAGAACTTAAACCACTTGCACCAGGGAGGCATCTGCCATTTGCTGAGAGTGTCTGTACGTGACTCAGGTTATTCAGCGTGCAGGCAGTTTACAAGTCTACCCTAACTTTTTTTTTCTGCTTGTGCAGGGCCTTCGTCTCACCAGGAATGAGTAAGACAGGTGGAGTTCTCTGTGTCCTTTTCTGTGTGTATGCAATTCTCAGGATCCCCATGGATACGTGAGAGATTATCAGAGCACGCTCTGACCGCCTTGTTCCCAGATTGCCCTGTCAAATTTCAAGCTTGTCTGTTGTTTGTCATTGACTGCTATCGATTTCAATAGCATGAAACTTTTCAATGGAGGCAAAATCACGCCAGCCCCCTCCAGTGGCAGGAAGGCTGTTGATCCTCTATCTACTCTTACATTGTATTAGGGATGGGTAGGACTGCCATTCTCAGTTTGTCAAATGTCTCCAGTCAATTTCCAGAGTTCATTTTGAAAATTTTGATCAGTTTCATTTGGGAAGAGATTTTGTTAAATTCACTGGCATAAATTCTCACATAAGTCATTATTTTTGTCACAACTTAAAAGTTGATGTACTTATCCATTCTTTCTCTACCAGTAGCATGAGTGATCTTTTGAAAGTGGAGTCTACTGATGCCACTTTCTTGAATTAAACCCATTGCTTTTAGGATAAAATCCAAAGATATTATTAGTCTGTAAGTCTATGCATGATTTGTCTTTCCTTTACTTCTTCAGGCTGATCTTTAACCTCACTATTCACTTCTGCTTTAGCCAGAATGGCCTTCTTCTACATCATGGAAGGTGCCAAGGTCCTTCCCATGTTAGTACTTTCAGATGAGCTGTGTGCTGTTTGAGTGCTTTACTGTGCTTTTTCAATTGATAGTGTTTCCTTGATCATCAGGTCTCAACTTCAATGACATTTTTTCAAGGAAGACTTCCCTTCGTATCTTCAGACCAGATTTCCTGAACTTACTGTTATTGCACAGTATTTGCTGCAAGTGCTTATATTGGCAGTAAAATGATTGTGCAATTATATATTGAATAAGTCTTCCTTGATATGCTGTAATGTTGTCAAAGACAAGGTGTTTTCTTATCATATCTTCTGGTATAGTGCCTGCTCCATAGGAAATTCTCTAAGGTTATTTTTGAATGAGAATGAGTCTGTAAATGCATAAATAGGCATCTGACTAGAAGAGAAGGAGAAGGCCTAGCAAGAGAGCTTCTGGAGGAGGTGATGAATAAGTTGAATCCTAAGGAATGCAAAGTAAAGAGTCACTATTCATTAACGTAGCTACAGAAAATATCATATAGGTTTAAAATGCCTCCACTCTGGCATTTCAGTATTCCTGCTGGACATCAGTATGCTTTCCTTGAAGTCTTCACAATGTAAAGAATTGAGTCATTTCAAATGGAATTAGTTGTATGCATCATTACTTTGATATTTGTAGCGAGGTATACAGTGGAACTCAGGATTGAGAATTCCTGCTAATCTGACCAGGGGTTTGATTTCCAGCTTTGACAAGTAAGTTTCTGTCAGGTTCCTGTTCCTTGCCTTGGTCATGTGTTTCCTCTTTCAGCATCCTTAAAACTAGGACTCTAATCTGTTTTGATAAGACCCAACCCCAAATTTTACAAATAATTGTGTGACCTAAAACTCAAGCTTAAGAGTCAACGTGATTTGCTTTAATTCTTTTCTCATGTTCTTTTTGCAAACAAGATGGGTATACTGATAGTATATGCCAGTAACTAGATTAAATACCTGACGTATATTACAGTGACTAATGATTGTGGGAAGAAGGAGAAGCTTAGTTTAGAAATATTTTTGTCAAAACAGAGTTAAAAGTTTAGACATAGAAGGGTTAATTCTCTACTATCCCCAAACATTTTGGTTGTGAAAATGAGCAGAAAGCTTTGTTACCCAAGAATTCTTTATTCCCAAGGTTCTTCTGTACTGCAGATCACCAAAGATATTTAAAATATTGTCTGTTTTAAACAGAGAAGGGACTCTAGAAAAATATTTGTTTCTCCCTTACTTTCAGATTTCGTTAATTCTAGAAACAGAGCTTTAGAGATGACATACGTTGGGCCTACAGGAATGTTCATCTGAGTATAATAATCAGTATGCAATATTATTGTATAGTAATAATAATTAGAATGTTTCTCATAAAGCTAAGCAGGATAAATTGAAGATGAAGCAATGTATTTTAGGGCAGAATTTTGTTCTTCATTTGTTGGTCTCATGTCAAAGATATAAGTTTGATGGGTCTAAATGGAATGGATATTGTATGTGAGAAACAATAATGAACCTTCTAACCTTCTGATGCTCAGGAGACTCAGCATACTGTAAACCTCTTTCCTACAGGGTTACCAATGAAGGAAGGAAGGCTGGATAAATCATTTACTGGCATATGCTTCTTTGGTGTCAACTTTTATGTTGAAAGTTTTGTGGTTTAATGGCAAAAATGTTTATTGGAAATTACAGCTTGAAAAAGAGAAGCACTTTCCTGCTTTAACCGAAAAAGCTAGGTAAAGCATTGATGTGGGGTAAAGTAGCTGTGGAGTTGGATATTCAGATTGCATGAACAGTAAACAGAGCATCTAAAATAACCACTTGCACATTGCAACAAACACATCATCATTTGCTTAAAAAAGAGTTATAATTACAGTTGACAAAGCGTGGACACCATAAAAATGCATTAGTTTGGCTTGACACATTAATTACCTGTTTTTGCAGATGTTTTTATGTATTGTTGTGTGAACAGTTTACAAAATAATTACAGGAAAGTCATATGGAAAATAAACTAAGTGGGTGGTTTCTCGTCTAAATATTTTCATTCATGTGAATCTGTGTGAGGCACAGCTGCTCTGTTGCAAGAGCAGAGGGATAGAGGAGGATTCTCAAAGGGTTTTTATTAGATGGGCTCTGTCACTGCTATCACCACATTTCTATCTTTAGCAACACAATTTGAAAGCATTAAAATGAGAGGGTTGACTTAATCCCTGTTATAACTGCAAAAACTTTGATTCTGATCAGAGGAAATATGATTCTCCATGAGTAGTAGTTTTTTTTTTTTTTTTTTTTTTTGAGTAGTAGGAAGAAACATTTATTTATTTAATTTAGTTCATCGTTGCTGTTCCCTCTGGCCCCAGGTCTTGAACCTGGGTCCTTGGGATGTATGTGGGCTACATCCAGTGACCTATCCGCTGTGCCTCCAGGGCTCACCCTCCATGTATTTTAAAGTAAACCAAACAAAACTGAAAAGTCCTCGATGGACAAGTACTGTTGCTTCAGCACATGCGAGTCATTAAGCACTTTGGCAAGGAGTTAGTCGTTATTTTATGATTTATTGAGTTACGTAATTGTATATAGCTTAGAGTTTAACTTCTTTCTTAGCAATTAAATTTTTTGTCATCTGCAACTTGCACAGAAGTGCAGCTTAGCCTCTTTTAGAAAGCATGAAGAATGTAAATCTGCCTTTTCTTAGAAGCTTACTGTGTTCTCATCAGTGGTCTCTGTATCTTTCATTTTAAGAATAGCCTTCTCCGTCTGCATGCAGTTTATTGTACTTGTTCAGACTGTTAGGAAACATGTTTTCCAAAATTGTAATTATCAAACAATAAAAAGAGAGTTTGTAAACTTTATTTTATATAACGGTTTATAATTATTTAGAATCTGTGTTGTGGTTTCATCATTGGTACTGTTAATGACCGTTTTCTAAATTAAATTAACTTGTAGATCTCTTTTTAGTCTAATATGCCACTTTTGTACTGTTTCTCTATTATGCATTTCATCCACCCAGATCCTAAAGACAATAATTATACACATTTTTTGACATGCATTTTATGTAACCTTTGTTTAAGTTAGAGGAAGGCACTAGGTTATAGAAAGAGGTAATTGAGCGTCTCTAGCCATTAAGGTATTGTTGTCAGATCATGTAATATCAGTGCATAGCCATTAATTTATCTTTCTGTTCATCTGTCTAACAAAATCATATTGGTCTTCTCTATGGAATGTTCTATGATAATATTCAAATGATGATAAACATTGGGGTGACTGTGTGCTGGGAGCTATTAGGCAGTCCTTTTCCTTCCTGAAGAGTCCTCTTTCTTCTTTATGTAAAATCAATCTGAAGAAAATGGACTGGTGTCTGTTTTAATTCCGGTATTCATTAAAGTCAGTTTAATTTTTAAGTTGATATTGCATTAAAGGATCCTCTGGAGTGTTTAGGATTGAGAAGAAAATGCTGCTTGTAATCAGTAATCCCGATGATCACGTTATATCATCTCAAAGGGGAAAACATGTGAATCAATATCGTGACATTAAGAAGACAATTGCTGGTCTTTAGAGTCTTCCGTGGTTTTACTGCTTCTCTTAAGATATATCTTGTAGCTGATAAAGCAATAAGCGAGCTCCTTTGTAGGAAAAAAATTCTTGGTGTATGTGCAGTTCACTTACAGATTTCCCTCACTTTTTATTCTACCTTATAGGATCAAATTTTAGCTTCTTGGTTTTAATTCTTTATTCACTTTTTCTTCAATCTATTTCTAACTCTTCCTTATTTTCTTTTTTTAATAAGGAAAGAGGCAGGCAGGAATGAAGGCAAGTAGGCAGGTAGAGAGGAGGAAGCACTTGATTTTTATTTAGTTGTACATCTTGGTTGTTCTCCTGGGCCAGGACACAAACCCTGGAATATATGTAGACTGTGCTTAGACCAGAGGCAGTTGAACAAGCCACTGCTCTACCAGGACATGTCTTATTTCTAACTCTTTAAATTTTCTTATCTTAATCTTTTGGAAGTCATTTGATTAGAACGTAAGGATGCTTTTGGATGATGATGATAATGATGATTAATCATTACTTATTTTTCTTACTTCTTAATCTTATTACTAATTAATCTTTATCTTTTTGACAAGATTTTTTTGTCACTAAGAGACTGATGAGTTAATGCTGTTTTGAATGTTTTGATTGAATGCATTTGTTTTTGGGGGGTACACCTTTTTAAAATTGTAAGACAAAAATTAGGTTAAGGAACGGAAGGAAATTGTTGAGTTTAAGTGACAGCTCTCTGTAGGCATTTAACACTTTATGATCTAATGGTGTGCTAGTTTTCACTGAGTATTAATGATAATGGAAAATTGCCAAACTACACTGAAAACAGTCATAATTGAGTCAATGCGTGGGCCTGAATATGATTATGATTTTTGCTTTTACTATTCTTTGGTGACTCTTTGAACTTCTAGGGGTTACATAACACTTGGTTTTGAAAAACAAACATGAGATTGGCTAAATACAAATGGGAAGCGGATGCCCTGACTGACCAGGTATGTGTGTGTGTGGAAGGCTGCTGGCTCCTGAGGCAAGTGGAGCCCTCAATTACCGCTCTTCTCAAGGTTCCCTTTTGTTGTCAGAACACTTAGCCTAACTCAGTAAAAGTAGGCTATACCTGAAAAGAACAAAAAAACCCACTAAATATAATAAATCAGCTCTTAAAGAAAACTATAACCACCAAGGCCATCTGAAATAGGAGTATTCTTTCGTGTGACTAAAGTTGTAAAAGAATAAATAAAAAAATAAGAGGAAGCACCAACAAACATCTTGCTCCAGAAGCTCAGAAGCCTGGGTTGCTGTGGATGTTCTTTCTAACGGGGTAGATGTGAACGAGAACCAGGCACACTTGACCAGGAACACAGCAGAGAGGGCCTGTGGGAGAAACAAAGATGAGAATATAAAATGTGACTCACATCAAAACACTCCTAAAATTCCCTGAGGTTCTCATAAAATATAAGTGTGGACAGATTGTCTTCAGGAAATCTAACATGACCAGTTCCTCTTCCAGGATTGCTTGTCTTTCGGTGTACAAATGTGGCATCAGCTGTATAATTTTTAGTGTCTGAGGGAAGAATAAAAGAATTGGAAGAACTACTTATTCTAGGTTGTGAATTGATTTTCATTAGTTCCATGAGAAAATATGCCTCTTTGGTTGGGGGAGGTAAATGAGAGAAAACCTCTTTTTCCCCCCAAAGAAATCCTTGGGTAAAAAAGATGTTTGACAGCTCAGTTTTTCTCCCATTTTCTTATAGTGTGAAATGTCTGCTTCTTTGTAGCTCCGATTGCCCTGTGTGCCTGTCATCCTGTCTCTCTCTCTCTCTCTCTCTCTCTCTCTCTCTCTCTCTCTCTCTCTCTCTCTCTCTCTCTCTCTCTCTCTCTCTCTCTCTCTCTCTCTCTCTCTCTCTCTCTCTCTCTCCTCCACTCTGTTGTCTGGTAGGCTTCCCTTTCAACTCTGTTTATTTTCTTTTCATCTTTGTTCCAGTCTTGCTGTACTTGTCCTGTGCTCTGTGTGTTTCTTGTTCTACACAGTAACAATAGAATAATCAAATTCAGTTGCCTTTATTTACGTTGAAAGCTAGCTTAGTATAACTGCAAGGACTCTGGTGTGGTGTCAGAGATCTAGTTTAGACTTAGGTTGTTATATTGACCTTGTCATTGAGAAAGACATTTCTCATTCCTGAGCCTTAATTTCCTTAATTATAAAAAGAAGGTAATGTATATCGTGTAAATGGAAATGGATATAATGAAGAGGTGCCCAGTGGTGATAGCTTTTTGGGTAAATTAGAGTTTCAGGATTCTATTGTCTGTAGACTAGAACTTCTATAAAACTTCTCAGTGACTTAAGTCAGAGCTGGTGTTTACAAACATTTCAGTGACAATTTTGGAATTTCTTCTCATTTCTATTTAGCTACAGTCTCAGAGATCACAATCTATCATCATCCTATATCCTTCTTCTAATTAGAAATTAATACATTAAAGAAAAAGAGGCTGACATAATACACATAAAACATCTTTTATGGTATTCCAGAACTTTTGGACCTAAAGGCTAGTAAGTAATAGCTGAATGATTAACAGAAATAAGAGAAACTTATCGAACATATTGGTTTATCTTTAGATAGAATAGAAAATATATATCCATTTTTAAAAGCAGTTATTGTCTACTTAGTTTACTAGTGAAGAAATGATAGCCAGATGATCTAAAGTAGGCTTAAAAGTCGATTCCAGATAATCCAGTTTTCCTTGAAAAAGATTCCTTATGGCCTTTGTGTTTTAAATGAAGATTGAGAAATTAGGAAGGTTGGATTTCATTTAAAAAGTTTACTCAATTGAAAGTCTGTTTCAAGTCACATTTTCCAATAATTTGAGCAGTTGGGGTTATTCTGGAAATCTGCAGGTGAATCTTTTCTCTCTAGTACTCACAGAGATCAGTATCTAGCTGTAGAAATTTATAAGAGGTAGTTTGAATTTTGTCTGCTGCTATTGCTCAGCAACGATGGTGACCTGGTTTTAGGGATTGATAAAGACGGAGTCATTACATATATATTTAAGATTCCATTTGAAACCCCCCCCCCATTTCCATCACTTTTTGAAAGATATTTACTTTTAAAAATATTTATTTTTTTCTAGCCCTGGGTCTTGAACCCAGATCCACAGCTTTCATAGCCTGTGTCTTAGCTGTCTGCTACAGGGGATGTGAGCACTCTGGTTTCCATCGAAGCGGGGCCACCATCATCAGAGAAACCCATTTCACTGTTGGCTTCTGTTTCTTGTTTTTCCATTACTAGGGGGACTGGAAAGTGGCAGAGAGACGAAAAGTTAAAAAAAAAAAAGATAAGGATTTGTTTACAAAGTATGGTTTTCACTCTAACTTTAGTTAAATGTTTTATAATCTTGGAGTTTTTGAATTTCAAAATTTTGGGGGAGTCACTTTTATTCTTTTGAACAGAATTAGGCTTGAAGTTTTAGTAAAGCTTCAACATGTCGAGTTAAAAAACTGAATTGCCATAATTTCTGTTAGAGTAGAGGCTAAATTGAATCAAAACCTCAAAATGGGGATTTAAATTAGGGATTAAGAGGCATTACTTGCAATGAGAAGTTAATGATAATGGAATAGCAATTGTTTAACAGTTGTGTAAAGACTCAAAGACAAATGACTTGCTGCATCGAGTGAATGTTCCTTATCTATGTGGCATCTTTTGTCTTCAAGATATGTTACAATTACTTAGGTGATTTTAAACCATCAAATATATACATTTTTCAACTGAGTGAAAATGAAAACCTTAGGTTTAGAAATGTAGTAAATGTTAAGGGTAGAGGCTGGAGGCACGCTGATGTTTTAAACTGAGTTTGAGGAGTTGGCGAGCTAATAATATAGGTTGTTCCACAGTTACAAAAGCAGTAGGACCATTTATATTTGTGAATTATATGCATTTGAGAAAAGAAATGGAAAAGGCATGTAAAAACCAAAAGGCAAGTTATTTGGCAAACTTGCAGCCCCAGCTTTGTTGCAGTTTTTCTTTGAAGTCTGTGTTTTATAAAGGTTCTTTGAACAACCTGAGGTAAAGAGTGGTGGGAATGTGAGTGAGCGGAAGGAAGTCAGGGAACCCTGTCACAGGACTTTTGTTTTGTCTTTCAGGTGCCTTCTTTATGTTGGCTGTTTAGGCACTGGCAGAGACTGTGGCTGCTGCCAGTCCCCACTCCTCTGTTCCAGCCTCACTCAAGGGAAGGATGGGGACTTATTGACCTCATTAAGGGTTGGTCCTAGTAGGGGACAGGATTGGGGTTCTGAAATGAGGGACGAGACAGATGCTGTTCTAGGCAAAAATAGGAAGTGTTTTTTCCACTAGTAGTCAATGGGGGGAAAATGTCTACTATAATTTAATTCACTGAGCCAGATGACATTGGAGAGTTTAGTTTTGAGAGAAAAATCAAGATGAAAAACCTTTATAATTCAATGCTTCCTATATTATTGCATTGGTTGTAGTAGCTTTTGTGTTTCCTTTATTTTCACAGTCAGTTGAGCTATGTATTTCCATTTTAGGAATGAGGAGGAAGTTCAGAGAGTTGAGGCGACTGGTGACAAGTAGAACAGAATTCAGATAACCAGGGTTTTTGGAGTGTGATCTAGAGTACTTTTCACTCTGCGATCCTTGCATTTTGGTTAACTTGAATCAGAAAATGCCTAGGGTGAATTATAAAAATGTCATATGTATTAAGCACTGTGATAAATCGAGTCATGCATATATAAACCACCATTTGTGAAAGGAACCTTAGACTATATATATATCTATATATATCTATATATATCTATATATCTATATAGATATATATAGATATATATATATATCTGTGGTTTTTATGCTTTTTGACTTTTGGCTATGGAATCCTTTCTTCAAATGAAATTTCATAGCATACTCAAGTATATCAAATGAATGGAAGCATAGGATCACCGCTCTGGGGAGAAGGCTCAGTGCTCCAGAGGCCAAACAACCTCTCTTGAGGTCTTATTTCTTGAGACTATACTGAATACCTCTTTTTTTTTTTCTTCATTTTTTATTATAGTAACTTATTATACAAATTAAATTAACTCATATAGTCTTCCCATTATATATGTCAACACACCCTGTCCTCCACAAATCACCAAGTGTTTGTCACCATTGTCCTGTGGGCTCCACCACCACTCTCATTCCCTACTGGTTCTGTTGCAAGTGTCCAAGGGTTGGTTTTGTTTCCTCTGCTCCTTTGTTTTGTCTATTCAATTCCACCTGTGAGTGAGGTCATCAGGTATCTATCTTTCTTTTTTTGACTTGTTTCACTTAGTATAATCCCCTCTAGATCATCCATGTTGATTCAAATGACAGAATTTCATCTCTTCTAAGGGCTGTGTAGTATTCCATTGTATATATGTACCACATCTTCTTATCCATTCATCTGACGTTAGGCACTTAATGTAGTTTCCAGATCTTAGCTGTTGTGAATAGGGCTGTAATAAACTTGGGGGTACATGTCTCTGTAAATGAGTGTTTTTGTATCTTTTGGATAAATACCCGTAAGTGGGATGGCTGGATCATATAGGGCTTCCATTTTCAACTTTTGAGGAATTTCCACACTATTTTCCATAGGGGTTGCACCAGTTTGCACTCCCACCAACAGTGTAAGTGTTCCCTTTTCTCCACATCCTTGCCCACAATTATTGTTTCCAGATTTTTGGATAATAGCCATTCTTTCAGATGTAAGGTGATATCTCATTATTGTTTTAATTTGCATTTTCCTGATAGTCAGCAAATAGGAACATAATTTCATGTGCCTGTTAGCCATCTGTATATACTCTTTAGAAAAGTGTCTCTCCAATTCCTCCTCCCATTTTTTGATTGGATTGCCTGTTCTTCTGTTGTTGAGTTTTTATATGTTCTTTGTATGTTTTAGATATTAAGCCTTTGTCGGACAAATCAAATGCAAATATCTTCTCCCAGTTAGTAGGTTTCCTTTCGGTTTTGTGATGTTTCTTTTGTTGTGAAGAATCTCCTTAGTTTGATATAGTCCCAGTTGTTTAATTTTCTTTTTGTTTCCCTTGGTGGAGTTGAGGCCCCAAAGGCTTCTCTACGACTGATGTCATGGGTAGTCTTTCCTATGTTGTCTTTTAAGAGCTTTATGATTTCTGGTTTTATGTCCCAAGTCTCTAATCCACTTTGAGTAATATTTGTGAATTGTGTTAGGGAGTGGTCTAGCTTCATTCCTTTACATGTGGCTGTCCAGTTTTCCCAACACCACCTGTTAAAGAGATTTTCCTTTTCCATCGAATGTTTTTTACTTCTTTGTCGTAGATCAGCTGACTGTATGTGAGTGGGTCAGTGTCTGGTGATTCAGTTCTATTCTACTGATCTGTGCCTCTGTTATTATTCTAGTACCATACCAGTTTGATCACTGTAGCTTTGTAATGTAGTTCAAAGTCTAGAAATGTAATCCCTCCAGATTCATTCTTTTTTCTAATGATTGCTTTGGCTATTCAGGGTCTTTTTTCTTTCCATACAAATTTTAAGATTTTTTGTTCTATTTCCTGGAAATAAGCTCGTGGAATTTTAATGGGGATTGCATTAAATCTATATATTACTTTGGATAAGGTGGCCATTTTAATGATATTGATTCTTCGCAGCCATGAGCAGGGGATGTCTTGCCATTTCTTTGTGTCCTCCTGTATTTCTTTTAGAAGGACTTGTTGTCTTTGTGGTAGAGATCTTTTACTTCCTTTGTTAGGTATATGCTCAGGTATTTCATTCCTTTAACTTCTATTTTAAATGGTGTGATTTTCATGATTTCGTTTTTTTCTAGTGTGTTGGTTGCATATACAAATGCAACAGACTTTCGTGCATTGGTTTTTTAACCTGCCACTTTACTGTATTCATTGATGAGTTCTAGAAGTTTTTTGATAGAGTTTTTGAGTTTTTCAATATATATAATCATGTCATCTGCAAATAATGAGAGTTTTACTTCCTCCTTTCCAGTTTGGATTCCTTTTATTTCCTTTTCTTGTCTAATAGCTCTGGCTAAAACCTCCAGTACAATATTAAATAGCAGTGGTAAGAGTGGACAACCTTGCCTTTTTCCTGACCTAAGAGGAAATGCTTTCAATTTTTGCCATTGACTGTGATGTTGGCTGTGGGTTTTTAATATATGGCCTTTATTATGTTGAGGTATGAAACTTCTATTCCCATTTGTGTAGAGTTTCTTTTTTTTTATCACAAATGGATATTGGATCTTGTCAAAAGCTTTCTCTGTATCTATTGATATATGATCATGTGGTTTTTCTCTTTGCTCTTCTTGATATGGTTTATGACATTAATAGATTTACGTATGTTGAACCATCCTTGCATCCTGGGATGAGTCCCACTTGGTCATGATGGATGATCTTTTTGATGCATTGTTAAATTCAGTTTGCTAATATTATGTTGAAAATTTTTATATCTATGTTCATTGGAGATGTTGGACTGCAATTTTCTTTCTTGGTGATGTCTCTGTCGGCTTTTGGTATCAGTGTAATGTTAACCTCATAAAAAGCATTTGGGAGAGTTCCCTGTTCTTCATTATTTTGAAAGAGTGTGAGAAGAATAGGTGTTAATTGTTCTCTGAAGGTTTGGTAGAACTCATTGGATAAGCCTTCTGATTCTGGGCTTTTATTTTTGGGGAGGCCCTTGATTGCTTCTTTAGTTTTTTTGCTTGTGATTGTTCTATTCAGGTTTTCCAGTTCTTCTGAGTTCAGTCTTGGTACACTATACTTTTCTAGAAGACTGTCCATGTCCTCAAGTTTTGTCCATTTTGGTGGCGTAGAATTGTTCATAGTAGTCATTTAAGATGTTTTTAATTTCTGTGGTATCTCTTGTAACTTCTCCCCTTTCATTTATGACTCGAGTTTTGAGAGTTTTTTCTTTGTGAGTCTAGCCAATGTCTTGTTTAATTTTATTATTTCAAAGAACCAGCTTTGGGTTTAATTGATCTTCCGGATTGTCTTTTTGTTTTCTATTTCATTTATTTCTGCTCAAATTTTAATTGTTTCCTCTCTTCTGCTGATTTTTGGCTTTAATTATTCTTTCTCTAGTTGTTTTAAATGTAGAGTTAAGTTGTTCATTTGCTATTTTTCTTGTTTCTTGAGATAGGTGTGGATTACAATGAGCTTTCCCCTTTGTACTGCTTTTGCTGCATCCCATAGATTCTTGTAGCTTGTGTCCTTGTTCTCATTTGGCTCTAAGTTTTTTTAAGTTCCTCTTTGATTTCCTCTATACCCAAGGGTCCTTCAGGAACACATTGTTGAGTTTCCAGTTGGTTTAGGGTCTTCCAGCTTTCTTTTTGTGGTTGATACCCAGTTTTAGGCCATTGTGGTCAGAGAAGATGCTTGGTTTGACTTCAGTCTTTGTAAGCTTGTTGAGAGATGTTTTGTATCCCGCATGTGATCTATCCTTGAGAATGTTCCATGAACACTTAAGAAGAAAGTATAGTCATTGGGTGAAGTGATTGGTATATGTCTATTAGATCTATCTTTTCCAGATGGTCATTTAAGTGGTTGTTTCCCTGTTGATTTTCTGCCTGGTTGATCTGTCCATTGTTGTAAGTAGGGTGTTGAAGTCCCCCACTTTTATTGTGTTGCTGTCAATGTCTTCCTTCAGTTCTAATAATACTTGCTTGATATATTTTGATGCTCCTTCATTTGGTATATTTGGTATATGTTAATAAGTGTTATGTCTTCCTATTGGATTGATCCTTTAATCATTATATAGTGTCCATCTCTGTCTTTTGTTATGCATTTTAGCTGGAAGTCTATTTTATCTGATAAGAGTATAGCTGTTCCTGTTCTTTTGAGGTTGCCATTTGACTGTAGGATTGTCTTTTGGCCATTGACTTTGAGCCTTTGCTTATCTTTTGGAAGAATGTGGGTTTTCTGAATGCAGCATAAGGTTGGGTTATCCATATAAGCCTTTGACTGGTGAGTTTAGTCCATTAACATTTAGGGTGATTATTGATGCACGGCTGCTTAGTGTCATTTTGTAATTTGTCTTTTGTATGTTTCTCCAGATGATGACTTTGTTCTCTTTCTCTTTTTAAGTCGAATGGGTGCAGTTATGATTGATTTTGCATTTTCTTTTCTCTTTTTCCCTGGGGATGTATTTTGAGGTTATCCTGAAGTTAGCATTCACAGTTCTAAGTTTACTACCTAATTTTATTTGAAAGCATATTAGTCTTCCACTCATTCTCCTGTGTTCCAGTTTTGGCTATTTTTCAGTTAGAAATGTGAACATGTTGTTACTGGATAAAAGGAAGTTTATTTTCAGATTGGGTAAAAGAGAGTTAAGTTTGTTTACTTTTGACATGTCCAGATATTGTTCTCTCCTTGTAGGAGAGTCAAGCCCTACTCGTCGAGAAGCTGTCAAGAGAAGAACAGCAGAGTACCTCATGCGAGCAGAGAGTCTGTCCAGCCTTCATGGAAAACCTCAGCTTGATGATGCAGCTCAGGTATGGCTTATGTCTCATTTAGTATTTTCGTTAGCCTTTTGTGCTTTCTTATCTCTATACTTGATTTCTAATGATTCTGGGAATTTTTATCTTCTGTATTTTATCAGTAATTTTCTTAAAAAATTATTGGTAGAAAGAAACATTAAAGCAAACCATCAAACATGGGATAAAATGGGAAGTGTTCTCCTTCTTTCTCGTCTTTTCATTACTTACTTTACCCTTAATGTCCCCAACTATAGAATGATAGTAATCCATACAGTCATGATATCTATCTGTATTTAAGTGAAATTTTGATTCTTGTACAGTTTCTGTGTACTTTTACTGATGCTAAAGCTAGCTACTTTATGTATACATTCTGTAAGTAGCTGCTTTAGATCACCTGGAATTATTAAGGTATAATTCTAACAGGATGTCCAGGTTATTTGGATGTATCCCTAGTTTTGTGTAGAAAGCAGGGGAATGTTTAAAACATTAGAAACCCTGTGGTTGTAATGTTTTTTGTCTTATCTCTCTGGATTTGTCATGTTTCTGAAATAAATTTTCTGTTAATTTTTTCTTTTTATCAAACTAAGGTTTCCTGATGTAATTTGAGAGTCATATCTTTTGGAAATGGGGTAAAATTTTTTGTTCGTTTTCTTAATGGAGCTCAGAGACTAGCAGGCTGGCTCATATCCCATCTTTGCCACTTGAACGCAAGGAAGATTGGACAAGATATTCCACCCTCAGCTTTAGTTTCTGTATCTGAATAATGAGGATGATAGCAGTTCTTTGCCTGGTTGTTGTTAGGACTAACTGAGGGTTTAAAAAAAAAACTTTTGTATATATGGATACACATGTACAAATACAAATCAAAGTGCCTATCTTGCACAAAGTTCAGCACAAGTCCAGCTGAAAAGACAAGTTTAATAAGTTGCAGCCCCATTTTCATCTCCTCATATACTGCTTCATATACTTTTCACATATTTATGCTTACATATCTTTTGAGAATTGTTAAATAACATCTTCATTTGTTAGTTTAAAAGCAACCCAATATTTGATCTTGTTTTTGTCACTGATTTTCCGAGTTCTTGTTATTTTCTCTTTGACCTTTAAAAAATGCAGTTATCCAAACACTCTCCCTCTCTCTCTATCTCTCTCTCTGTATATATTTATATATGTATAGTGTAAGACATGTTCTGAGAGTTTCTGATGTTAAACATTCGACTATTCCTTTTAGAACAGAAAGATTATATTCAGATTTGGAAGTAATATATTTTTGTTACTTGTTCCAGTGTAATGATTATATTTGAAATACAATATCTGTTGACTCATTTTCAGATTGTTAACTACGATGACGCTTTGTATTCTGTTTGCTAATCTTTTCCTGTTTTCTATTATTACTATTTCAATTAAGTTTATTTTCTTTAACTTTTCATTATTGAATTTTGTATTTTAAAATGGAGTATTCATCTAAAGATTAAATTCAATTCTTATTTTCTATGTATACAGTACTGATGTGTACATTTTCAATTCCATTTTGGGAGATACTGACAAAAGTATTAAATAGGATGGACACCCGTGAACTTACTTAGTTACTAAATCCATCATGTATATGAAAAGAAAAATTTAGTGAGTCACAATGACCAGAGTTTTATTCTTTCAGTTTACCTTACCTTGGAGGGTTCTACTATACTTTTTCAAGCTCCCTGCTTTGTACCCTGTTAGTTCCCCACAGTCACTTGTGTACAGTAATAATTTATTAGGCAAATAAACACAGAAAGTCTCCTCTATAGTGTGTGACTTGGAAAAAAGAAATCATGAAATGTATCGGTCAGAATTTCCCCTTAAGCATAGCTTCTCATGAAAATTAATCAATAGGGATCTAAATAGGAAGGTCAGTCTTATTAGATTATATATGAATTCATTAAGCTTCTGTTAAGATTGTTTACTATACCAAACTAGTCAGGCTTTGGAGTTATATAAAAGATGATGTCACACAGTCTCTGTTCTTGCAATCCTATAGCACAATTGAGAATCCAAATATGTACATAATTGAGGAAACAAAAGTTGGAAAATATTAATAGATGTGTAGGATAGTGGGAACTTCTATCAGACAGGGTAAAAAGAGTTTTCCAGTTTTTAGGCAAGGAGGTTAAATGACAGTTTTTCTTGCTAAAAAGTGTATTTTTCTTCTGTGGTAATAAGCATTTGCTTTTTCTCTTCACTGTTGAATTTTATCCTGTGAAACCTGGCCCTCACGTAGGTTAGAGGCATGCTTGATTCTTTTCTTATATGTAATTTAACTTAGATTTCTTCTTGAGGTTCTTGGTTAGCTTGGTGATTTCACCATTTTATTGTTTAACCTTCTTTGGGAGGGTAGTATAAATGATTTCCAAGGCCATTTTAGCTCTGACAAGTTTATGCAAAATAGATATTCTTCTTTTGAATACGTGTGCAAATATTTCTTTCTAGCCTGGTTGTTTGAAAAAAAATTAAGGAATCCTTTCTGGTTTTGAAGTTTTTTGTTGATAACTGTTTTCCCCTTTGGTGCAGTCTAAGTCATGAGTCCCTGCATCCATGTTGTCTGTGATGGTTTATGCTTTTGCTTTATTGAAATTATCTACGAGACATTCATGTGTAAATATAAGAGCTCTGAATTTCTCAGTCATTGATGGTAATATCCTTTTCAGAAAAGGACAGAAAGAAGTAAAAGCACTCTTTCACTCTTCCTTTTCTTCATTGCTTCATTACTGAAAGGCTCTGAGAAAATTTAAGGAGAATGAGACAGATTTCTTTTTCTTTTCTTTTAAATTGTTCCTGACTTTGAATGATGCAAGAATGAATATTAAGAGGGGATTTCCCTGAAAAAAGACGGGATAGCTTGGAAAAAATTTTTTTTTACTATTTTTAGCTCTAGGAATTTATAATTCATGATATTGACATTTAGAAAAAGATAGTAAGCAGTCTAAATTTAGGACATAGAAGATTGTGTAGTTTCTAAAGTATAAATACATTTTTGTTATGTAATCACAAGGTGTGAATGAAAGTTAATATGTAAAATATATACCTTTCCTGAACATTTTATTGATTTTGAGTATCATTACTATAGTACTAAAAATATTTGTGTGCATTTTCTTTTGCTGGTATCACTGATATTTCTCAGTTCTTCTATAAAAAACATTTTAAAATGAGTACTGTGTCACCCTCAGTGAGACACGGGCTAAGCAGAGATGGTAACCAGGGCCATTCTGACACAGCTTTGGGATTCAGAGCTATGCTTGAAACGTGATCTAAAAAGGGTTAATGGGTTGCCAGTGAAAGTGTTGACAAAGCCAGAAACCTCCAGTTGAGCTTGGTTCAGAAACCAGTAGAAGTTAGCTCTCAGGGTCCAAGGTGTGCGTTCTTGATAATGTCTTTGTAGTGCTCTCCTTTTGCCTTGGAATACTTATTTTCTCCCCATGTCTTGGTTCTTGCTCTTAGTAGTGTAACTGACCCTTCTCAGGTGGCTGGTGGACCAGCAGCATTGGCATCAGCTGGGAGCTGGTTGGAAATGCAAAATGTTAGCTCCCTCCACAGGCTCCCAGAATCAGAATCTCCATTTTCACCAGGTCTCCTAAGTGTAGAGAGAACTCATTCAGAACAAGGAACCATAGCAAGTGGAAAAGACTATGGGCAGGATAAACAGCAACTTCAATTAAAAAATCCCCAAGAACCAAAGTCAAACTTCATTTAGCCCTCAGAGACCATTCGACAGGAAGAGAACTGGGTTTCAGTGGTGCACTAACGCTCCGCTCCGCACGGGAGCCGGGAGCCCTGTCATGAGAAGACCTGTGATAACTGTGGAGACAGCAGGTGTCCTCTGTGGGTCTGAGCAGTTGAGTGACATATCCTTGCCATCTTTGGTTTTGAAGATTGTTGAATCATCTTATATTCTTGTCTCTGCCCCCTATATTTAGTTCTGGTATAGATGAAAACATCTTTTCCTAGCTTCTCAGCGGCTCATACATATGAGTAAATATCTTACCTTATTCATTAAGAAAAATCAGCCAGATTGCTTAGAAACACAGCATATTCCCATTTAGCACTGGGGTGATGTTTTCCCCAAATCATATTGTATAATTTTATAAGTAAGCTTTAATCCCCTCAATTATTACTTTAGAAAAATTGTTTAACCTTCTGCTTCTCAGTTTTCTCATCTGAAAAAAAAAAGGAAAAGAGAATGTTAGACTTGATCTCTGTCTCTGTTCTTAAAATTCTGTGGATTTATGTTTCCTTTTGCCATCTGTAAAAAAGAATAGATCTATAGGGATTCTACCCAATTTAAACACTGCATATAAGAAATTCCAGATTTTTTATTGATGATTTTATTTCATGATCTTTCTTTGTTCGTTTCTCTGATCTTAATCTTTTATAGATGGTTAAGGTAGAAAGAGAACTGTAATGATCCCTTTTCCTTTGGTCTTTTCCCATTAGGATTTCACCGTGTTCGTCTTTGCAGAAGTGACCTTATGAAATCACTGTTTTCATTGGGTTGTTTCTCACACAAAATCTTATTGTCTAGACTGGAGAATACAGGCCAGACTTTTAGCAGTCAAGGCCTGTGGGAACTGGCTGACCCAAAGTATGTCGTTTTACCTTTTTCTCTTCTCCAGTTTGAACATTTTTCCCCCTCCACAGGCCAATTTCCTTCCAATCCTATGTAGAATGTGTTTTTTCTAACCCAAGTTCTACAACTCATTTAAAATCAAACTTTAGTCCCACTTTTGAGACCACAGTTTATCCAACTTTTCTCATCCAAACTTTTCTCTGTGGTCTTGTACTTTAAAAAAATGTTTTATTGTTATTTAAATTTTTTAATATTTGGCTTGCTCTAATGAATGGTAAACTTTTGGAAGCTAGATCCTTCTTTTTGATGATTGTATCTTTCTCTGTCATCATGCATATAGTAGCATACATTAATTATTTTTTGAAGGTGTCGTAGAGATTTTGTAGTTTGCTATCTTTTCTGTTGAGATTACTGAAGGGAAAGCAGAAGCACCAATGATGTCAGTGAGCAAGAATGAAGGTCTTAGAAGAAGATATGGATGTTGGCGGCATGTTGCCATATTTTCAAAGATGAATATAAGGGATAAATTATCTTTAAAAAATATTTTTTTTTCTTAAAAGGAGAGGTTCACGCAGGAGTGAAGGTAAAGCAGGCAGGCAGGAAGAGAGAGAGGAAGAAGCTTTTTATTTTTATTTAGTTGTTTACACTGGTTATTTCCCTTTGGACAGGAGACTCAAACCCAGGGGTATCTGGCCTGCTCTCCTCTGGAGGCAATTGACCTAACTGCTACTCCACCAGGCACACTGGGATAAATTATCATTTAAAATATTCCTTTTTACCCTCTGCAACTTTAGCATGATATTATGTTTACCAAAATCCTAAGCAGTTCTTATTGTTTCTTGATAATTGGTTGTAACTTGTGATTACAAGTTTATAATATTAAAATACCTTGCTAAATGTTTTTATAGTGTTACAATTTCCCCTTAGATTTTAAGCTTTTAGGGAGGTAGATAGAGATGTGCTGGTTTTTTGTAGCATGTAACTCAGCATTTCATGAAGGGAGATATTAAATATACAGTTTTTTTGGAGACATAACTTAGAAATGTAAATTAAATCATTTTAAGATTATGCAATCCAGTTACCACTATCACCAGTGTCCTCAAGCATCTTTTAAAAAAAGTCTTTTCATTTTTTAAAATAAAAATAATCCCTTCAGGCATATTGAAGGCTTGCTAAACCTAAGAACAAAAATATTTTTGAAAGCAATTAGAATTGCTGCTCTTAGAAAATTTCACAATGATGGTTTGTTTTCTGGGTTGTAAACAGCACCTGATTTATGTCGGCAGCCTTTCTGCTGTTTCCTGCTGTCTTTTCTCCTGCCTGTCTTTCCTGCTCTGCTCTTCTTCTCTCCTCAGGCCTGACACTAGAATGTGATGAAGGGTTGTTTCCTGTACTTAAGGAACTTCCTGTCTAGTGATGTTGGTCCACACAAGTATTTGAAGTGTCAAAAATGGCATCTCTGTTAACACTGATTAACTAGAATATTTAGCTTCTTACTCATGGGGGGAGGCCAGTGTTTCCTGTATATTTGAATACATTTTTGACAACAGAAAGTCTGCTCTGAGGATATAATGAGGCTTTGTGTCTCTTTTCATCTTTTGCAGCCTCACCATTTTAGTAGAAGGATTAATAGAGCATTGCTTTCGAGTTGTAAATGCTAAATGGAGGTGGCTTTGGAGTTCATCTAGTTGAGTATCTTACTTTACTGACAGGGATAAACTCGGATCAGTGGATGGGAGTTAGGATTGTTCTTTCATTGCATGTAGTACTGAAATATCCCTTCCTGTATTCACTGGCCATTTTTGGACTGTTTTTGTAGCTTTCATGTAAAAAATGGTCAAATATTTGAAAATATTTTCTCCTGAAGTCATGTCTTTTCTAGGTTTAAATAACCTCTGTTCTAATATGATTATATGCAATGGAGTTTCTAAGGCTTTTATGATTCTTGACTTTTCCTGGTTGAACTTGAATCTACCAATCCCTCTTAAAATATACATAGTATATATTTATAAAGTAACATTAAAAAAGTGTAGTTTCCTGATGGGGGAGATGCGGGGGATGACTTGTATGTCTTCCCTCCCCCAGAGATACTCCTCCTGTGGTTGATTGTTGACCGTTGTTAATTTGTTAACGAAATTTCATTAGAGCTATATAGTGATGAATTGAATGATTCCTCTAGAAACTTTAGCAGCTCATTAATTTTTCTTTTTAAAATTTTGTTTTTATGTTATCATGATTTATTTACCAGCAACTTTTTTCTTTCTTTTTGATTTTATTATTTTTTTATTTTACATTACAGACCAACAGAAACTTCCTCCTTTCATCTTTCCATTCTCTGATTTGTGATAAATTTAGTTTCCTTTGGCCTGGCATTTGCTTCAGCGGGCAGTCCTCCTTCAAGTGCCTCCCTGATTGATGTATAATCTTTGATATCTTCCATTAGCCTCCAGGATCACTAAGTTCAAGGCCCCCTTGGAACCTAAGGAGCCCTGCCGAGGAGCTGAAGGCCTTCAGAGTCCTTGGGGTGATTGACAAGGTAATTCTTCAGTGTCTCTTCAAGAGTTCAGTCATAAATCAACTGCATGCTGACATGATGTCTTTGAAGCTTTGGATCTTAAGGATATGAAACAAAAGGAGAAAATGACTCAAATGCATCTGTACTTTAAAATAACAAAAGCAGGAGAGAAAAAGCTTTTATCTAAGCAATTCCTGTAAGGTCATGCAAAATATATTCAAGCTACAGTAGAAGATGTGTATTTGTTGGCATTCATTGGAGTACCCGGGTTTGGTTTTATAAACCTGTTGTAAAGAGATACTTTGAGTTAGTAGTTGTTAAGCATTAACTGGTATAGCCAATCTAGTGGTCCTAAAGAAAATAACTATTTATTGAGCACCTACTGTGTGTCATACCATATATTAGACATTTTATATAGAACAACTTACTTAATCCTTCTCACAACCCTGTTATTTGTATCTCGGTAGGCAAGTGATGTTTTGAACAGGTTAATTTACCCAGATGTGACATGCCTTAAGGTAGTGCTGGAATTCAAACTTAGATCTTTGTGAGTCAAAAAGCTGTACTTTTTAATTTTTTCAGTAACTAACCTCCACACACATACATACATGAAATAAAAATATTGTGATAGCAGAGATATCAACTGAATTCCCCCAAATTTGGTAGCATCTCAGATATACCAAACATTCACAATTCTGGGCCTCCCAGAGAGTTTATCAGTGTCAGTTAAAAACACACACAACAAACCCTGTTTAAATACACTTGACCAATCACCATTTTACCATACAAAGTAAAAGAAAACACTTATTTAATGTTAAGTTATACACTAATTTAGATTGTTTTCGACCATCTTTTATGAAGTACTTTAGTGTTCATTCATGTGTAACACTGTTTGAGTACTGCTTATTCTACAGTCTGTGATTCCTATCAAAACTAACCATATCAGTGTATCTCAGGCAAACTAGACAGTGAGGAATAGACTTCCCTAAGATGTTCAGAATGCCCCTTCACAGGAAGTACCACTTTTGGCAAGTGGATTATTTTGAGTTGAAATTGAGACCCTGAAGTCTCTTGAGAAACTTTTACAACTCCCTTAACTACTAGAAGAATATAAATTGGGGGTCTTACCTAGAGTTAAGGTTACTACTAGAGAATTTTTCTATCTGAATAACCTATATTTATGACTGGACAAACATCAGATTTCAACATCTGTTCTTTAGCATATGAATTTTCTTCCTCATTCCCTGAAGCCATAGGTCCCTACCCCATTCTTTGTCTCAGGACATATATATATATACACACACACACCCTCATTTTGTCTTATTTTTGTTGGAATTCTCATGCCTATGTAGATGTCCTATAAGCATATAATTAAATTTGTTTTTTCCACTAATCTATTTGATGTTAATTTGTTTATTTGACCAGCCTAAGAAGAACCCTGAAGATTAAGGACAAATCCCTACCCACCAGCAAACACAGCAGTAACTGCTAGTTTGATGTGTTTCAAAGGGAACACTGGTTGAATTTCATGTAAAGCTGTCATTGTCTTATGAAAGTCTTATCACCATCATTTTTCTCAGATAAATTCCTGTGACTAAAATTTGAACTTAAAGAATTCTATGCAGTAGGACTTCTAAGCCTACAATATTCCTTTAACCATGTTATTCCTAGCTTTCCAGTTTGGAAGACAGTCTGTTTGAGAGTAAATAGAAGCACATTAGGAATTGGAGAGTTCCTAGGTTCAACTAGAGTTATGTGCAGGCAACTGAATTTTTTGATGCATCATGTCTACTCTTAGATCTGTTTCTTTTGACACACGTGACCTTTCATTCTATGTTCTGATCATGAGTAAGTGAAGACCTGATAATAACTATGAGTCTCATAGGTTTATCCAAACAAGGGCTTCTGACAGTGAAGAAATTCCTAAATTCTCAATGGAGGCATAATTCATTATTGTCTTGTTAATGTGGGGATGTATATTTAGTATTCAGAAAGTGAAGTTAATTTTTCTAAGTAGAGATTAGGAAATATGTATTTTGGAATTAATAACCTTTACAACTAATCTTTTACGCTGTTATAAAATAGTCACTAAAACACAAATAGGTATATTTTATTTGGGTTTTTAGAAGCTTGAAATTTTTTCAGAGACATGTTGAATAAATTCAAAAGACTACAAAATATACAAGATACACTGATTTAGCCTATACAGATCATCCTTTCTCTGATTCTGTTTTATTTTAATATTTCTCTTTATCAGTTATTTTGGATATTCTTGTCAGGTAACTTAGGAAAATAAAATTTCCCTTGGAATAAGATTTTATTAACTTTATTATATAGAAAGTAAATACCACAAACTTTTCATTACTATCTAGACTGTAAACTCTACTAGAATAAAATCATATTTTTGTCATACACCATCTAGAATGATGCCTACCGCATAATATATGTTCAGTAAATGTTTGTCGAATGACTGAATTGAAACTTAAGTTATTCTAAAGCTATCTTTAGAGTGACACCTAGAGACTAGTACCATCCCATCGTTGTACAGTTAGAAAGTGTCTTTACCATGTAGCAGAGTTCCATGACTGTCTTTTGGTCTAGTAATTGAAGGGAAACAAATGACTCTCTGTTCTTTAATTTGGATGGTACAATCCTTAATATATGTGTGTGTGTGTGTGTGTGTGTGTGTGTGTGTGTGTGTGTGCGTGTGTGTGTATGCATCAAAGGACTTCAGGTGTTAGGACTTCCGAACTATAAATAAGCTGATGTACATTCTGAAGCAGGAATGATAATGCTTGGGAATTGCCTCAGACCAATCCAAAAAGAACAGCTATGAAATGAGGAAGCGTTATTATAATAGAAGCATGTGTGGTCTTCATATTATTGAGAGCGCTCCTGCATAGAGTGACTGTATAATGTTTTCTTCAGATTTTGAGGGTAAGAGGGGATATTAATTGTACGAATACAACAGGTGCAAACTAGGATCATCTAAGGCAAATCAGAGTCTGCTTTTCCTGGGAGGAAGGATATGAGGCATAAGGCTTGCTTGTGTGGATCCCCTGTGGGGATTTACACAACTAGAACTAAATGCACATTTTCAAAATTTTGGTTCATAATTAGAAATATGTTTAAGAATTAGGTTTAACCAACAGTGGGCCTGCTTCCTTCATATCTTGTTTGTTTCTTGTCATTAGATATACAAGTGAAAGCTGAAGAGTCATTGGTGGGAATGCTGTAGCCGAAATTCAAGCGTTAGATGGATTTTTTTATATTTGGTCACTTTTAAAGACTTCTTTTACCTCCCAGATTTATTTATACATTGTCTTCATGAAGTAATTGAAGGAGGAAGTGAAAATTAGTGGCAAAACCATACTCAATAAGATCAGTGGATCGCTGTTTTTTTCCATGTTTGTGCATAGCTTGTGTTTGTAAGGTGTGAATGGATAGGGCATATACATGCTTGTGTGTATAAGGATTATTTATATGTAGGTAATTTGCAGTTGAGCCAGAAGTCTGGATTGGCAGCTTGTCTGTTAATAGGACGCTCAGATGGCAGGGGAGTTTCTGAGAGAGTTCACTGTCGTGTAACTTCCGTGTAAAAAGGCTTGTGGAGTGGAGAGTTGAATAACAGCAGTCACTACTGCTGGTTTCTGGTTGTGATACTGTGAACAGCCACGTCAGATGTTTCCATTGGGAGGAGGTGGGTGATGGGTACAGAACCTGATGGCACTTTGTGCTAGTTGTGCAACTCCTGTGAGTTTTAAAAAGGAATGAAAAAGGTAGGGGTGGGTAGGAGGAACACTGACTCATAATACCAGGGTGTTAGCCCTATATGTTCTGTAGCTGCCTGAGGTGGTTCTAAATGTACACAGCGGAAGTTCTTAAGATAACTTCATTGTAAATGATGAGGATGTGAAAAAGATACATAAAGGATGATAAGATTTCTACACTTCATTTGACATAGTAAAATGCTGACACTAGTAGATAATGGTAAGTAAATGTAATAATTAGATCAATGACTTAAAAAGTTATACAAAGAGACCCATTAAAAAACTTAAAAGTTCAAGTAAACCACAAGAGAGTAAGAAAAAGAAAACAGAAGCAAAAACAAAAAAAACAACAACAACAACAAAAAACAGAGAGAACAAACAGAACATAAAGTAGGCTTCAGAGCAAATACAGTTTGATGAAAGGGTCAGTCTACCAGAATCACACAGCAATCCAAGATATATAGTCACCAAACAGTTGAGTTAAAAAACATGTAAAGCAAACTCTGATAGGACTGAAAGGAGAAATAAATTCACAGTTATAATCAAAGACCTCGGCACCCTTTCTGAACAATTAGAAAATCAACAGGCTCTAGAAGAAATAACACAATCAGCCAGTCAGAGGTCAGCAGGAGCCATTTATGGAGCACTCTACCCAACAACAGAAGACTATACATTGTTTTCAAGTGTGTATTGAACATATATCAGGATATGGTATATCCTTTTGTTTCCAGGGCCAAAAAACCAGCCTCAACACATTTCAGAGAACTTAAATTAAACAAGGCTATCATGGTTCCACTGGAGAATTCTGCCTAATTTTTAAAGACAGATTAACATGAATTCTTCATATTCTCTTAAAGGAAGTAGAGCAAGTTCTCAGTTTATTTATGAAGCCAGTATTGTCCTAATACTAAAATCAAACAAAGACAGTGCAAAAAATATCTGCCATGAAATAGATACAGAAATCCTCAACAAAATATTAGCAAGTAGAAGCCAGCAATATCTGAAAAGAGGCATGTAACATGGCCAGGTGGAGTTGATTCCAGGGTGCCAGGCCAGCTCACTGTTTGAACATCAACCAGTGTAATCCAGCCATATTAACAGAACAAAGAAGAAGTATCACATGATGATATCAATGCATGCAGAAACAGCACTTGGAAAATTCAACACCCATTCATGAAAAGAAACCTCTCGCAAAGCTAAGAACAGAGGGCCAACTTCTGGTAAAGAATAACTACACACATCTTAAAGCTGACATCATACTTAATGGTGAATGACTGCATGCTTCACCCCAAGATTAGGAGCAGGACCAACTCTTAGCTCTTCTGTTCAACATAGTACTGGATGTTTTAGACAGTGCTGTTAGGCAAGAAAAGGGAATGAAACGTATATGAGTTGGAAAGGAAGAAATACAGTTGTCCCTATTTGAAGATGATGTGATGACACATATAAAACCATGGAATCTGCCAAAAAATATGGATCTAATAGGATTGTAAGATATAAAGTCAACATACAAAAATCTGTTATATTGCTATTTATTAAATATACATTAATTAAATAAATATATTCTAAATATATGTATTTCTATGAATACATAGGAACTGGAATTAAAATACAATACCATTGATGATCACTCCAAAAATGTTTACCTAAGTATAAATTTAACAAAATATAGATAGAATTTTTATATTATAAAGTAGGAAATCCTGGTAAAAGAAATCAAAATAATTGACAAAGTCTGCCATATTCATGCATCAGAGGGTTCAACCTAGTAAAGATATACATTTTCCCCAAATCAATGGTTTTACAACAATTCCTAGAAGATTGACAACAATGTTTTGGTAGATATTGACCAGATTATTCTAAAATTTAGGTGGGAAGGCATGGGAACTAGAATAGCTAAACTATTTAAAAAAGAATAAAGTGGTTGTAATCACTTTACTTGATTGCAAGACATACGGTTTCAGTAATGAAAACTGTGTGGTATTGGTATAGAGAGACACATACGTCTCTGGAACAGAGTATAGTGCTCACAGATAGTCCCAGTAAGTATGGCCAGATGACTTGACAAAGGTACAAAAGCCTTTCACCATGGGAAGGGCAGTCTTCTGAATTGAATCTAAGTGCCGGAAGCGTTGCCTATCCGCTTGCAAAAAGGTGAACTGTGACCTAAACCTCACACCTTATACCAAAAATGACCCAAAATGGATCACACATTTCAATGCAAAATGTAAAGCTATCTTGTAGAAGTAAACATCGGAAAACATCCTTAAGCTCTAAGCCTTGGTTTAAAGAGGTTTTCAAAGTGACACCATAAATGTGGTTCATAAAAAGAACATTTGATAAGTAAGACTGTTTTAGTTTGCAGAAGCCCAATTCAGGGGAGAAGTATGCCATGTTCATGCATTGAAGGGTCCAAGAGGCATAAGCAAGACATATTCTCCTTTTAATGGATGAAAAGCCGAACTCCAGAAAGAGAAATTATTTTAAACCACATGACATCTAGACTATATAGAGAATTCTTGAAACACATTAAAAAACTTAAGACAATTCACTTAGAAAATTACCAAAAGATGTGAAAAAAACATTTCACCAAATGAAATGATGACAAATAAGCACATGAAAAATATGTTCAACATCATTATTAGAAATGTAGAGTAAGATCACAGTGATCTATCACTGCACACTTATTACAAAACCTTATTTGTAATAGCCACAAGATGGAAACAACCAAAAGGTCTTATAGCAGGTGAACAGTTATGCTGTGGTAAAATCAATAATCATGGAATATGACTCAGAAATTGAAATGAATGACTTTTAGTAGACACATCAACTGTGATGGATATCACGGGCATTAGGTGGATTGAAAAAAGTCAATCTCCAATGCTTTTATCCTCTGTACTTCCATTTATATAACATTCTCAAAAGGAAAAAAATTACATTTTTCTTTTATAGTTCATTCTATTTAAGAATTGAAGTAGCATAGGATAAATATGTATGATGAAGTAGACAGACAATAATTGTTTCTATAAGTTGTCAATTACATATTAAAACAAAAACAAGCTTTGTCAACATGGTTCCACAATTTTCTGACAAATTTATTATTATTCTATTGCAACCTTTAAGAAAGCACCACTATGACTGTTACTTACAATAAATGTCTAGTAGCTGCTTATATATTAAGAAGAGAATATATTTTACCTCTGTATTAGTATTAGTCTCTATATATAGTTATATATATTAGTTTATATATATGTATATTACAAAAGTAGTGGCTTATAGTAATAATTCTCACATTAGAGCCTATGAATACAAATGAGCCAAGGTGTCAGTATATTATAGTTTATTCAGCAGAACTGAAGATACAGATATATTTAACCCATCACAGTGGTTTTGTATATAGCTCACCACTATTACTGCTGATGCCTTTGAAAATCTGTGTTTATAAATACTTAAAAGGCATAAAAAGTCAGTATGGTAGCTCCCACTTTTGGGTCTGGCTTGTCAGGGGCTTGGAAGCTGCCATCAGCTGGCAACAACAAATAAAAGCTGGCCAAACTGAAGAGAATCCATGGCTCTGCGTAGATCCATCAGAGAAGTACAATTCGTCGGGCAAATGGCTAAGCCCCAAACTGGAGAGACCCCTATCTGGATACAGAGAATACTGACTTACTGGAGTACAGCCCCAGACAGAGACCTCACAGGAACCAGTGCTGGGGTGGGAAAGTGCGACTGTAAGGAAAGTTGCCAGAGGTCCAGTGTGGCCAGATCTGAGAGTAAAATCTCTGGAGAAGGCTGGGCTCCCCAGTTCTGTGGGTTTTACCTCCTGGGTGGCTACCAGGTTCCCCGAGTGAGCACTGGATGAAAATTCCTGCAGGTTTCTAGCAGTGCAGGGGAATAGTAGCCATTTTTGAGATCCATCAGAGTTTTCTGTTCTTTTGAGGCTCATCCTCCAGAGAAACAGTTACCACAGGCTGACATACTGGGGAAGGGAAATCCTTAACTCCAGCCTTCTTTGGGGTGGGGTGGGGGGCAGGAGACACCCAACTCAGGCCCCTGAAGCTCTCTGGTTCCACCTAAGGCTGGAAGAACTATGAGATAATCGAGGAATGGCAATGATATAAGGGATGGGAAAGAGAATTAGGAATATTCGCTACTATGATGTACTTGTACTACCTGAGAAGCCATATAGTGTTCTTTGACAGTGGACTTGGATTAGTTATCAATGTATATTGCAGGCTCTGGGGAAGAGAGCCACAAAAAAAGTTATAAAGGGATAAAATTGATATGCTGAAAGGAAAGAAATGAGATCAGAAAAGATACACAATTGAAGTCAAAAATAGCAGAAAAAGTGGAAGAAAAAATTAGGAAAAAGAACAAGGGATGTGTCAAAAGCAGTAAAAATACATCATTGTTAATGTTGAAAAACTTGAAGGTTTCTCCCTGAGATCTGGACCAAGGCAAGTAGGTTGCCTCTTATCCCTCCTTTTCAACATTGTATTGGAAGTTCTCAAAGGAAATAAAGGATATACAGTTTGGAAAGAAGAAAAAAAACTTTTTTTCTTTGCAGATGACATAATGGTCTGTCTGTAAAAAAATCAACAAAAATCCCCTGGAACCAATAAGCAATTATAGTAAGGTTGCAGGGTACAAGATTAATACAAAGAGTCAATCATTTTCTTATATACCAGTAGTAATGAGGGTAATTCGAAATTAAAAAATATATAATTTTCATTATATATGGCTACTAGCAGTTTTTAAACTATAGCAGTAAAGCACCCACAGTGACTAATAGGGTTTTGCTATAGTGCATAGAATGAGTTCGGGTTTCGTTTACTCTCACTGACCACTGTACATTGTTTGTTTTATAAAACACTTTGATGCTTTCAAGCTATACTAGTTTAAAAGTAAAAATTAGTGAAATGATTATGATGTTTATTGATTAAAATTAGAAATATAAATATACATCATTACCATCTTTAAAGTATGAACCTCAGAATTTCTATGTGATCCAGTAGGAAAATACTGCTGTAAATTATTTTCTAATGGTTTCATACTTTTCTACCATATGTTGTACTTTATTTAGACAGCTTCCTATTGTTTGGCTCCTTAAATTTTTCTCTTATTTTTTTTTTTTTTCTGCCTGTGATGATTGTGCTTAGAGATAAGTTATCTTCTATTATAATTTCTTTCGTATACTTTTTAAAAGTTGGAGATCATGCGTCAAAGAGCATGTATGTGTGTTGTAGCTGCCCAGGAATGTTGTACTAACATGTGCTCTTTCTAGCAGTTTATTAGAAGACTCACTTCCTCATATACTTACCAACAAATGTCATTTGCTAGAGGAAACTTCTGATTTAGTAGTTGTTTTTATGTGCAATTTAATTGCTAATGAGAATTTATTTTAAAAATGCTTGATGACTATTTTATGAAATGACTGTTCCATGATCTTTTTCCATATATTATTAGAGATTTATGTTTTCTTAATGATTTTAAAGAATTCTCCTTTTAAATAGGAGGATTGTAAAGTTTTGTTTTGAATATGCAGGAGTTATTTTTCTCCTGTTTCTTCAAGACAGCAATTTCTCATGTGCATACATTGTTCACTGAAGAAAAAAATAAAGGAATAAATACGTAAAATGAAAAAGATACAACTCACCATAACTCTGCCATCCTTTGAGAATCGTTTTTATACATATTCTCCTGTGATTTTCTGTACATATACAAACACCTCGGCACCACTAGCCTGTGTTTTCAAAGGATGCCATGAAGACATTAATCTTCTGATTACACTGACTAGGTAGACCTTACCTGCATCTTAGGAAGAAATCTCCTTTCCTCTCCTTCAAAAGTATCTCTGAGATTCCTTATAACCTCCTATGATCTTAAGAATGAATCTATACATACTGGGTTCTCCTGTTCTTCCAGAACTCTCTAGAGAGTCTTCTAGGACTCTCTGATGGTTCTGTGTCTACACGTCACCCTTTCTCTTTGTTCAGTTAAACCTGTAACTCTCTGGCATGGCACCTAATAACAAATGTGCAGTTGCCTCTGTAGGGCACAGACAGATCTGTCTCGTTCATTGTGTTCTCATTCATGTCTGTCTAGTATTGTTCCTGTACATAACAGAATAGATACTGAATTTTAGTATTTGGTGGGGGCAGGGAAAGATGCCTTTCAATTTGCTTTTAATTTTATGTGTGATGTTGAATTTGTTTCTGTTACCTTCTCATTCTTGATAATTGTCCTTTAGTATTGTTTTGATTCTCTTTTGATAATCAGAAAGAGAACTTTTTGTATCCTCTGCAATTTCACAGCACAATTGAAGTTAGTTTTACTTTTCAGTGTTACTAAGTCTGAGTAACCCCATTTACCATTATCAGAGTATACAGGAATAAATTACATAAATATCTCTGAACTGTCTTTTCTAGCAGCCTAAAAGGCGAATATAAAGAAAACTGTTTTACACAATTTGCTACTAAACAGTTTTTAATGTACTTGTTAATTTTCATAACAGACTTGAATGAGTCCAGTTATCTTGCCAGTACAATGGCATTTGACAGGTGAACACATATCATTTTAATGGTGGCCAGAATCTTTTGGGCACTGGGAAATCTTACTGATCCCAGGCAGCTTCTGGGATGAATTATGGTACGAATAACCTCTTTTTGGATCCGTGCCCTGAGTAGAATTGTGTTGTATGCCTGGCTTAATCCATTACGTATATGCATCTTTGTTTGAAGAGGATACAGAGAAAGTTGGTGTTAACCTGCCTGCTACTTTTCAGCACGTGTCGCAGTGAGACGTTTGAGAGCTAAGATGGGACAGAACAGCAAGCTGGGAAGGCAGTCACAGGCTTGTCTGAGTCCCAGGGAGCATCAGTTCCTGTGAATAGGGAGTTGGGGAGAGCTGTGGAGCAGTAGCTTGAAGCAGTTAGAAATGCTGGTGTGGATGGGGTGGTCCCCGCTTCATCACAGCTTTAAGAATGACCTCGAGATCAAGGAATAGGTGCCAAATTGTAAAGAAATATTAATAACCACAAACTCATTTATTTATACTGTTGAAGGGAATGTAATTTTGCCATAGAGTTTATAGAGTAGAAATAGACTTTGGCTGTCATTAGCAGTACCATCTTTAAGGAACTACATAGAAATACCTGTTTTTTGAAATAAAGACAACAATATGTTGTTGGCTGTATCCACATGTGAACTTTAGTTTTTTTGGTCAGAATGTTCAGTGCTTTGAAATCCTATTGTCTCACTGTGTAAATGCATATCTTAATTATAATAGAGTATAGCTAATGAATTCTGTACTTGCAAAACTCTTTGTATAGAATATTAATGTTAATATGTTGGATTAATAGGGTATTTTGTTTGAAAGAACTCAAATTCCTTTAGTATTTAAAGTGTGATTCTCTAATAGTTTTAGGAATAGTTTTGTACAAGCAGTTTTATAATAGGACAACCTTAAGTAATTTCGAAGCTAAGAGGCTACTTATTCTTTTTTTACTTCCCATGGCTTGGGGTGTTGTATACAGGATGTTAAGGTCATGTGACCCAGTTCACACCAGATTTTATAGATGCTCTGCAGGCCTCCCCTGAATGTGGTTCTGTTTCAGGCCTTCCACTGATTAATGCAGCCTGCCTACTGATCTTGCCATGTGACCTGTGCTATGTCAGGTGCTGGGATAGTCCCCTGCATGAGTGTTGGTCTTCCCTAGTCTGGCAGGACCTGTAGGCTAGCACATCAGTTTTAAAGCAGCCCCTGGAAAGAAAGCTACTCCCTGTCTCAACATTAATCATTCACTTTCCAATTCCTTCTTTCTCTTGAACCAAATCTTATAGCTATAGGTCTTACTATTACCCTTCTCTAATAACTGCTTTGTAGTTATTTTGAGAAATTATGTTGTCTTTCTGTTTGGTATTATTTTTATGTTTACTCCTTCTAAATTTTATCTTGCTAAAATTGGCTGTGGTGCACCCTGGTGGAGTCACTGTTTCGTCAGCCACCTTGGACTGCAGTCCAAGGATCCAGGTTCACATCCCAGTGCCAGGGGAACAACCAAGGTGAACAACTAAATAAAGTGAATTAAATGAAGTGCTTCTTCCTGCTTTTCCTTCCTTCCTGCCTGCCTCTGCTCACCCTCATTCCTGCCTGCACCATTCCTTAAAAAAAAAAAAAAAAAATTGGCCTAAGTACTAGTCTATTGAATATCTTTGTATCTCCTTATACACATTTTTTGTTTTTCTTGGGGTTAATAAGTTGTTTGATTTTTTTCCCTGTTTGCTTACTATGCCTGTGAACCTATCATTATTTGTTCCTAAGTCCCTGAGAGAAGTTTAAAATATCTTTTCCTACCACTGGGCCCACTGCTAATGCCACAGCTTAGGTCCCTGAGCAGTCCTGGACTTTGTCACTGCTTGCTCAGTCAGGCTTGACTTCTTATGGCCTTTTCATATTCCACTTGTTCTGAGAAGTCCCTTCATCCGCCCTTGTTCTTGCATTCCAGTTCCTGATCCTGTGGGACCTACTTTTTTTTCCTCCTTCCTCTGACACCCTTTAGGTAATAGGATCTTCTCTTTGTCCCTGCTGTTGTAAGATTTCACAGTGATATTATTTGGTGTGGAATATTTTTTTCATTTGCACTGGGCATTTGGAGACTTTCTGTTTGGGAAACAATCTAGATGTTTCATTAGGAGCCCTCATGAATGTCAATATCTTTATGTCTTATCTTTTATGCTAGTGTCTTTCTGACCCCATGTCCCCTGGTAGAAGGGTAGTGCTGGCCAGCTGTGTGGGGCCCAGAGCCTGGACTCGCTAGCCCTCATGTTTTCAGGAGTGCCTGGATCTCTCAGGTGTGGAGTTCTGCAGTGACAATTGAACTGCTTTTTGTTGATTTTTCTACCTGAGAGCATTTAGCGTGTTTTCTGTTTTCTAAAATATTGCCATCTTTTTACACCTCCTCTCTTGTTTTCTTTGTAATGGTCATCTGCCTTTTAAAATGCCTTTACTGTTATTTATAGGGTTTCTATGGGGACAGTGATCGATATTTAAGTAAACGTTAAATGTAACCATATGCAGCCCTCTCAGCTCCATGGCAGCTGTCATTTTGATCACCATGTATTTGGTGATCATTTTCAAGTTTTAGCAAATTTTTTCAACAAAATAGGATACATCCTGTAGGTGACTGAGAGTTAGAATAATTATTTTGGTTGGCCCATCTTTCCTTCAACTGTGTTTTCAGCTCAGGTTTAGGTATCTCAAATGAATTGTACGTTTAAAGCTATACACTATTTTCTTTATCCCTTTTTAAGATGTGTTATTTGTCTCTAGTCTGATTTTCCTCAAGTTCATCATTAGTCCTGCTTCTGGAATAGTTTATAAACTGAACTTTAGAAAAGTGACTTTGCTAAAAGGGATAGCTCTCTTGCTTAAATTTTTAAGACCTTTACATAGTTTTGAGAATAAAGTTCAAAATTCTTCAAAAAGCCTGCAAAAGACCCTTGTGATCCAGCCCCTGTTTTCTCTTGGTTATCCGCCTGTTTCTTCCCCTTCTGTCCCAGACCCATCGCATGTTCTCTCCATCACAGCCCTGCCTGTTAGACCCTCAGTGTCAAGCTTCACACATGACATACCCTCCACCTGGACTGTTCCTTTTTCCCCCCTCACCTCATTCTTGTCTTCTCCTGGAAGTCTCCCTTGCTTACCTGTACTGTCTGATTTAAATACAGGTGATTGTGTTCTTCGAATGCCTTGAACATATCTGTCATAGCGTCCACCACAGGTAGTTTTCGATATTACTTCTGTGCCTTCCCGAACAGTCTTCACATCCCTCAAAGAACCAAACATTTTTTATCTTAAAAAATGTGCATTTTAATGTATTTGGCACCCTATTTTACAGACATCTAATAGAAGAGGTAGTCAGATACTCAAGTATTTGTCTTTGGAGACTTAAGTCTCTCTCATATGTCAAATACCTACTCAGTGACTGTCTATTATTTAATCTTGTTTTCTTGGCATTTAGCATAGAGACATTAAGAGAGCAGATGCTTAATATGTGTGTGCTGAAAAAAGGAATGAATGGAAGATGCATCCCGACTCACATTCTCCCATCAAATGGACCATGGACTCACTGACTTTCCTGCTCACTGTTCCTCTGCTGTTGTTTCCATTTCTATTTTCTCATTTAATCATTCAGCAAATATTTATTGAGCTCCTGCGATGTGTCAAGTGTGGTATTAGCCACTGGAGATATAATGGTGAATAATGCTCCCCTAATCTCTGTCTTCTCTGAGTGTAGAATCCTGCAGGGAAAGATAAGTGGCAGCTAGAATGCAGGGTGAAAAGCACTTAGGTGATGGACTGCATTGAGGCTTTGTGTGAACAACAGTAGCGGGAACCCCCTGAGGGAGCACCTGAGAACAAGCAAAGCAAAGAATGAGGAGGAGTGGGCCATTCACTCAGAAGAGTGTCCAGGCGCAAGGAGGAGCTTCCACACGAGTGTGAGAGACTCAGAGCGCCTCTTTGCCTCTTTCAGTTCTCCTTCCTGCCTTCATATTTTGTCCACTATTCAAGCCTTAGCTGGAACTTACCTCCTCCTTAGCTCTAATACGTGTCTTCTTTCTTCTTAATTGTATATTACTTGTGCTTATAGGAGATTCGTTGCCTGAATTCTATTGTTGGGGGTGGGGGTGGATGGGAAGACAGAGACTTGGATTGGATGGGACTAGATCTTGAATATTTTCTCTGACATCTAACTAAATGCAATGCTGTCTCTACAGTAAGGATTTAGTAAATGCTTATTGAATAATTTTAAAGGGAACCCAAAGAGATAATATATGTGTTTTAATTAAAATACATTAAAGATTAAAATTAAAAAAATTCAATACTCTGTGAATCTAGATCTCAAAATATATGAACAAGAGGGTATTTTGAACTGAAAAGTGTCAAAAGAACCTTCTTTCTCCCCTTGATACCATCTCTCCCAGAGTACACCTGAAGATTGTTGGCAGTCAGTGAAATTGTCAGTATGACAATAAGTGTCGTGTCTCTGACTTTCATGTATCTTTCAACTATTTTAGAATTTTTCAGAACACAAACAAATGCTATTCTTATACTAAATAATTTTTTGTCATATTAAAATACTGTTAAATTTTAATCAGTACCAGAAGCTGGTTTCCATCTGGTACAAAAGTACAGAACTCATGAAAAACTTTAAAAAAATAATACCATTGAAAGCTTCCTCGCCCTTGAGGCCTATTCTTCTACATTGGCATCCAGAGACATTGACCATTGATGAGATATGTATTGATTGACTTGAAGATGAAGCCTCAGTGTCCATTATCATTATGAGATAGTGTTTATTCAGCGCTTACATACTGTGTTGATTCTGAACACTATGTAAAAACTAGGTGGCTATATTCGCTG
This sequence comes from Solenodon paradoxus, assembly GCA_004363575.1. Classification (NCBI taxonomy): domain Eukaryota; kingdom Metazoa; phylum Chordata; class Mammalia; order Eulipotyphla; family Solenodontidae; genus Solenodon; species Solenodon paradoxus. The sequence goes on along the minus strand of RJWH01000592.1, from coordinate 196,235 downwards.
CTTTTTAGGCACTTCATCAGTTTTTAGGACCTGTAATTTGACTTGAGCATATTTGTAGAGCTCATTTAACTTCAGAATGAAAATATTAAACAGGGTGTGAGAGGATTTAGTTTATATCAGCACTAGAGGAGCCTTTCTAGTAAATGCAAATAAGAAGGATCAGAAGTTAAATACAATAGACTATAGTTTTAATTAAATTAGTTTTCATTTAAATTTAGCAGTTATTATTCCAAGTGAACCTCAGGATTCAAACCAAAGAAACAGAATAAATCGTTTCATTATAGAATTGAATGGTATGAGTTGAATTTGGACCTGAGAACTTCAGAGTTTTAACCTCTCTTTAGCATAATCTCTCGATGGCCTTGGGCAAATTTCTTCGCAAAAACAGAAAACAGACGAATTGAGAATGACAAAGGTGTAGAGATCTAGCTTTTAAAGTAGTTGGATCTGAGAAGAGCCTTCTAAGTGGATGTTTTTCTGAGCTCTTCAGCATTTCTGTTTTAAACCCAATTTCTGTCTTTTATATTCTTCCTTCTGCTATATTTATATCCAGTTTTCTTACAAAGACACATCATGTCCTTTAGAAGCAGGTTTTATGAAGTAATAGATGTATAGTCCCAGCATTTGAAAAATTATACCAGGTAGAAGTCTTTGTGTGTGTGCATGTATGTAGGCACACACACAAGTACATACATATGTACATGCACATACCCACATAAAGAGACATTTCTGTGATACTTCATTATTCACTAAACTGTTAACCTGACATCCAGGTATGAGATGTCATTGCAGAATGGCTCACATTCATTGACATTTGGCTAATAGGAATAGAAGAGATTATAAATTCATATTTGTGGTTGAAATAATTACTCCCAGGATTATTTTCTGGAGAATCACACATATTTTGCATTGCTTTAGGCAGGACTAGATTTAACTCTTTGCCTAAAGATTAACAGTCCAGGGTTTTGACCTAGTGACTTTTAGATGGGAAGTGGAGAAACATTTTTTAAATCATTCTTTATCTTTTCTGATCCTTATATTAATCTGTCAAAGAAAACAAACATTGACAACCATATTCCAGTGCTCCTTGGCGGGATGAAACTCTATAGGAATGACCTGCCTTTGAATTTTCAGTAAATTACTTACATTTACAAATCTGTTTTATCACCACCAAAATGCTCTTAGTTCCCTTTTCAAATATCACAATTCAAATATATTTATAACATACATTGGAAAATAAAGTTATTCTGATTGCATTTTTTTTCTATTTGCTATCAAAATGACAAACTATAATCCTTAAACATCCTCATGATTGTTATTGAAGTTTCTGAGTATACAGAGGCGTAAATTGGAGCTTATACAGCTGGAGCATGTGCATTGTACGTGTGGTATTAGGTTATAGAAAACTTACATTATTGAATTAAACAGGTTAAGATTGTATTCAGTTTAGAAAGAGGACAGTACAAATGAACTTTATTTTGACAGTTCACAGGGGTGTACAAATATTTCATAATGCCCAGATTTTAAATTAATTTATAAATAATTTCCTATGGAAGCTTTGAAAAATTTTTAAAAATCAGGTTTAGGATTAGAATTAATGCAAACTAAATTTTGTATTATTTTCTAAAAAATATTTTCTAAAAAATATTTTCTATGTTGATTTTCTTCTAAGTGAATAAAACACTAAAAAGAAAACAGAGATAAAGCACAAGAAAATGCCCTGTTCATGGAGTTTTTCTGTTATTGAGTATTCTAATTGAATATAATCAGGTTTTTGACATTTAGTTTTCAGTGGTTTAAAAGGCACTATTGCATTTCGTTTCTGTATGAGGTATTTGTATAAATGGGATTTATACCTTAAATAAATGACATTTTTAAGTAGCCAGAAATCAGGGTTTTAATTGTTGTTTTTTGTGTATTTTCCTTGAGTAATGTTTGGGTAGTGAGTGATACCCAGAAAAAAAAACCTTTCAAGACAAAGTGTCTTATTTTATGACTGCATAAAAATATAAATACCTTTAGTATTATTTATAGACAAACTGTGTAAAATATCTTAAATTTTAGATTTTGTCGTTCTCATTGTACGCTTATTTGAAATAAAATTAGAGGTGATTGTAACTATGACTAGCTCCCCCTTCCTTTTTTTTTAATTGAAAATTCATCACATGTGCTTAAGTGAGTTCCAGTAGAAGTAGTATTTTTCTTGTCTTTTTGTTCAGCCACTGAAGTCCCCTGTGACCTTGGTGAGGATTCCAAGGGGGTCGCTGATTGCTCCCAGGTCCCTGTTTTCTGGTCGTTGCCTGTCGTCTGCCTCTGGGCTGGCAGCCCCTTCTGCTGACTTGGGCAGTATTTCTTCAGTCTCTCATCTTGGAGCTTTGATGCGTATGTTCTGAAGGTGGCCACAGTGACTTTGGGTGGCAGCAGATGGTAAACCTTCAGGCTGCCATCGGCTAGACTGGTGTTAAGTTGGAAAGTTAACGTTTGATGAAGACTCAGTAGTGCATATGAAAGAGCTTCCACTGCTGAAATACCTTTTAATTAAAAAATTAGCATACTCAAACCTTTGCAAATGTCTGGGCATTTAAAGAAACCTGAAATTAGTTGTTTTCTTATAGAGAAATTAGTTGTTTTCTTATAGAGAAATTAGTTTATTTACCAGCTTCCTTTTGTATTGCTTGCTCTTCCTGATGAGGTTCCTTCAGAACCCCTGTCCCAATTTGCCTGTAATTAAGACGGATAAGATAATTAGAGGCATTGAAATCGGGTTCTTTTAGGAGTTAAACGTGTTTAGATAAACATTTAAAGTATACTTTGAATTCTGCTATTTTGGGTTTTGAGTACTGGAAAGAAATAAACTCAAGTACTACTACTTCCATACAATCCCGGCCTACTGTTTCCTCCACTGAGGTTATTCCCAGTTTATGCATCAGTCTGAAGATCTCCTCCTGTCTTTGTGCAACACTTCACCTTGTTTTAGCTGGTTGGTGATATTTTGACTTTTCCATCAGTCCACGTAGCAATACCCTTTTTGGATTGCTTGTTCACTTCATGATAATGGGCCATGTTGGAAGTTCTAGTACACAGAAGCTGCTAAGATGCCAAAGGATTATTCCTTTCTGTTTCTTATATATTTTAGAGGTAGTGCTTCTGCTCCTCTCTACTCAAAACTGATCCTGTGAGTAGTAATTGAAAATGCCCTTTGGACTAGAGTTATAAGTATCCCTGTTGAGTTTTACTCTTCATACCTCCGTTCTCATTAGTGAAGCAACTTTTGTGAGCATGTGACCGCCAAAAACAGATTGGTTTTATGGAGCAACTGAGAGAAGGGCCTCTCCACAGCCATTCACGTGGCTGCACCTCTGATGAGCTCAAGCTCTGGGCTCAGCATCTTTTGCTATTGGAGTTGCCAGGTTGGCCATATAGGGAACATTGTCGCCTCTGACACCAAAGAGAGAGAAAGGCCGTAGTGGAGAGAGCATTGTTGGATGGGAAGGTCATCTAGTACTCTTGTTTTCTGAGAGATGCATTTTTCTAAGAGCTATCTCATGAAAATAGGTGTGAGATTGATAATTAATTGTAGAAATAGCATTTGAATGTTACAAGACTTTTGTCTTAACGAAGGTGGCATGTTCTTAAATATTAGACCTTCCCTATGCTAGTTAACCAGAAGATCGTGACCCATAATTACTTGGAGCTTTTCCTTCCACTATTAGGAAAGAGTGGGCAAGTCTCATGGAGCTGGTGGAACTGAAGACCAGATGAGGTTGATTCTTAAGAGAGATGGCATCTGCTTTTTTCCAGTTCAGAGCAGCCATTCTATATATTACTATAGGCAAAGATGGAGTAATCTCTTCTGTTAGACCATATGCTAATATAGTGCTGATAAGTAAGTGTGAAAAATGAAAGGGAGAAACACATTAATTGTGTTCTCTCAATAAGGTATGCTATCCAAGATAATTATTTTGTGACAGTTTTAGTTATAGTACTTGTTTTATCATGAAATAAAAGATGGTTTTAGGAGCCTTTTATTGAAAAGACAATTGTATCAAATTAGTACCAAATTAGATTTTTGTCTTTATAAAGGTGAGCAAGCCCATGAGCAGTTTTTAAATTGATGTGTTCTAGTCCACAAATGAACAAATTCTGTTTGAGGGTTAAAGAAGCTATTATTTTGTCCTTTATGCTGACAGCTTCATTACAGATTGGCCTACTGTTGGCATTAAAAAATGTTTGGCTCCTTATGATCTTTGTGCAGGCAACTATAATATTAATGCAGTGCCATAGCTCTGTTCATTAAGAAATGACTTTAAATGAGGTTGAAGCGTGTAAATTTGGAAAGATACAGATGTTAAATGCAGTCATTTCTCTTTGTATACAGCCGTATGGCTAATAATTTCCAAGTGGCTAAAGCTCTTGTTAGCAGGAGTGCTGGTGTGTTAAGAATGGCTCTATAAATAACTTTAAGAACTGAAGTTGAAGGTGCTTCTTTTAAAGACTATTGTTAACTAAACATTATTGCCAAACAGATGGAAAGCATTCACCAGCCTGATGTTTTTAGGTCTAATTATATTATCACCAGCCCTGTATGGCTCAGTTGAAGAGGTGTATCCAGAGGCCAATTTATAATCATTTAGCCAACACCTGTTTGGGAGAAACTGACAGTCAAAGGGCACATTTGAAAAAAATCACATATGTTCTTGTGTTTATTGCCTCAATGTGAACGTTGTCTAGTTGCAAACAAACTTGGTAGGAGAAGAAAGTAAATGTAAACAAAGCCGCATTTGCCAGCCACGTTTATCGATCTGAATTTGGCCTTTTGATGTGACCCACTGCATGCTTCATGGCTTAGTGAGTCCTGGAAAGAGAGATTGCTCTTGATTAGTGGGGGGTTATTCTGCGTAGTTCACTAAGAGGCTTCCTCGAGGAAAGAAGTTCTTCCATACACTTTACCTTGGGAAACTTTTACTATTTCATGTAGATGCATCGTATTTAGCAAGGACTGGAATTCTGCTGAGTGGCTGAGAAGAGTCGCAGCTTGCTGTAAAAGCCAATGAGGTTTGGGAAACAAGAATGTTGTCATGGGCTCATTGAATGAGATCGAGCTCTTCTTTGCGGAGAGGTTCATGGTGCTGCATTGTGTACTCATAATGATTTAATCATGAAGGTTCAGGTTCTTTTAATGTGTTTTCATGTCTTAGAAAGTCAAGATTGGGGGCTCAAAGGGAAATTGTAAGGGGAATAGGTCTACCCTATCTGAAAATAGTTTGAACTTGACAGTCCTACCAAGTCTTTCATTGTGAGTGTTTTTCTTTCATCTGATAGAGTTCTTTCTCGTAAAAGAATTATGTGTATATATATATATATATATATATATGTATGTATATGTATATATGTATATAATAGCTTCCATAGCCACAGGCAAAAATTATTTCTCAGTCCACATTTTTTGTGGCTTCCCTGTTGTTTGGCACAGGTGATTATACTCTTGGTTGTTGTCTTGTGTACCTTCACTGTCTAATTTTCAAAATTCAGGCATAAGTATCATAGCTTGCAGTTAAAGAGAAAAACTGTGGAGTCCAGGGACTCTAGGTTAGTGGGCATGTCAACAGTTTTCTGTTGGTTTCCTCATCTGTACTCACCTCATTGGATTGTTGAATGCATTCCATTTAATTCTTTAGCCTAACATAGTGCCTGATAGAAGGTAAGCACTCCACAGGTGTTCATATATGCTCTTATCCTTAGTTGTTGACTTTATGGAGAACGCTCAAATAGAAATATTTAGTCCCTACTTCTTTCTCAGTTCTATTCCCATATAGCTCCCTACCTTCCAAATCATTATACCTGAACTCATCCACATATGCTTAGTGAGCATCTGCTATGGAAGAGGGATTTGCTGTGTGTTGGAGGAAGCACCACTGCTACCCCACATTAGCTTTCTGTTATCTCAAAGTTTTGGATCAGAGGTCTGACTTGGGTCACAATGCACTAAATCAATATGCTGGCAACCTGTGCTTCTTTCTGGAGACTCTAGGGAAGAATTCACTCTGAGCCCATCGACTCGTTAGCTGAGTTCTTTTCTTTGTCTTTACAGGACTGAGCCCTCTTCTTTGTAGGCTGTCAGCCAAGGACTGGTCTCTGCTCCTTGAAGCTGCTTGTTCCTTCTGATGCTAGCTGCATGCTCCTAGTTCCTCTTACCTGGGGAGTCTATCTCATAGCCAGTGACCATCTCATAGTCCCTTCTCTCTGGTTCCCCTTCCACCATTATATCATTTCTGTGTTTTTCACTTCTGGCCCTGAGGCAGTTCTCTGCTTTTAAGTGTTCATGTGCTTTTGTTGAACCCACTCCGATAATACTCGATCATCTATTTTAAGTTCTGTGACTTGATTATATCAGCAAAGTCCTTTTTGCCTGGAACATACATATTCACAGGTTCGAGATATTAGGGTATGGACATCTTTGGCAACTATTCTACCTACAACATGCAGATAAAAAGCTTGAAATCTGATTGAGAGATAAGTGAACAAAGAAAACCAAATTGAGGGTTAGAAATGCTGGAATAGAAGTTGGTACTGTATGCACTGGGAGAACAAAGGAAGAAAAGAGTCAGTGCTACTGAGAAACATTTGAGCTGAATATGGAAAGATGAGTACTTGTGTGATAGCAAGTGACTTAGGGTCCATTTCAGGAAGAGCAGTCATAGTGATAGCAATAATAATAGCCCAAGCACTCTTACATGAAATTCTCATAAATGGTAGATACCGCTATTATCTACCATTATAGCTTCTACAGATGAAGTAATATCTTCATATTTAGAGTAGGAATGGCAAAATGATCTCATTGGCCAGGTGAGAGAATTAACATTGGTTACATCTGGCTAAAGCACAGCATATAGTAAACATTTAAAACATGGCGGGTAGAATTGACTGATCTGGCCACTGGTTATGAAGTAGGGGAAGAAGAATGTTCAGAGTGATTCTGGGAATTCTAGTAGGCCTTGCGAAGAGGACGAGGTGAGTACCTGAGGTGTCTGTGAGACCGTTTGGTTGATATTAGGTGGACCCCACAGCAGAGATGTCCAGGAGGAAGCAGTGTCATCTCTTCAGTTTCATCAGGCCCACTGTGGAGCTCGGCTTCTTCCCAAAGGGGTCCTCATCTTGAGTTCCCATTTCTTTGCACCATTGTTTTACTTCCTCAAGCTTGTTGTCCTCTTCACTTTTGGTTCCCAACTCTGGAGGGGAGATAGCAGAGCCCCAATGGACTGAAAACACTCCCTGCCTGGCTACTTTTAGATATAGTTGTGTTAATGGTAGCAGCACCAGGAGCTATGGCAGAGCCCTGTGGTCTACACTGTCTAGAGCACTGATTTTTGTTTTTGAGCTTTGTGGAAAAATTTTGCCAACCTTTGCTCTAGTGTCTCTAAAAACAAATAAAATATTAATAGGGTAGCATAATCCCCAGTCTCAGCATACTCCTTCCACCCATCACATTTGCAATGTGTGAGAGCATGAAGGCCAGCTTTGGGATTTTAGATTCATCTTTGGATGCAACGATTGACATGATCTAACTCATGTCCTAAAAAGGAAACCCCGGCTGCTATTTTGAGAGCAGAAATAGGGCAGCAGAGATGGAAGCAGAGAAGTCAGTGGGGAGGCCCCTCTTCTAATGTCCAGGTAAGAGCTGGACCCAGTAAGAGCTGGGCAGGTGGTGACAGAAGTTCACATACTGGATTCACTTTGAAGACAACTGACAGATGTGCTAGTGGAGCAGAGGAGTGGGGGTGAGTCCAGGTTGGAGAAGTAGTTCTAGATGGGTGCGGTAGGCCAGAGCCTGAGGTACTGAGGTCACATTATAGTTGGTGGCTACATAGGGGTTTTAGGAATAAAATTGAGGCAACAAAAATTCCTTTTTCCACGAGGGAACATTCTTGGTGTAAAGCAATTTTTCCTTTACTTAAAAATAATTGTTCTTATTTTTCCCCACCCTGGTCCCAGGTCCATGACTTTCATGGTTTCTTAGATGCCTGAGCCAGAAAAGGGGGCCTGTTTGTGGTTATTTTAAAGAAATGTATTTTAAAATAAGTGTACGAAGCATAGTGATATTTGTAAAGTATAGCATTTTTTAGAAAATGAAGCCATAATGAAACCCACTTTGCTAAGAAAATGTTAATTCTTTGAGTAGGTGACTTTTGAAACAAATCTACTCAGAAATGAGCAGTTTTGGAAGAATCAATTCCAAGACTTCCCCCTAAACCCTTAAAGTATAGTCTTCAGAAATTATGAGTTAATGTTTTGTTATATTGTGAATAAATTATTATTCATGTCTTTTATGTAGGTTTTACTTGTAATGGACACAAGGACAGAACAGACATTCATTTTAAAAGTAAGTAGGATTTATATGTTTAGTTAATTAGAAATGTATCTTCAAATTGTGTTTCTGAAAGGAAAAACATTTAACATTTTTTTCCCGGTTGTTTGAATGTGCTTTTATATATGTAGTGACCTGTATTTATTTTATTTTCTGTCCTCCCATCATAGTTGGTAATTGTGCTATAGTATACATTTAAAAAGTTTTAGATTTTAAGAGTATGGAAGAAATAATTTGGATAAGTTAAAAGCTTATCTGATGCTTTTTAGAGTGTGCAGTTTAAATACCTCTTGGAGACATTCTGCATAACTTGTGAAGATCACACACAGTCAGACCTTTAATTAGGATTGTGTTTCCTAAGAGCTGAAGTTGTGTCTTTGTTTCTGATATTTGGGAAAGTGACCCTCTTTTTGACCTGAATTCAATTTTGATTCTTTATATAAATAATTTATGATTAAAAAGATAAGAAGAGGAAAAATGCCTTGATTTTATAATATTAAAATTGTATTTAAAGTAAATTGTGACACTATATAGTCTAAAAATATCCCAATTTAAGCATTCTACAACATCCAGAATGAATCAGTTCAGATTACTTTAATATTATTTTGGATACTTTTTCTTTTGCTCATCAGCATGTCAGTAGGTCACATTGACATATAGTGAAGCAGATTTTTTTTTAAGAATACTTATCACTACCATTTCCCCAGATTTTTAAACCAAAAGCCATATACAACTTGCTCCTTTGGAGAAAGCTGAAAATAATCCTTCTACTCTTGGGGACTGAATTTTCAAATTACCTGTTTAATCCAGGCATGTCTTTTGTGTCTCAGGAATTTGAATGGATCTCACAATGTCTACTGCTTTAAAGAGAGACATAAGTAAAATCAAACTTAAGAAAAGGTCATAGAGAAATCACCGTGTGTCATCCTGATGACTTCGTTTGAGAGCGTCTCTAATAAAAACACTGACCCACGTAATTGATTTTAATGGCAGCGCGGTGCCATCTTCCGTTCTCTGGACCTGCGCCAGATGCCATCAGCAGAGCCTCCAGGGACCGAGGGTAGAGAGCAGCAGATGAGTGCTTTCTCTGAAGCCCACAGTGACTCGGATAGATTAGTTTGGTTGATAAACACAGAGCACAGCAGGCTCCAAAGGCAACTGAGGGTACAACTGACCTTTTTGTTCTCTGTCAGGGTCTCAGGAAAAGCAGTGAGTTCAGCAGGAACAGAAAGACCATCATCCCCCGCTGCGTGCCCAACATGGTGTGTCTGCACAAGTACATCATTTCGGAGGAGGCGGTGTTTCTGGTGCTGCAGCGTGCTGAAGGTGGGTGGGTTGCATTGTTTACAGAGCAGAGACTGCCCCCTCAGCTTTGTCGGCTCTACAATGTCCTTCTCACTCCTGTCCTGACACCAGCAGACAGGTGCAGGAACACATGTGTGAAGCGGGGCCCTTCCTGACTCTGGGTGATCGGGGAAGGGGAGTCCAGCTGAGCAGGGACTCCATTTGCAGTGCTGTGACAGTCTTGAAGGAACTTTGCCCCTTACTCCTCCCAGAGTTGATCTCATTAGGTGAGAACCTCAATGTGAATACGTGCTCAGAGAGCTAGGTTTTATTTTTGGAATTTATTTTGTTCTCTGCTGAGAAGCTACATTAATATTAGATGGCTAAAATAAAAAGCATCCCCTGCAGAATTAATTAATTATGTCCTTTTTTAGAAAGCCTGGGTATTTGCTTAACATTTGACTTTACCTAGTTATTCTGATCTGGGTTTTTATGAATATAGCCATTGGCATCGCATATGGGTACAAAGCAGTACTCCTGCCTTCAAACTATTTGTGAAATTTCAGCTCATAGTAGAGGGAACAGGTGGCAAAAAAAATTATGTTTTGATTTGTTTTTGCCCTTTAATACCTGAATTTAAATAAATTATCTTTTATTTAGAATGACTGAATATATCAGTATAAATCCACATAATAAATAATGCCTTTTGGCTTATAAAAGTGTTTTCAAAATAGTAAAAAAAAAAAAAGTTGTTTTCCATACTTTATGAAGGTATTATTATTTTAACATTACCAAGGATAAAGCACTCTTGTGCTTTACTAATAAATAGGCAGACCATGTGAATTTAATGTCTTTTCCCAGGAAAATGAGTCACTGCTTTGTGGAATGAGGTCTCGTATGATAACTAATGCAGGATTTTTGACGGGGGCAATAAACTATTAATATTGTTTATTATGAAGCACAGCACAAGATAACTACAGATGGAGGGAAGACCTCCATATGTAGTATTTAATAGGAAATTCAGAAGGGGCTCCATGGTCTCTCAGGTATTAAGAGAGTTAATTGCGTGTGTGAATTGGATAACTAATTCACCTTTGTACAGACATTATAGACAGCTTTTATCTGAGGATACCAGTGCATTACAGACATTATTGAATTAGAGGTCGTGTCATCTGATAGCAAAATACAGCCACCTCTGGTGTGGAACAAAATAACTTGCGTAGTAATAATCCATAATAATTTAGAACAAGGTCAGTAGGATGAATGTAATTATAGTCAATATTCTATTACCCAGTGTGGATTATTCATGTTGGAGATTATTTGTGGTGATTTTTCTATCTTAGTTTGCCTCTGCTATTTGTAGCTCCCTCAATCTGTTCTTCCTCTTCTCCAAAGCATACTTCCATTTTTCTTGTTACCTTCTCTTGTGCTCCCTAAAGCTGATGTTTTAACTGATCTGACTTTACCACCATAGAAAATCTTTACAATCTGTTTTAGAGCCAGAGACACATGGCTTTTGAATTTTCCACTATTTTATCTTTATCAAGTTATCTTTGATTATTTTTACCATGTCCCCCTTCTTTTATTTCTGACCATGCCTGACTTTGAATGGTTACGCGACATGAAATTTGTCCTGGATTATTGAAACTGGGGTAGGGCGGGGGATCTCTTTTGTCATTTCCTTTCAATGTGTTGTTCAAGACTTTATAATACAAAGATAATGAATTACAGTGCAAGTACGGACTCTGGGTTCGTTTGATATTCAGGAAATTCATTGAGTTTGTGCTGTGCACCAGGCTCTCTTTTAGGTGGACAGGAAGAGCCTGCCCTTTTCAAACTTGTGTTCTTGCGGAGAGTCAAACAGAAAAGCCAAGGCATGAGCCTGTCTAGTGATGGGGACATTTCTGCTCCTGAAAACAGGGGTCACTGGGGGACCACTCAGCCTAGGCTTCTAGAAAGTGTGCACAGAGTTATGAAGGGTGAAGGAAAGAACCATTTGATGTGAGAATGGGAGCTCATTTCAGGTACAGGGATCAGTAAGAAATCAAAGGGAGCAGACGTGGGAAGTTTGATAACAAGTTCAGAGCCATCGGTGGAGTGGGCCGGGTGGGGCTAGTGCTGGTGTCCAGGCCATCGGAACTGCAGGCAGAAGGTGGCTTGGCAAGACGAGGACTGGCTCATCTTCAAGTACATTGCGGCGAGGGGGCATTGGACATCTAAACAGACCCGATTTACGTGCACACTCTTGTGAAGTGTAGAAGGCAGGAATGAAAGGAAGCAGGGGGAAGACCAATAAGGTGGTCTAGGGAAGAGATGATAGTGTGGCCCTCTGGGGTGCTAGTGGGTAGAGCCTGCGGGATTCGTGATGCGTCGAGGGGAAGGAGTGAAGCATCTTGGATAATTTCTGGGCTCTGGCTCCAGCAGTAACGTGAACTGGAATGGACAGTGTTATCTTTGCATGTCTGTGGTGCTTTCTTTGTTAGCTCCATGAATGAGGAGGTTGTGCCTAGATGGTTAAAATGTCATGTTCAACACAGGAATAGCGATAACTAAAGAAGTCGATGTTAAACAGTTGTTTTCTTCATTGTGTAAATGTTTGCATATTTATACTCGGTGGCCTTAGCTTCCCTTTGTTCCAGAACATCACTGATTCGCATGTGTCTCTTGGATGTCTTTCTTTCTGTTTAAGTTACTCAGCACTGACTCGGGTAGGAGCTGAGCTCAAGGCTGTGAAAGAAACAGCTGGCCTGCCTGTGTGGCACTTGCACCAGAGAGGCAGCAGACAGTAAGCAAACACATCAGCAAATCTATGTCTGCTGGTGGGAACTGATAGGAAGGAAAATTAAGGAAGGAAGAAAGGTTAGGTCAGGAGGCTGCTTTTAGAGAGTGGTCACCTTGTGAAGAGGGGAACCTTTGTCAGTGACCTGAAGGCCGTTCAGGAGTGGGCAGTGAGGAGATCTGCAGGGGAAGGATCTTGGAAGGGAAAGGGTGCTCCCAGAGGTGGGTGCGTGTAGATAGACAGGGTGCAGGGATGCAGGTGGGCATTGTGCAGGTGTACAGGAGTTCAGGGGGACAGGTGGGCAATGGGTAGGTGTGCAGGGGTATGGGTGGGCAGGTGGGCATGGGTTGCAGGTAGAAAGTGGGCAGGCATGTGGGTGGGCAGGGGAACAGGTGGGCAGGTGCACAGAGGTACAAGTGTGCAGGGGTGCAAGGCTGGGGTGGTTCCCACAGTCAGAGTGAGACAGGTGGTGGAGAGGTGCTGCAAGGAGCAGGAGGGTCCTCTGTGGTCATCCAGGCCACCTCACTAAAGGCATTTTCCTCTGAAAGGATAGGAAGTGTAGGGTATTGAGCGATCACTCTGGCGGCTCTGTGGAAAACAGAACAGTGGAGACAAAGGCGGGTGGCCAGAGTGGAGGTGTTGCAGGCATCAGGTTGGCCAGTGATGGTGGGAGATGGCGGAAGTGGTGATGAGATTCAGAATCTCTTTTGAAGATCAAATAAACATGGCTCCAAGGTTTTAACTCAAATAACTGGAGGAATGGCGTTTCCATTTACTGAGTGGGGAAAGTTGTGGGAGGAGTAGATGAGAGGGAAAAATCAGGGAGTCCGTTTTGGACATGTGAGCTTGAGAGACTTGCTAACATCCAGGAGGTGCTGAGTGGCAGGTGAATATTCCAGACAAGATTGTAGGAGAGAGATTTCAGTTGTTTCTTATTCTATTAATGAATGTTACTGTATTTTAACTCCGTCAGAGAAAGAAAGGGTGAGACAGGGATTGTATTCAGTCAAGGCCATTCATGTTATTAGAACTTTAAGTTCCTAAGATCTGGGTTACGTCATAGTCTTCTTATATATCCCAGCATTTAGCAGAGTGCTTGGTAAGTAGAAGGTGCTTGCTGTATAATTGTGGAGGGCTGAGTCAGAGAAAAGATGAATGACTAGGTTCAAAGAAAAGACTGGAAAAGCCTTTTGGTGAACATACCAAAGACATGGGGATCAGAAAGAATTTCTCCCCAAGTTACTTAGGGCCCCAAGATTCTTTTATTAGTTTTAAAATAAATGTAAAACAAATATACGAGGAAAAAGTGTATAAGGTAAAATATAAAAGTTTTCTTTCCCTATTAACTTTCACGCTTAGTTCTATTTTCTAGAACAGGGGAATTATTCTCCTCCGTATCTAAATATCCATCCCCTACTTATTCTTTCTCTCTCCTTTAAACATAATGGATCTTACACAGTGTTCTTAGCTTGCCTTTCTCCATCCTAACAGTGTGCCTTGGCCAGCTTTCCCTGTCAACACGTGCAGGTTCACATAAGGGGAGCAATAGAGGGAGGTGAAGAAAAACAAGGAATCAGAGCCAGACTGCCTTACCTTGAAGGCTGGTTCACCATTTGCCGGTTGTATGATATTGGAGAAGTTATTTAACCTTTTTGTGCCTTTTCCTTACTTGTAAAATAAAGATGATAGAACTAATGACAACCTCATCAAGTTGATGTAAAGATGAAATAGCTGATGTATATAATGTACTTGGTATAATGCCTGGTACATGGTAAATGCTATCAAGTATTTGCAAATATTATTATTATTATTTCTTGAATAGATGACAAAGTGTTTATATAAATTTGTCATAATTTATTTAACTCCTGGTAATTGGAGTTTAGATGGTTTCTAGTACTTTTACCCTTATATATCTTTGTCAAATGTTTTTTTTAAGTAAAGATGCAGACAGGGATGGAGGTGAGTAGGGAGGCAGGAAGAGAGAGGAAGAAACATTTTTATTTTATTTTATTTAGTTCACATTTTGTTTGTTCTTTTTAGTTGTTGCCCCCAGCCCCTGGTTGTGAACCTGAGTCCTTGGGATGGATGTGGACTGTATTCAACTGGAGGTGGTGGACTTATCTGCTAGGCCACCAGGGTGCACCTTGTTTTGTTTTTGTCTTTTTGAGAATTGTTTCGAGACAAATTTCTTGAAGTACAGTTACTGGATCAAAAAATGAATTTGATCTTGGTCCAGCAATTTTTTTATCATACATTTTAAATTAAAGTACTAATTATGGTCAAACAAATATAATAATTTTTACTTGCAATTTTGTAGAAAACCAGTAGATTAAAATCTAATGAAAGACAGAGTTTTTATTAAACCTTATCACTTTCTTTTTAAAAAGAGTTTAAAATGATTAATATCTGCAATTTTATATGTTTCTATGGGGCTTAGAAAGGTGTCACTTATATCCTTAAAGTGTTAAAAAGTATAAATATGTTAGGTATTATCCATTAATATTTTATGGTTTAGCAATAACAAGGTTTTTGTTTTGTTTAGGTTAATGTTAGTTATAGTAATAATGCTGATGTTTGTGTATGTTTGTCTGTTAGGCCTGATCTTAACTCCAAAGAAAGTAAAAGCCACCCAGTTTTGTGGGTGAAAAACTTCAGTGGACATATGTCTTCTTTCTATTAGATGATTTTCATGATACTGTAATTGGAAAAAGCATATGTTAGGACAAAACTTTAGTTTCTGTAGATCTAGATCTAGATTGAGCATTAACTTCGGGCACCCAGTAAAGAATGGGAAAGCTATAATAGTTCTTGTTTCTCTTGAAAATGCAGAGTGTTTATAATTCATGTTAGGGCATTCATTTAGACTAGGAACAAATTTCATAAAGAATAGCCAGCAATCACATTACAGTGTCTTATCCGATAATGAACAGAGTTGTCTTGTAGGAGTGGGCTTTGCTGCAGCCCTTTTGTAAAGCAGTTTAGCAACACATATCAGAAGCGTCAAAAGATGGATGTGGTGCACCCCCTGTAACCCAGTCGGTGAAGGTGCAGGCCATGTAAAGCCCATACACTGGGGTTTGAGACTTGGAGGGGGGGTTTGGGGTAGGGGGCAGGCTCATGCTTCATTTCTGAGATTCTCCTAATAAAATAATCAGAGATGTCAAGTGTTTGTATGTAATTATGTTTATATAATCTAGTGAAGACGAAAAGAGAGCTAAGAAAAAAGGGAGGCTATTAAACACCACAGTGTCCTTGCCACTAATTATGGTCACCGTGGGGACTGAGTGTCCTAGCGTTCATATTGACAACTACTCTTTAAGGAGCAACTGCTCTATACTGGAAAGTGTTGGGTGCTTCATCTGTTTATTGAGTTCCTCGAAATGAAATATGAAGTAGAAAAAAAGATTTTTTTGGATGCTTCCATTAACCTTTTTACACAAATAATTGACTTAATGATCATTTCCCTTAAGATTTAGTTACACTTGATATGTGATGAATAATAGCGACATTAAAAATGTACTGAAAAAAAGTGATCTTCTCTATATGAATAGAGGGATTAATTTTTAACACATGCTTTCCCATTTTTGGAAGCTGTGGTTATAACTTCACAAGTGTGCTTTTGCAATCACTGTACTTAAGATCTTGCTTTCCTCTTGTATAGTCACTAGGGCATGGTGATTTTTTTTTTTTTTAACATGTTATAGTTGATTTATCCAAGAGTTCTAGCTAACAAAAAAGTTTGAGTTTTTAATGGTCAAAAACAAAAAAAAACTGAGGTCAAATAAAAACAAGTATGGCTGGCTAAAATTAGATTATTTCATGTTTATTTGATTTCTAAGATTTCTGTGAAATTGATTATTTATGATTTCAGTTTGTATTGGTTTCTGATAGGTATCATAGTATAGTATCAGAATAACAATGCCTGCCTCATTAATGACTGCCCAGTTAAGTTTCTGCAATTTCTTTTTCTTGGTCTTAGATCACACATGGTATGTGGGATGAGGTGGGAGAGGAGAGAAAATGGGAAATTATTATTAATATGTCATTTATAATGGCATAATTATATACACGATGCCAAATCTCCCCTCTCTTCCTGTCCTGGGCATTTTCAAAATGGAATAACATTGTTGCATTTTCTCCTGTAGTATAGAATTTTCAGCAGCCCTTATTTATGTATTTCCACTTGACACAGGGGCCATGCTTGAAAAAATTATTATGTAAACAAATCAGAAGGTAATCAAATGTTTCTAAAGCTAAATTATATTTTACTTAAAGCAAAATTTCAGTTGCGAGATTTCATATTAGTGTTTGTTATAATTAATTTCCTTTTAAAGGAGTAGTTTGTCATTTAAAAAATAATAAATATCTGGAGAAATGCGTGGAACTGCTCACCAGTCAGCAACAAGGAGCCCATTGTATTAAAATGCCTGTCTCACAGTGTACTTGCTATCAAAGGTTATCAGTACTTGCTCTTGAGTGATTATGAGAACACCTTTTATTTTACTAATGGCTTCATTTACTAGCCAATATTTGGGGATCTTACTTTTGTTTTTTGTTACACTTGTGCACAGGTGGCAAGCTCTGGTCATATATCAGTAAGTTTCTCAACAGAAGTACGGAAGAGAGCTTCGATGGAGAGCAGGAGAGAAAGTCTGCGCCGACTAAGGCTCTCTTGCAGCTGTCCTCTAGTGCCCAGTTCAGCAGCAGCTTCGGTTCCAGAGGCAGTGATGGTGGAATCGGGCAGGAGCTTCTGCCTTTGAAGTCCAGTTTCACTCCAAGTTCGCAAGAGGACAGCAACCAAGATGACGACGATGACCAGGAGAGCTCTCCAAAATGGCCAGACTCCGGCTCCAGTTCAGAGGACGAATGCACTACTAGTTACTTAACATTGTGCAATGAATATGGGCAAGAAAAGATCGAGCCAGGCTCACTGAACGAGGAACTCTTCTTGAGGACTGAAGGGAGCACAGCTGATCCCCAGGCTGCCGGGCACATCCCCGCACGACCGGCAACTGGCAGCGAGAGCCCGGGCTCACACGGGCCCCTGACCTCTCCCAGGGACCAGGACCCAGGAGCACGCACATCTCCTAGAACGCCGGATCCTCTTAGGAGATCTAAGCACAGACCTATGGAGTTCTTCAGGATCGACAGTAAGGATAGCGCCAGCGAACTCCTCGGCCTTGATTTCGGAGAAAAATTGTTTAGTCTCAAGTCAGAGCCTTGGAAACCATTTTTTGGTCTTCCAGATGGAGATGACAGTCCTTCTGGAAGTCTGCATACAAGTGGGCGCTGGGTGGAGTGTAGCGCTCAGGATGCGGTCAGCAGGGGCTCAGGGGACTCGGTTCCTGTTATCTCCTTCAAGGAGGCTGCCTTGGATGATGGCAGTGGTCCGGACGAAGGACGGCCCGACCTCCTTGTCAATTTGCCTGGGGAACCCGAGCCAGCAAATGATGGAGTGGCAGCGGGGCCCTCTGAACTCTTGCAGCCCCACGAGGGCCAGGTAGAAAGCACGTTGCTGGAGGCTCCCGATGTGCTGGGGCCCCGGCTGCGGGCTGACCGGCGCCTGGTTCACGAAGGCGGTACAGGGCCTGGTGATCCCTCCAGGCCTGAGTCCCGCCAAGTGATGGAAAAGGGTGATACCGGAATGCTCTTTGAAGCAGCTATGGAGCAGAGTAGGTCGGATCCCGAGTTCCCTGGACTCGGGGTGCCTGAGCTGGCAGGAACCGCAGACGTCACACACGAAGGGAGCTTCCTCCGTGCTCACCTATACTCAGGTGCTGGAGAGTACAGTGTGCACAGGGACACAGAGCAAGCTGAAGAAGTGTTGCTGTTTACAGATCGAAATGATGATTCAACCAAAGAGGAACCAGCTTTGTGTCTGTGGGACTCTGAGACCCAGGGAGCATCAGCACGACAGGGAGCAGAGGAGATACATCAGATTTTTGAGGACCTTGATAAAAAACTCACCCTGAACTCCAGGTTTTACATCCCAGAGGGCTGTGTTCAGAGATGGGCAGCTGAAATGGTGGTGGCCCTCGAGGCTTTGCATAGAGAGGGAATTGTGTGCCGCGATTTGAACCCAAACAACATCTTATTGAATGATAGAGGTCAGGAACTTTTGCAAATGCATTTCTTTTTATTCGCTGTTGCTTCCAATTAACTGAGTAGGCGTTTTATCTTGTAATTAGTATCTTCATTTCCTGTCTAGAGCTTCATTATCAGTGCAGCAAATTCACCCCCAGTAATAGCTTCTAGTACTTAATGATGCCATTATTCTTAATGATACTGTTTTTAGCTACAAAAGGAGTAATTACAGTTCACTTCTGCAGAAAATGGAAGAGAAAAATGTTTTGATTTCTCCTGTCGTTTTGTTTTTAGGACACATTCAGCTAACGTATTTTAGCAGGTGGAGTGAGGTTGAAGATTCCTGTGACAGCGACGCGGTAGAGAGAATGTACTGTGCCCCAGGTTAGAGCGCGCTCCAAAAATGTCTCGTCGGCAAAGTGGCTCGGCAGCCTGCCTTTCTTTAAGCCAGTTGTATTCTTCATGTGCAGTTCACGTATGTGGGTGTGGTTGTCTCCGTAACCCATCAGAAAAGGGGTTTTGGGGGGTAAAACCATAGTTTTATGTGTGTATGTATCTCTGTGTGCCTCGATACCTATTTGTTGTTGTTAAATGGGCTAGGGCTTCTCTTAGAAATGTTTTAATTTCTTAGTGTTTCGAAGGAGGGACCTTTAAACACCTTGAACCTCTGTAAATGGATCGTTTTTTATTAAGATTTGAGAGGTCATAACTAAAAGGGTGAAATTCCTGATGCTAAAAATAGATGAAATGCAAAATTAAAAAAAAATGGTGATGTGACTTTAGTGGCAAACCAATGGGCATTGCAGAACAGATTTTCAAGAGCTCTTCAGTACTTGAGAGATTCTAGGAAGCATGTTCCTTTCGTGCTAAAAGAGCCTGTGTAGCCAAGTATTTGACACAACAGGTTTCTCTTGCTCTTACTATACTATCTTTATGTTTAGAAAAAAATCGAGATTCATTTCTGGAGTGTGAGACCCTTTGCTGTTCATTATGGTCATTTTGGCTTATGACCTGTATTGGAGAGAATTTCTTTTTGTCACCCGTGCAGAAGGGGCTGCATTTGAACTCAAAGTCCCTTCACCTTTGCCTGGCTTTCTGCTCCTTTGGATGGCCAAAGTTACCTCCCTTATCACCCCACAGACTCTCAAAGGAGGTGCAAGCTGATTATGTTGACATCATCTGCTTAGTTGTTGATTAATACAGTATTTAATGCTTGCTAGCTAACTGGCATGTTATTGATGCCAACATTGTTTCCCTGATAATGGGAAATGATTGTAATTAGGATTCAAAGAGCTATATTGTTTTTAGTTACAACCTTCATTGTTAAGAATTATTTCTGTATTAGGGAATAGCAAAGTTTTTAAAATCTACAAAGCAAATATTCTAAACTATTTCCTGAAAACAGCAATTTGAATTTCTTTTCTTAGTGCTATCCTCTTTTCTTTCCTCTTTCTTCCCCCAAATTAAGGCTGTTTGATTTTATATCTTCCTAGGACCAACACAGCAGAGCATGCCTGCCTCTTTTTGCTTTTCTCAAATAGAAAATATTGTGCTTTTTTTTGAAATCTCATTAGTATGATTTTGTTAATGGGATAAACATAGTGAAATCATTTCATTATAGTTATCTAGTTTCTTTCTTTTTTCTCCAAATCTGTCTCCAAATCTTTCTCCTCACTGTCCTAAGTTATTTGATAAGAGCTAACATTGTAGGTTCCAAAACGCATATATACATATCTTAGTTTTAGTGAATTTGGTTTTTTGGGATCAAAATGAAATCATGGAGTTCTTTTCAATGAAAACTGTTATATTCCAAAGCTCTATGCCTTGTGAACTTGATATCAGAGTCAAATGTTTATGGAGCATTGTTCCTTGTTTACAGCAGACTTTTCATTTCCTCTTTTTATTATTACCGTCTCGATGAAAACTGTAGGATTGTGCTTTTCTGTTCCAGCGGATCAGTGTCCTTCAGTTTAAAGCACAGTCATATTTACTTTGATACACTGAGAGTTTTAATGGATGTGGATTAAAACCATGCTACATGCATTAACAAGTGCACACTTTCAGTTTTAATAAACTGAGCTACAGAATTTAACACAGATGAGTTTCCAAGTTCTAATTTTTCATCTCCCCCAGAAACCCTAGTTCTGAGAGTTGACCAGCAGGTGGCAGTCAACCCTTAATGGATTTTCACCCTCTTGTTCCAGGCTATCCTTCAACATTTGAAAAAAGCGGTAGTCTGAAGGCCTTTGTTTTAATTATTTGCATAAAAGAATTATCCTTCTAAGCTCTGTGCGGTGCACACATGTCCCAGTATTACAGCATGCACTGATCAGCGTGGAGAGTTTCTTCCTTCCATAGGCCTTAAGTGAAGTCATGCCAGTATTTGAGTTGAGAGGATCTTAAACCTAGACGGTTTCAGAACTCACTGAAATCCATGTCCTCTTGCCCCTTGCAAGGGGAATTGGAAAAGAAAGTTCTAAGTTGCCGTTATCTCAAAACTGAATAGCAGCGCTACTGATAAAAAGTGCAAGTAGTCTTCCTCCTCTTCTCAAAGGTGAGCAGTGTGCCTTTGCTAATATTTCAGTGCTTAAACATCACAAATCAGTGACCACCTGGAGACCCAAGTACTCAGTCCTCTTTTGATCTGCCCCTAGAAACACTCAGGGTTGAAGTAATTCTACCCCCCACATCTCCCGCCCTCCCATTTCCCATCTAATCTTAGTGTTATTGTCCAAGTCACTCTAAAGCATGTTAAGCAGCTGGTGTTTGGTTAGAAAGTAAAGTTGTCACAAGATTAAGGGAACGCTTCACTTCTGTTTAAACAGCATGCAACCTCTTCCCCTGCCACTCCTCCCTCCTGGGAATCCTTATCACATATTTGTCCTAAAAACAGTACCCACCTGCCCTGGGCTTTAGAATATCCGCATTGTATCTTTTCATCTTGTGGATGATGTGCCTTTATATTTTGAGAAAATTTCCAGTAACAGATTCGATTTACATGGACAGAAACTTGAGCAAATGCCAAACTAGCAGGGGGGCCATTATTCTGCTCTATAAATAAGTTTTAAAAAGAAAAAACACACACAGAAACCTGTGAATCAACATGTTTTGGTCTAATTGAGGGGAAAGCAAGATAGATAAATTTTGAAATGCAAATGATCACCTTCTGTTATTTAAGTATAGTTTCTGCCAACTTCGTGATCTTCGATTTTAGAAAGTCGTAGTTATTTCAACAGTGTCTACTGCCTTTTACAACAAAACGGAGAACTTTTTTTGATAAAGTTGCCACTTTTTTCTGTTAAAGAAAGCAAATCCAACAACAAAAAGACAAAAACCACGGAGCAGTCTCTGTCTACATCTGTGAAAAAGCCAGCAATAATGGCTGCAGCTGCAGGCCCATCGAGAGGGTCTTGAGAATACGAATTCACTGATCAAATCCGCCCTGTTTTCCACAGGAGAAACCATGCCTTTTAGGGTCACTTTGTCTCCTTAGATTATCTAGGATGATCCTCTAGAAATGTTTTATTTGAAATAAACATCATTCATGATAAATGGGTTCCTTTGATACCAGAGAAACACAAAATGGAGTTTAGGAAGAGAAAAAGTGAAGAAATAGTCCCCAAACAGGAATGGGTTGTATCACAGGACAATATAAATATTCCCACTAGTTTTCTTATTAGGAGACTTCTGGATGCTTTGTTAAAAGACTTTTAGACAGGCTCTCCTAGATTTTATTGAGAAAGATTAGACTTAAAGCTGGAGTAAATTGGTTATTCTCCAGAGGACTTTCTTTGGTTTGGTTGATTTTTTTTCTATTCGTACACACATACACACACACCCCCATACGCACATGTGTGCCTGCACATATATGTAAAGGATTTTCTGTGCTTATAGAATAAATTTTTATAGCATTTTAAGTATAAAGGAAAAAAATCCAAGAAAGTATTACTTTTTCTTTCGCTAGTATTTTTTCTTAGCTGTCTTGACTCTCATCATAAAAAAGGCAGCTAAGAAATAGAAGCTATACTATTAAGCATATAAAATACAAAAGACTATTTGAAAGTTGAATATGCACCCTATGTGTGTCAGTTGTTTATATGTTCGTTATTATGTTAATAGAACGACTTGCAATCCCATTCTGGTCTTAACCAGTTGACATGATGCCTGTCAGCGTGTCCTTCACCTTCATTCTCCATCCTGCTCTGAGCCTTTATGAATGCTTGGAATTTACATTGCTATTTCTCATCGCATACTTTTCAGACTTGGGGATTTATAGGTGAATATGTGTGTAAATTGAAGAAGTCTAGAGTTCTTTTTACTGCAGTCCAATCTCCATGCTCCCAGATGTCAAATGACACCTTTGCTTCCTCTCTTAGGCGATTTCACACTTGGAAACAGCTCACAGCTGACGGTGACAAGTGAAACATAGGAGAATCACGCTGCAACTATCTGCAAAATTCAGTTTTAAAGCATGTCCTTTATTTACTACACTTTCTACTCTTCTAGTCTGACTTTGTCAAATAACCCATGAATATATTTTTTGGGGGTAGTCTCCCTGTTCTTTTCTGTAAACTTGCTCTACTTGTGATTTGTTGCTTGTTTAAGTCTGATGTGCTGTGGGATAGCATGTATTTGATCATTAGATCAAGGACTCAGACCATGATGGTTTAAAATATCATGAGGCTATTATTATGAGTAGAAGATTTAGGAGATTGAGATGAAATTGAGAATTATACCTCCATATTGTCTCACACCAGCCATTAACTGATTGCTTGACCTTGGGTGAGTTATTTAAGACTTTGTAGACCTTAATTTATCAGTAGTAAGATGGACTTGTTGAGTATAAAAATAAAATACAGGTGTCAAAGTAACTAATACCCTTCACAAAATTTAGTAAAAATTCAGGTTCATCTTATTGAGACAAGAATGTTTTCTCCCAGTGATAAATATTGATTTTTTTGTCTGACATTAGTAGGGTTAAAAATTATTGCACTTGGAGAGGTCTCTAAGTATATATTCTTGATTATTTACAGAGTTTGTACATAAGGTGCATAATTTAGAAATGAAGGATTTAAGGAGAATATTTTCAGTAGAAGGAAAAAGTCAAGACAGTTTTGAGTAGGGTGAAATCTGAATGCCCAGGTTCTCCACAAACAAAAGTGTGTAAAGAAGAATCATGAAGATGTGAGAATTTGAGGATCCTAAGTAACTTCATCAAGTCCAAGGAATGTAATTTTAGGAATATGAAGTTGATAGAGAAAGCAGAAGAATGTAGATGTTTATTTTGGCATAGTAATGATTTAACCAAGACATAATGGCTATATCCCTAATATAGTTTTAATTCATTTTTCTAAAGGAGAAAAAGAAAAAAAACAGCAAGAGGTAACTATAGAAAAAAATTTAAAAGAGCAAAATATGTGTAGTTAATATTTAAGCATTGTTTCAAACAATTACTCTTATGTTTGATTACCCTTAAGCAAAGTTTCAATAATAGCTCTTTTGTACATAGGAGATGTTTCAGTGTTTCCTTGAATGATTAGCAAGTTTTAACCCTTTGCCTCTAGCTCCTGTTGTCAGAAGAATCAAATCTCTCTCCTCTTTGGAAGTGCCAGTAACTTTGCAGGTTTGCCATAGAGTAGTGAACATCTCACACTGAGGACAGCTCCCTGGAGCAGCCGCCCTGGCACCTGTGCTTCAAGTGGGAAGCCACAGATTGTTTGGGGCAACTCCCATCTTCCCTGGTCCTGGCTGGGCCCTTGTGATGGAAAGAAGATGGAAGTGTTTGAGAGTCTGAAACCTTGGGATCCATCCCCATGCAGGATCATAGCCTGGAATCTTCACTAGCTCCTCATAATGCCTCTGCCTTAAGGTCCCTTCATATTGAAAGAGACCCAGTGTGAGACCAGCCAGATGACCTTTGTCTCTTGTGCTTGGAGTAGCATCAAGTGATACCCAGTGATCAGACTCTGTTCTCTGGTATCTTCATGATTAACACATAGCCCATCTCAAGAGAGGACATTCTTCAGACATTTGATTAGAATGTTCATAGGGTGAGGGCTTGCTGGTTTCTATATAGAAGAGTCTGTGCATTCCGATGCTTCCTGGCGAGGGCTGTGGGGTAATCTCCAGTTACAGCTGATGAAAAGGAGGTTAATCTAACCTCTTATTTACTCTTACCATTTTTTTCTTATGATCTTGGATAGATTCAGAAGAGGATCATGAGACTGGAAACTTACAGTTTTAGAAATAGCTGCTGTGTGCTGCTTCTTAACTTTCAGGTCTAAATTGATTTTTGGCAGATATTCAGTTAACTGGCCTTGCCACCATATTAGAAAGAAAAATGTGTGCTCTGTTAGCTCTGATTTTTGACAAAGAAGATGTGATGCTGAGTGGTAAACAGTGCCCGCTGGCATCCTGGACTCAGCCTACCCAACCTCCATCTCTGTGCCGTAGGTCTTGTGTTTGAACCTCCACCAGGTCACCAGAGCTCAACCTTCAAGGAATAATCACAAATACTCCCTTCAAAGAAATGTTTTACAAGTGCTAAGGTGTTCTGGAATTGACGGTGATGTTGCAGATAACATTCCTGGCACCCCTTGCCATTCTGCCTGCCTTGCAGGTTAAGGGTATCTTTGTCATGCCTTCTGTCAGCCTCTACTCATCCCTTCCCTCTCATGGCCATGGTCGCTGACACCGTGACGCTTGATGGTTATTCAGGAGTTGTGATAACATCAGTGGAAAATGGAGCACACTGTTGGTTTTCCTACTGGAAATGCAGTTGAGAGAGTAAGCAAGATTGTACGGTGCTCAGAATTAGGATTACACCCAGTCAGCCTGAATCTGGTTCATCCCCATTTCTTATTTTATCTCACAAGAAGCAGTACAGGAGTGCTGGCTCGGCATGCTGAACCCAGTTAAACCAGAGTTCTGACCCACGTTGTGTGGCTCATTGCAGGAAAGGCCAGAACACGGTGGCCAGACCACCACAACCAGAGGTGAGAAGAAAGGAAGAACTGGGCAGGGGGAGGAAAGCCTGGCTTGAATTCACTGAGCATGGTGTCTGCTTACATCCAGTTGCTAGCAGAACAACAGGCTTGGTGTCTGAGAGAATTGAGTCACCTGAAAACTAACAATAACATGGCGATGGCAGGAAGCAAAAAGAGAGACTGGGAACAGCTCAGAAAGCAAATATGTAACAGGGACCATGTATCTGCCATCACCAGTGGCACTGTGTAGACCCTTCCAGAAAGTGTGAGCCTCTGCCCTTGGCCTTCTCTCACAATTTAAGTGATGTGATTCTGGCAAGTTTTAAAACAGTTCACCGGCCCTACTAGATGAAGAAGACATTTGAATAATCAATTGGGTATAAAGTTGAAAGACTTTGTGGGATGTAGAATGGATACTTGGGCAGCCAAGTTTTCTGAAATAGTATAAAATAAGAAAAAGGAGCAAAACACCCTCGACAGACTGAGCATTCCAGGTTCTCGTCTGTCACCTGAGTATCAGGTGCTGAGACCTTAGGCCAGTCAGTGTCTTCTGCTGGAATCACCACATCTCAGGTAAAAAGGCTCTCTCAACAGGAGTGCACCTTCAGACTTTTAAACTCAACACTTCCAAACTTTGGTAGTTTAGATTAGGTGTTAGAGAAACAGTCCAAATCAGGAATTGAAATTTAATTCTTAAAATGAATAGGACTCTTAGTGATGCTTTCAGTTACAATATTTTGTCTTGTTGATGGTGGAAACTTAAAAAATGTTGGCTCTGAATCTAAAATAATACCTTAGGGAAAGCTAGATAGTGTAACTGTTGTATAGTGCACTTGAGTGAATTTGTTTTTGATTAAAAAATAACAATCTAACGTACTAGTAACCTCTCCACCCCAGTCAACGAGCTCATGGCAGCACAGCCCTTGTGATGCTGGGCCGGGTTCCTAACACCAGGCGGCACCAGGGAAAACATTGAGTCAACTCCCAGCCCTCCTGTCCAGTCTCCCTCCTGGTCTCAGGGCTCTTTGGCTTTCTCCCCTTGCCCCGTGCTCTGAGTCAGTCCAGTGAGTGGTCACTGTGGTCTGGAGGACAGCTCTGAAGGTGTCTCCCCACAGCCCGTTTTACACCCATGTCGTCTTGTTTGGAGCCGCCATCAGCAACCACCGACCTCCATCCTCACCCACTGGAAACTGGGTTTCTGTGGCCTCCAGAGGATGGTTTAGGTATTTTGAACTTTCTTGCCTACCTATGTAAATGTGCAGAGGGACTTGATGTGGACCTCTGTGCCCAGTGGGACTTCAAAAGACTGTGTGGAGGCCTGTGTGGGTACTTCGAATGCCTTGAGTGACAACTCCACGCGGTACAAGAGTGATGTATTTATTCAACAGACATTTATTAAGTGCCCTCCTGTGTCCCAGGCACTGTGTCTAGGAGCTGGAAATAAAAGGCATAATTGACATAATATTGACAGTTACTTTTGAAGATTTGTATGAAGAAGGAGACTCCTCGAAGAGAAGACATTGTACAATTGATTAACTAGGATGTTACTAGACCTTTATAGGTGAATAGTTGTGTTTATAGAATGGTAATATACTGAGCTCACAAAAGATGCTTAGCAGCCCCTCTTCTCACAGTTTAATTCTATATATTGTTGGATTTTTTTTTTTAAGTGCTTTCTTCTGTGTTTCTTTCTCTCTGCTCTTTAGTCATCAGCTGCAGTGGAAGACTAATGCTTAGCCCCTGCATAGAAAATCTTTATACACAGCAAGAGCTGGTGAGAGAAATTGACTCGAATTTTGTAATTCTAGTCCCTTTCAATTAGCAACAGATGCTGCAGGGAGAGACTGTCTGTGCAGAAACTCAGTCCTAATGTCTCCATGCTCTAGCTGACACAGAATGCTCACTGCAGAAGGAAGGTGTTCTTTTCTGTGGTCCCAGTATGTCTCCAATGGCCACTCATGTGTATACATACGTATGTCTGTCTGTACATCTATTTGTCGGTACATAATATATGTATATAATGTATACATATGTATATAATATGTGTGTATAGAATATATGCATATGCATAATGTACGTATATTATATATGTATGTATATAATATATATGTGTGCATAATATATGTGTGATATAGTATATATTTATGTATTTATATAATAGGTATTAACCTTTCTACTCCTTAAGGCCATTCATGAAGTTTACTCCCTTGGGAAAAAGTTGACAGTTAATTCTTGATCATTTATAACAACATTTTAAGTCTTAGTTAAACACTTAGAAACTGTATGGAAAATGTAGACACTCTAGCTTTCTTTTTGAAACTGTAAAACTATACACAGTGTTTAATTTTAAAATGTATAAGAATATGACCTAGTGTTTATTATTCTTATTCACCAAAGAGCTCTCTTTTATTATAAAAGCAAATGCATTTTTCTTGACATTTATTTTTGAGAAGATAAAGTTGGAATCCTTAAGATCAGATATTTAAAGTTAATTTTAGAATATTATTTTAGAAAAAAAATCCTTTGACTTTAGGAAACTATATTTACCTTCCCTCCCCAAAATATACTCATTTTAACATATTTGATAGGTCTGTGTCTTTAAAATTGTGCTGTTCTAATATTTGGATATAATGCTATATCATTTATTTGACAGATTCTGGTTTACTTTGAACTATTACATAAAACTTATTTGCAATGATTATGGCTTTTTCCCTGAGTTTTATATGATATCTTACTAGCCCCACAGTAACTTAAGAGAGTGAAAAATAATGAATCTCCTAAGATTCTGCTTACAGAAAAAAAAGTGTAATTAAGGAAAACAATTTAGGAGAAATAAGTACTGTTCTAAGTAAAAATGGAATTTCTCTATAGGTGAAATTGCTAAGAAAATTCTGAACTTACTGTATTTGTAAGAAACCATGTCCTAGATGGAAGATAGCAGCAACAGAGCAGGAGGAGGCAATGGAATTGTCACCGGAGAGCTTTGGACTGGGGATGGTGATGGTCTTGTTAGTAGAGGGTGGGGAGGGGGAGGTAACCCATGTGAGTCTCCCTTAGTGGAAAACCCAGGGATCAGAATCGAGGGATGTCACAGTTTTAAGGTGTGCATTCGCAAATCTATCAAGAACTCAACATGGGATATCAGAGTCTTAATTTATCAAGCATTGTACTGTAAGGTCTCCAAAAGAAAATTCAATTCTGTAATTGTAGTGTGGATGATAACCCAGCTACTTGAAATGCAAGATGATTCATCTGTGTGAAGCTTTGTAGCAAGTCGGGGTGCCATTTAAAACCTTATTTATGATGCAGCTTCTTTTCTTTTTTTTAAATGGAAAGGAATGAAGGTAAGCAGAGGCAGGCAGGGAGAGGAGGAAGAAGCATTTATTTACTTTTCTTTGATTGTTCATTCTGGTTGTTGCCCCTGAAACCAGCAATGCGGACCCTTAGGATATACATGGATTGCACTGGCCAGAGTTGGCAGACCCAACCACTACTCCACTGTGGTTCACTGTAATGCATTTTCTAGCCTTTTCGGTTTTCTGTACAACTTCCAGCATTGTTTCAGTGTTATCTTTGGTTAGTTTTGAGTCCTGTCATTAACAAATCCATGCGGTTTACAGAGAACAATCATGAAGAAGGGTTGTTGCCTGTGAGTACCTTTTGGCGCTACTGAGTCACATGGCCCCACAGTGTCCCTGAACATCCTCCGGTCTGATTGTGTGCCTTCATTTCCCCTTGACTCAAAACAGATCTGGACGCTTTATGGCTTACTGGTCCAAGCTTTCTGCTTTCCCGCTTCTTGACCTCTCAGGTGTGAGACTTACCATCACAGAGACATTTGAGACCAGATTAGCATTATTATTTGGGGTTTAAAGAGGGAGATTTAGAAAACTATCTGATTATGGCAAGGACTGTGAAACTCATTCTTATGTTCTAGCACACCTTTTGGCTGTATTGGTTCGTGAGACAGCATTACTTTTCTGGCAACTGCCCTGGCTTGTTGACCTGTTCTTTAAGGTATTAAACATGAGTTTAAAAAAAAAAAAGGATAACAAAAACATTTCAGGTTGTGATATCTTTATGTTTTATTTAAATGTGTTTGTTCATTTGTGAAATGTGATACTTTGAATGGTTAGTATGATTTAGTAAGATCCTATATTGTGTTAAAATATGAGCATTGATAGTCCTCAAATGAGAGTTCTAGAATTATACTAAACTGTTCTCACACAACTGATGTCCTTAACGTTATTTGATGAGTTTAAATCTAATCT
Source organism: Solenodon paradoxus (assembly GCA_004363575.1). Lineage (NCBI taxonomy): Eukaryota > Metazoa > Chordata > Mammalia > Eulipotyphla > Solenodontidae > Solenodon > Solenodon paradoxus. The sequence goes on along the minus strand of RJWH01000592.1, from coordinate 166,466 downwards.
GGAGCTGCTTCTGTGTCTCCACTACATTCAAAGATGGTAGCAGATTTAGCGATCCTGTTTGTTTCCCTTGCCCCCAACTCTCTCAGGGAAGGGATGAGGTGCTGTGAACAGAAGGGAGGAAGGGAAGATTGAGGAATGCAAGCTCTTTTTTTTTTTTTTTTTGCATAATGCCACTCTGGGCATTTTAGGTTAATGGAGGGAGAAGAAGTTGTGAGAGAGGCTCATGAGTGCTTTTGAAAACACTTTCAGGATCATAAATACCAGTCCAGGTAGTGTGCTGATTTCCAGAGACACTTAGAGACAGAGTCAGATTCAAACAGCCGCATAATTGTAGCCTGGTTAGTCCGATTCTCTGACTCAAAGAATAACATCCAGGATTCTTTGAGGTCATCATCCATCTCTGAATTTTTGTGGGACTAAGACTATGCTTATTTTCTTAAAGAATAGTGTTTCTTTTTTTCCCTTTGACTACTTTGCTCCATGCCTCTAGTAATACGGCTTTCACGGGCTGTAGGATGTCATTACATCCTAGGAATTGCAAGTAACAGATCAGCTCATCGGGGGAAGGGCATGCACGGAAACTTCACACAGTGGTAGAATTTATTCTTTAAAAGGTTTTCCTGCTCTTTCTTTTTAAAAGAGATTTAAAAAGTTCAAAGTAGGACTTTAAAGGAACTTAACAGCTTCATTGTGTTATTTTCAAAATAGCATCACAAATTTATTAGTTGATTATTTTCTCTACTTTTGACACTAGACACAAACAGCTGATTATCCTCTGGTGTTTGTAGTGGCTCTCATGTATTTTTCTATATAAATCAGTGCTCTCAGTTTCTGCTGAAATATTTTCAAATTGATTTTGCAAGTAAAGCAGTTTTTGAGTAGTGCTTTTGATAGCCACCCAGCCTCGCACTTTTTGGCAATGCAATTTCTGTGTGTTTACATTTTTAATCTAAGAATTATTGGTCCTTAAGGATATTTGAAAGACAACCAAAATCCCTTGTACTGATTATAAAAAGAAAGAGTACATCATGCTTTTAAGACCCTAAGAAGAAATCCATGGATACTTGCTTTCAGTTGTGATATCTGCTTCCTAGCCATTAGGGAAGTTCTCCGTTGTGTCTTACCTACATACAGAACGCTGTTCTAGTTCTGAGTCATCTGAGAAAATCAAGGGCATTTGGTCACCATGTCACTTTCACATGATTAATGAATGCCTGCTTAATAGAAAGTCATTCTAAAGTGTTTCAAGCTGTACTGTAAAGGCGATGGATTTCAAACTTGTTCAGGGTCTTTTTTTTTCCAGGTTTCGATGAAAAAAAAAAACTTCCCTTTTCAAAGTTGTCATCCAGTCAGAGTAAAGGTGACATTCAGGCTGGTTGCTTTCCTACTTTCAGAAGCAGTTTTTCTTAGATTGACATCAGCAGTGTCATTAGGAAGCTTAATCAATGACATCTAAGAGGAGGACAGGGTGAGAAAATCCAGGGAGAGAAAGAGAAGCAGCTGTCCATGGTGGAGAAGGAGGTTGGTTCAGGAGAAGGAAGAAGTGTGGGAGTAGAAGTAGAGAAGGAGGGCAGTGCTAAGCATCGCAGCGTGGTGTGTAAGCCACATAGACTCACTGCGAGCACGTGGAAGAATGGAAGTCGATCAGCCTAGCACCGCATGGGTCTCTCTGTTTTTTTTAAAGGAAAGGTGCAGGCAGGAATGAAGGTGAGCAGAGGCAAGAAGACAGGAAAAGGAGGAAGAAGCTCTTTATTTTATTTAGTTGTTCATTTTGGTTGTTTCCCTGGCCCTTGGTCATTGACCTGGGTCCTTAGGGGTATGTGGATTATACCCAGCCAAAGGTAGTGGAACAAACCACTACTCCACCAAAGTGGACCTCCCCCTTGGGTGTCTTTCTGCTGTGTGTGTCACCTCCACAGACACTGCCAGCCATGCTGAAGCAGCATCGTAGTCACTCTCCACTTGATGAGCCCTCCTGAAACTTCTGCAGGGGTTTCAAAGCAACATAAAACCAATGGCCTTGGTCTTTAGAGTCAGTACTTGAGCAAGTTCACAGGACCAGGAAAGGAGCACACGTGTCTCTGTTAGGAAGTGCCTGCAAGCCTTCCACTTAAGGATTGCTGACTGGTGGTGGACTGGGGTGTACGGGGGCCTGAAGTTTTTGAAGTCTTTTTTTTTTTTTCAGGTAATTTTGTTATGACTGATCCTTCTTTAAAAATATGTATGTGTATATATATATATATATATATATATAGTAGTAATTTATTCCACACATTAAAATAACCTTGTATGTATAGATTCCCCATTCCTTAGATATGTCAGCATACCCTGTCCTCCACCAGATCCCCAAGTGTTCTTCTCCACTGTCCAGTGGACTCCACCACCACTTGCCCCCCACCCTCCATTCCCTCTTTGTCACCTCAGTTCTATTGCAAGTGTCCAAGAGGTAGTTTTGTTTCGACTTTTCCTTTGTTTTGTCTCTTCATATTCCACCTATGAGTTAGGTCTTCTGGTTTCTGTCTTTCTTCTTTTGACTTATTTTACTTAGCATCATCCCCTGAAGTCTTTTTATCTCTCAGGTCCATACAAAAGGTTGCATTGTGTCCCACAGTAGCTCTGCATCTTTTTCGTAGTAAAACATTATTCCACTCCCTTGACCCGACACATAAATGTCTGAGGCTCAGGAAGACACACTGCGTGAATCTGGCAGCTTCAAGGATGATGTGGCTTCTGCTGATCTTGGCTTCATGAGGGACAGCACTTTGGGCTTTTGCTGAATTAAAAGGTGCCTGTATGAGTCATGCCACCATCCCTTCTCTCTGTGACCCTCTGCTTAAGTCTCACAGGGACTCGTTTGAGCAGAGACTGGGGGATGGCTCTGATCTAGAGCATCTTGGGCACGTTGTTAGACCCCATGAAACCATCTCATTCCTTGTTGCAGCTTTCCTTTGAGCTCGCGGGGTCTCAGCTCTTCTCCCTGGACACAGGGAGCCAATCTTCTTTCCAAGAGAGAGAGTTCAGAGTGCTGAGCAGTCATTCTGGGACTTGTGAAGATATTCCCTTTATAAAGTGTAGAAATATGTACTACTTCTATATGATTAAAGAAAATGAAATAACTGAAATTCTAGAGCAAAAATAGTTAAAAATGAAGCCATTAGCTGTGAGTGGGAAGCTGATTTTAGCTCTGCACTGTCCAGCAGCATGGCAGCACTGGGACCCCTGGGGGAGTGGGCTGCATCCTGCCTCTGCGCACTGATGAATCTAAGAGATGAGGCCTCGTCATGGAGGCCTGCTTACATATGTGTCTGATTAGGAGACATTTGATTGTTTGGTACGATGGACGAGAAGCCCATTGGGGAAATGATGTAATCCTGCTTCAGCCTGTGAGGGAATGTGCAAAAAGTTGTGTTTGATGACCAGGCTCCATTGCATTTCCTTTTTTTTACTTGTTGAAAGTGTTTAAGAACACACACTGAAGTTTCTAGAGCATGTGTCCATGATGGTAGTGCTCTCTGGGAAGGGTGGTGTGGGGCTGGGCCTGATGTTTGAATCTGTAGGGGTGACCTAAGTACTTAACAAGTGCCCCCAAGGATTGTCCTTCAGGAGACTCGCTGCTTTAGGAAATCCTGGAGTGTCAGAATCAGCATTTGAAGCTACCTTTGACCTTGAGGTCCTGAGATTGAATCCTTACGCTTTGGATGAGACCAAATGAATTCCTCAAGGTCTTAACCCAGGACAAGTGATCCTGGGACCCTCCTCTCTACTATGTAAGACAGTAGAGTTGTGGGGGACACTGAGGCAGCAGACTCTAGGGAGGATTCGCCCCCACGGCTCTGCCTTTCCTGTTCCAGCCAGCTTCAATATTTTTGTCATCTCGCTCTACTTTCAGAATTATGCCATGAAGATATTCATGTAGATTAATAAAATAAAGAAAAGAAAAATCCCACTACCTCATACTAGTCACTAAAACACTATCTTATTTTCTTACCAGTCTTTTTTCGAAATGCATACATTTAAAATTAGAACAATACTGTTTTATAGCTTGTTTTTAACTTAATGTATCCGAGCATTTACTTATATACCTAAATGTTTTATGAATATATCATTTAAAATACCTATGCAGTAATATTCCATCATAGGAATGCACCTTAATATATAGTGCCTGTGTGTGTATGTATGTGTATCTATATGTGTATATATATAATTAAACATATATAATTAAATTGTACTGTTACATAGATCTCATTTTTTAGAGAAGCTGCTATTTTTTATAAATGCATGTGACAGTAAGTGGATTGGAGACTTGATCATTTACACAGTGTTTAAATATCTGCATATTAGTTAACTATATTCTAAAAGTCCTTATCTTAGCCCATAGTTGTGGCTTAAAGCAACATTTCTACCTGTACTTCTCACAGATGGGTGAATGTACCGTGTGCCTCCTTCACTTGGAAATACCTGATGATATGGAAAAGGGATGAATCTATAAAATAGGTCTTTGTTCTGCTACTAATTTACGATGTGACATTGGTTAAGGCATTCTGCCTGTATGCTTTCTAATCTGTGACTAAAAGGATAATTAATACTGGCTTAAATACGTTTTGAAATTCCTTCTGAACCTGGAGTCTTTATTTCTAAAACAAAAAATGACCCCTGAGGTAGAATCAGCTATACTTTCCAAATTTGAAAACTTCAGCAAAATGCTGATCTAATAGGTTCGTGTAACTTTAAATGTAGCATCTTGAAGGTGTCCCGCTATCAACCAAAGTACAAATGTCTCAGTTTAATATATGACTGTGTCCAAAAAAAAGAAAGGCAGCCCCAGTAGGTGACCAGGGGATAAGTAACTTTCAGGAATTTTGAAAGCCCAGTAGTATTTAGTATACGCTCTCTCAGCATTAAAAAGGTCACCTTGCTAATACATGTTAATTTTGGAAGTTAATTGACCTTTGGAATTTTAATATCAACCTTTTTTGGTGTGTTTAGAGGTTGGAGCAATCACCGAAGAAACAGAAGCCTGTGATTGGTGGAGCCTGGGTGCTGTCCTCTTTGAACTTCTCACTGGCAAGGTAAGCAGGGACCTGATGGAGAATACATTTACCCAGATGCTACCTTGACTTGAGTTTGAGAATTTGAGAACAGTTAGCCTTGGCTTTGAGTTTTGAGATCAGGGACTAAATAACAAAACCTTTGGGGTGTTAGTGGGGATGGAGTGAGGCAGGGAGGGACAGAGAGAGAGAGAGAGAGAGAGAGAGAGAGAGAGAGAGAGAGAGAGAGAGAGAGAGAGAGAGAGAGAGGAAGAAGAAGAAGAAGAAGAAGAGAGAGAATGAATGTGAACATTATGAGTGTATCAGAATTCCAGATTTTTTTTTAAAGTGGAATGGTATGACATTGAATAAATTGATGGTAAAATTCTGTTAAGTTGCAATGTTCTTTTATAGTGAGACATGAGTCAACATTCTTTCTCTTTATGTTATTTGATTCAGTTTTAATAGAGTTAAATCTTCTTTGTTTATGTAAGGAAGTTTTAGAATTCTCTGGATGTTTTACACATCTTGTCTGAAACCAGGAGAGATCTATTTTAGAAAATCAATGTAGATGATAAAGGTAACATCTTTTTTCTCAATATTGTAATTTTTTCCTATCTGTTCTAGCTTAAGGATAGAATTTATACTGTCTCTGACCAATAACTTTTAAGTAAGTTGTTTGTGGTTAATAGAATTAGTAGAGTATTGTGCAGATTCCTGCTGGGAAGAAAAAGGAAATGGGCAGCAGTCGTACTTTTGTAAGTATGTAGATGACGCCAAAATCCTAAGATGGCTGTAGAGTTTGCAACCACCTATGCATAAATTTAAACCATATAGTGCTCTAGGTAAAGTATTATTACTGACAGATTCTAAACTTCGAAGGTTTTTAAGAACATTTGAAAAATCTCCAAGATATCAAGTCCTTTCTAGGGCTGGTGTGTAAGGCTCTTGTGTGTAATTTAAGCTTGTCGTTATGAGCCACATTCCTGAATATCTAAGGGGCGAGGGCTTGGTGATCTCAGTGTGGGTCTCCCTTTCAGTTAGAGCCAGAGTAGGCTCCTGCTCTCGCCCTAGTGCTGACTTTACACTCCCCGTTAAGATGACTACTGAGCTCTCTACTTGCTGCACATAAAACCTGTGATGGAACGGTATCTGATGTTAGTGGATAAGAAGTGTATCTGGTTGACTGTTTCAGACTCTGGTTGAGTGCCATCCAGCAGGAATAAATACTCACACCACTTTGAACATGCCAGAATGTATCTCTGAAGAGGCTCGCTCACTCATTCAACAGGTAATTTAATTGACCTATTCACTAAGGATATCAACCACGCTAACATGAGCCCACAAACCCAAAACTTTAAATTAGTTTTGGGCAAGAAAGACTCATTGCAAATTACAGGTTTGGAACTAATCCTGTACATTTCTCTCTGATTCTAAGTTTTGGTGAGGTCAGAGAGAACAGTTAGAGCTTATCAGTATTAACGTTTTCTTTTTTTTAAATCCACGCTAATGTTTAGACAATTCCATCTGTTTATGTAGGTGTGAGATTTTAGAATTGCCTTTAGCTCTCTGAAGCTGTTTTATTTTTGCCATTCCATTTTATAACCATCTGTGGTGGATTTTTTTCAGGCTTTAATTCATATAAACTTAAGAATGGGCTACTCAGGTTGCTTCGGAGAGAAGTGTTGTTATAAAATTTTGTCAAGTTAGATAGTTCCCAACTTCATGCAATCATAGAACTTGGGCAGCAGTCAGTGCATTTTGGAAGACTTTGAAGACAGAGACTATTGATAATTGAAGTTCGATATCCCAAAGGTCGTCTCGGAACTCTAATAAGCTTCTGAAATTGATTGCCTGCCTTTAAAATGCTCTTCTGGTTTTGAATAGTGGACTTGGTGAGCAGAGTGAAGGGTGTCAGCATTGCTTTGTAGGTTCAAACAAGGCAAGTCAGCAAAATTATCAGTCTGGAATCCTCACATTTTTATGAAAAACACAGGGAAAGCAGAAGTTTGTTTTAAAAAGAGGGGGGCTATCTTCAAAAGAGAATTACCTAGTATTCTCTAAGAGAGTGGTTTTGCTTCCCTGGGGCAAGTGTATGCATGGTATACTGCTGTAAGCTACACGGGAAGATTCACAAATAACTGTGTCACAGACAGATTTGATAGAGGCTGTCAAAGAGGTTTAAAATACTTTGGCAAGTCAAGATAAGGAGGAGTCATTGTTGGTGCAGTGGTAGCATGAGGGACGTTTGGTGTAGCAGTGTCATTTTGTGGCTTCTTAGACAGTTTCGGCTGGACCAGGTTGACTATGAAGCTGATGGGTGGGGTGAGCACAGGACAGGCCAGGGAGGGGGTTAAAAAGACTCAGCCTGGAAAGTTGAAAGTTTGGTGCATCTCAGGTGGAGGGGTAGAATAGAGGGATGAGTAACAGCAGTAGATAAGTGTGGAAGCATGAATTGGGGTTCTCTTTTGGGGCTCTATTGTCAGGGACACTGGGATGGAGTGATATTATTTAGTTCAGTGAAAAAATGGAGACTGGACATTTTTGTGCAGAAGAGTGAAAGGCTCACAGTGCTTTAGAAAGATGAACTTACCCAGAGTGTGTAAAATATAAAGAAACATAAGCAGGTTGGAACTACTGAGGTGAGAATACCCTGAGTACTTCACCAAAGGATTAGGTGGTAATACAAAGATATGGAAGACATTTCCTTCGAATGGGAATAAAGAACGGCTACTCGTTTGATTTCATCTCATTTGCTGTGGCCCACAAGGTAAATTCGGAGTGTGCTTTTGGTAAATAATTGAAGCAAACTGCTCTATTGTGTTTTTCTTACTTAAAGAAGAAGTCATTATCGTGTAATATTGAGACTAGAATTACCCATATTAACTTAAAAAGGCATGCTGCTCCTGTCTTTATTATGTTGTAAAGGAGCCTAGGTTTAAGGTTAAATCCCCAGTGTGGATATGTACAGCTTATCCAGTAAATCAGCATTCTGTCATTGGTCTGCCCAAGGAAACTACCATTCATGTTAAGGAAACATCATCAGGAAAGGGAAAAGGGGTCTCTTGGCACGATCAGCAATTTGTCATTTTGACTTTCCTCTTCCACTACCTCACAGGTTACTGGGGTCATTTTAAAAAATCACAAAATGATTTATATGGAAATAATTATTCCGCTTTGGGGAGGTTTTCCCCTTCGGTCTTCTCCCTCCTTGCTTTCTCCCGAGAATTCCTGGTTCCTGGTGGCCGGGCTCCGCCCTGGCAGTCAGGTGAGGTGTGTGGTGCTGAGGAAGCATTGCTCTGTAAAAATGGTTACATTTTAAATGCAATTAAAAACCGGTGCATTTTACAGATCCGCAGAGTAGGTATGCTCGTACTCCAGTGCCCTTTAGCTAATCATGACACAGTGGCTCTGTTGAAAGATGACATGAGGAAAAAGACCTTCAGAACAGTTTCCTGTGCTCTCCTTGCTAGACTTCAGTGCTTGTTCGTCAGGAGAAAGGAGGCTGGCAGTGATTGTCTTGGATTTGCCATTTCCTCCGACACATTCTCCTAAGCGATAGAATCTGTAATCTCTCTTGAGAACCCAGTATTGTATTTAAAATGATAGAATAAGCAGGGTGATCATAGATAAAACAATTATGCTTTTGCCTACAAATTTATAGAGGAGTCTATGAATGAAGTAAATGGACTTAAGTCAAAGTCAAAATGTGAAGAGTGGAATTTCATAATGAAAGGCCATGTGTTGGAAAGAATTGGAGGTAGCAAAGCCAAAGAAGAAAAGCACGTATTTTGTTTCCTGAGATGTATTAAAAATACACTATAGTTAATTCTTATCAATATTTGGTATTTTAGATTTATAATAAAATGTCTGAATTGCTTCCACATTTCAGTAGTAGATATGAATTGTCTGATTTTGAAAAGGGATTTGATACACTTAGGCTGTGCTTACATTTTTTTTAATAATAGTAGCTTTCCTCCAAACACATTTTAGCAACTTCTGAAAATTCTTTGAGCAGGACTGTGAAGTAGTCTTTTGAAGTGTATACTTCACTTCTTGTGGATTTGGTATTATTAAAGTGAAGCGATAGATTTTTTGAGTAAAGTAAATTAACCTATGACAGCACTTAGAATAATGCCTGGTACCCAGCAAGTGTCTTGTAAATGTTTGTATTATTATCGATGGCACAATGTTGAGGGCTCATATCATAGTAATCTAATTTATGAAGCATGTAGTGGAATTATATAGGCTGTTAACATATTGGTGTCTTGGTGAAAAGGTCTGAAAAGTAATGGGGCTGGCAAAAAAAGAATATCAGTTGATATGATCATGCAAATAATTGAATTAATCATGAATGAAGGAAAAACTAGAAATAAAGAAAAAGAAGAAATAGAGATTTTGGTTAAGTTTGAATAGTGAGATATCCTATGTGTACAGAACCATGAATGTTATAAAGAAGTCATTTAAATATTCCAGTGGCACTTGGTTGCATTCTGAGGGAGAAAAAAATATTTGCTATAGGAATAGTCTCAAATTTGAATGGCTGTAGCCAGAAGTTGGAAAATTCTCTCCTCCTAAAAGGAAATTATAAAGGAACGGAATTGGCAAAAACCACCATCTCAGCGCTCTGGAAATTGATCAAAGGGACACAGCAATCTGAAAGTGCTGATGCTTGAAATGCAGCAGAATGTGGGCAGCACATGGCTCTGTGGTATTCTTGCCTGGGGCGGCTCCTGCCCCCTCGTCCCTGTATTCAGGTGTGAAGGTTCTGCCAGAGTGGGGCTGAGCCATGAGGACCAGCCCCGAGGCTGCATGCCTGTGCAGAGGAGCAGGGGAAGATTCCAGAGGAAAAATAAAATCAGGGCAGACTTGACAGTGACCTAAAGTTTTGAGTGTGTTCCTTCTCCTACCCTTTGGCAGAGGTTGGAAGCATTAGTGACTAAGGTATTTGAGCATAACCTCTTTTCAATCACTGTCTGATCATGAAGCTGTGTAGGCACAGGGGTGCCCAAGGACACCAAACTTAAACATAGAAACAAGAAAAAATGAGCAAAGAGGAGCAGCTGCTTGCTAATATGGGGCAGGGAGCAGATTTACAGATCCAACTAAAATTCATAAGTATCAGCCCGCCACTAGCCACCATCACAGTCTGCACGTGAAAGCCATCAGACCAGAGCTTTAAAGTGTAGGCCCTAAGATGCCCTGCTTCCAACAAAATATTTTAAGACATACACAAGAACAAAAATGTGACCTATGTCACAGGTAAAAATAATCAATAGAAATTGTTTCTGAGTGTCCCCACATTTTGGATTTAACAAAGACTTTAAAGTGATTATTATAAAAACGTTCAGAGAACTAAAAGAGACCATGTTTGAAAAATTAAAGGAAAACAGGACATAATTATCAGTAATGAATCAACAGAGATTCTCAAATAAGGAGATAAAAATTATGTTTAAAAATAAAACCACGAGATAGTAAGTCCTCACACTGAAAAGTACAGTAATTGAAATGAAAAATTTACTAGGGGGAAAAAATCGCTAGAGCATCTCAGCAGCATATCTGAGCTAGCTGAAGAATCAGTTAACTGCAAGATAGAATTATAGAAATTATCCAAGCTGAAAACAGACAAAAGGAATGAAGAGAAATGAATAGGGCTACAGAGAACTGTAAGACAGTATCAGATGTGCCCATATACATATAGTGGTAGTTCCAGAGGGAGAGGCAAGAGGGAATGGGGCAGCAGAAATATTAGAAGCAATGATGGCTAAAAGTTTTCTAAGTTTGGGGAAAACATTGCTATACGTTCAGGAAAGTCAGTAGACTGTAAGTAGGAAAATATAAATGAACTTCTGAACCTATTATAATCAAATTGTTGAAAGACAAACATAAAGAGAGTTTTGAAACCAGCAAAAGGAGATAACTCAAGGTAGCATTTTTGACTTCTCATCAAAAATAACAGAAGACTATGGGATGACAAAGTCCTGAAAGGAAGTCTCTGTCAACCAAGAGTTCTATATCCAAGAAAATTATCCTCCAAAATGACGATAAAATAAAGACTGAGAGAATTTATTGCCAGAAGACCTGCCTTATAAGAAATGATACCCGAAGTCCTTCAAGCTGAAAGAAATGATATCACATAGTAATTCAAATCTGTAGGAGGAGATTAATATGGAATACGAGTAAATATGAGTTAATAGAAAAGACAAATATGTGTTTTTCTTACTTCCCTTTGCAACTTCTTTTGAAAGACAAGATTGCATGAAGTAAGAATTATAACCCTGTGCTGTGTATTTGTAACTTATATAGATGTAATATATTTGTGACAATAACAGACAAGGGGGGAGGAGGAAATGAAGCTATCATGAGCAAAGTTTCCATATTTTAATGGAATTAAACATTTTGTAAATATATTGTGATCAATTGAGATGCATATTATAATCTTATAGCAGCCACTGAAAATGGTAACTTTATAGAGGAACTTAAATGGTATAGTTAAAAAGTTCTTGGCATGAAAACAGGCAGTAAATGAGAAACAAAAAAGACAGTAGATTTAGAAAACAAGTAGCAGAATGGCACATGAAAACCCACCATGTCAATAATGACATTCAATATAAATGTCTAAACATGCCAAGCAAAAGACAGGTTGTTAAACCAAGTGAAAAAGGATGGTCCCATTATCATCTGTGCACAAGAGGCACACATTCAATTCAAAGACACACATAGGTTGAAAGAAGAAGTGTGAGGTAGGGTGCATCACACAAACAGTAAACATAAGAGAGCTGGAGTGACTATATTAAAAACACAAGATAAAATAGATGGCAGTTGTTTCATAATGATTAAAGGGTCAATGCAGAGAATGATATAACAATAATAAATGTATCTGCATCAAAATATATGAAGCAAATGCTAACCAAGTTGAAGGGGAAAATAGACAATCCAGTAATTATAAACAGGGCGTCATTACCCCATACTTGATAATTGATAGAAAATCTACAAGGACATAGAAGCCTCGAACAGTATTATCAAACAGCTCTGACATATAGACACTCTACCCAGTGACCACAGAACACATTTTAATCAAGTGCTTATGAAACATTCTTGAAGATTGATCATATGCTGTGCCATAAAGCAGGTTTAATCATTTTAAAGGATTGAAATATTACAACCTAGCCTGATCATAATTAGAAACCCAACAACAGAGAGCGATTTGGTGAATCCACAAATATTTGGAAATACGCACACTTCCAAATAACCTATGAATCAAAAAATCCCATGAGGCGCTAGAAAGCATTTTTAACTGAATGAAAACAAACACAATATTTAAGATTTACAGGATGCACTTAAATCAGTTGCTGAGGAAAATGCATGACTTTTTAAACACTTACATTAGAAAAGAAGAAAGGTCTCAATGAAAAATGTCACCTTACATATTAAAAAGCTAGAAAAGAAACTATGGAAAACAAAGTAAATCCAAAGCAAGAATAAAAGCAGACATTAATGCAATAGAAAATAGAAAAATAGGGAAAAATTAAGGAAATCAACAAGTTGATTCTTTGAAATGTTTGGTGAAATGAGAAACTTTCAGCTGACCCCACAGTGCATATGAAGTACCAAGAGTCCTATAACGTCCACATCAGTTTTCAAAGAGAACAAAATTGAAAGTTTGACACTAGTGATTCCATACTTACTGTAAAGCCCATGGTTACTGAATACTCTGTTATTAGAGCTGAGATAGGCATATAGATCAATGGAATAGAATTGAGAGTCCAGAAATAAGCCCTTACATTTATGGTCAATTGGTCATTAAGAAAGGTGCTGAGATAATTTGATGGTGAAAAAATAGTCTTTTCAACAAATAGTGCTGAGAAAGAAAATATTCACATGCTAAAACCAAAATGCACCACGGCCCTTTAGACCATAAGCAGCAATTAACTCAAAATAGCCAGTAGACCTCTATGTGGGAACTCAAACTATAAAAATTATAGAAGAAAACAGAAAATCTTCATGACCTTGGGCTAGGCATAAAATTAATAGATACGGCACAAAAATATCATCCATAAAAGAAAAATTGATTAAGTGGGCTTCATTAAGATGAAAAACATTTGCACTTCAAATGACATTAGTAAGAAAATGAAAAGGCAAGCTACAGGCTGGGAGAAATATTGGAAATCATGTAACTGATAAGGGACCTATATTCAGAATGTGTAAAGAATTCATATTACCTCATTAAGACAGAAAACTCAGTTTAAAAATGGGCAAAGATTCACCAAGGAAGCTTTAAGAATGGCTAGTAAAATAAGGACACAAAATGATTTTCAACATCATTAGTCACTAGGGGAATGTAATGGAAAACCATAGTAGATTATCACTAATACCTACTGGAAGGGCTATAATTAAAAAGACAGACGGCACTCAGTGTTGGTGAGGATGTAGGAAAAAGAGCTCTCACTAGTAGGAATGGTACAGCTGTTCTAGAAAATTTCTTAAACAGACAAACACAGACTTTCTATGTGACCTAACATTTCTACTCCAAGGGATGTCCTCAGGAGAAATGGAACCACACAAAAGACATATATGTGCTTGTTAATAGCAATATTATTCATTATTGCCCCAAACTGGAGAGTCCCAGCATCCATTAACTGATGAATAGAATAATAAAATGTGTTATATTCAAATACTGGCGTTCTGTTCAGAAACATAAAGGAGCACACTGTTGATTGTACAGTGTGGATGAATCTCAAAAAACACTTCACCAAGTGAAAGAGTTACCTATTTTGTAATTCCGTTTACATAAGGTGTCCAGAATAGAGACATGTATAGAGACAGAAGACAGACCAGTGATCTCCTAGGACTGGAGATAGGAGGGAGGGTTACTTAGAAATACCACGAGGCACCTTTTAGGCTGATCCAAATGTTCTAAAACTGGATTGTGGTGTAGTTGCCCAGCTCTTTACGTTTTAGAACTGTTGAATTGTACACGTACAATCGTCCACTCGATGAATTTTATGCTGTATTAATTACCCCTCAGTGAAGCTCTTGAAACAATCGAGGATGCATGGATGTCTCAGGAGGCACTCTTCCAGCCTGCCCTGGGCCTACTATAATTGTATGCGACTACTCTTGTTCTCCCACAGTTACTAGTCCTGAGCATAGAACATTATCAACTTATTTTTATAAATAATTCTTGTTAATGAAGAAGTCAAAACTTATGTCACTTATTTGATCATATTATCCTGTGGAGTGAGCTATTCCAAAGAAAGAGATTTTGGAATGTGACCTGACTTGTTCAGACTTTAGGGAAAGCTTAGTCCTAGTGCATGTGTAGCTCACTAGGGTTGAAAGCCTTCCTAATCGTGGAAGGACTGATTGGATCTGTTGGAGGTCGGTGCAGCCTGTCGTTAATGTCGTGATCTATGTTTGGAATAGGAACTTGATAGGTGGAAATGTCCTGCTGTATTCTATGAGGATGGGAGCCAACGTGAGGGCCCCAGGTCATGTTTCAGATAAGTTGAAAAATCATCAGTTCAGTGCACACATCCCTATGGCCCCACTGGTGTGGATGTAGTCATGTGGTAGTGTAGTGCCCTTCATAGAAACAGAATCAACTGGCTCTTAATCAAGCCCGTTTGTCACTGGTGTTGAATTTAGAAGTTATTTCCATTCATAATATATTTAAGGAAAGGTGCAGGCAGGAATGAAGGTAAGTAGGCAGGAAGGAAGAGAGAGGAGGAAGAAACATTTATTTGTTTTATTTAGTTGTTCATATTGGTTGTTCCCCTAACCTGTGTCCTTAGGATGCATGTGAACTGTGCCAGCCGGTGGCGGCGTAACCATTAAGTCACCGGGGCATACTTCTAGAGTTCATGAATTTTTGTTTTCCTTTGATTCACGATACATGTTCCTTTCACTCCCTGATCTCCCTTTTTAGCTTTTGCAGTTCAACCCTGTGGAGCGTCTTGGTGCTGGGGTTGCCGGTGTGGAAGATATCAAATCGCATCCTTTTTTCACCCCGGTGGACTGGGCAGAGCTGATGAGATAAGCATGTGCAGGGTGTCTGTGCGCCTTCAGCTCTCCTCTGTGATGGTATCCAGCAGAGGCAGCTGTGCCTCCACACCAAGGCCTGGGGAAGCCTGCGAGAGCAGGCCAGGAGAGAACAGTCTTCACAGTTACTGTCTGAGCGAGATGTTTGTCAGGGGCTGTTAGCTACAAACCTCTAACCCGGGTGTGATCTTTATTTGCCTGCTAAATCCAAGGGAAGAGGAACACCCTCCAAGAATATTCTCTGATGTGAAACTCCAAGTAGAGTCAATGTTACTTGAAAGAATGATCTTCACAGAGTGCTGTTTGCTGACCAAGATTGGTTATGTGGGCAAACCCAGTTTTGTTGAATGATACACTAAAAGTACTTCATGAATAATACTGTCTAGGGAGCTGGCAAGCGGGAGAGAACATACACAGCTTGTCTGACAGGAAGGTTGCGCCACGATGCTGGGCATACTTGTGCCCTGATTGTCCCAACCTAATGAGTTCTAAGAAATCATGATGTCAAATAAACGTAAAAATGTAAATCTCTTTTCATTGTGTAAGATTTTTTTGGAAAGTCCTCTCTTCCTTTCCTTTCGAAATGTTAGCAATTTCTGCTGCTGCTGCGACTACATTATAGTTTTTGACTGGGTGTGCTGAAAACCAAAGGCGCTCATCGAAATGAACTGGCATGGCAACTAGATGATTACTCACAGTGACAGGCTCTCCAAATTTCCAGGCAGGATTTCCTAACCTACTTGACATTCTGTAGGAAGAGCCCCCGTATTCACATATTTTCAGACATTAGTATTTGTCATTTCTTTAGGTTGCTAAAATACCTCCTGTAGGCATGCATTGTTTATAGTTTACAATGTTTTAAAAGTTAGTGTCTGTTTTTAAAACCCTATCCAAAGAAGCAAGAATAAGCCACTACTTCGAAGTTAGGAGCCCCCAGAAATAATGAAAGATTTTTGTCTGCTTTAGGGTTTTTGTGCTTTAGAGTTGGTGTGGTGCCCCTGTCCAGCTCCCATCTGCCATGGGCCAGGTTCGCCCACCAGGTTACATGGAAGCAGACGTGGTAGTGAGACAGGAAATGTGCAGCAGCTCTCCTTTCCCCTCCTCTGCCCTCTCTTCCTCTTTGGCCCCCTTGACCTCTGAACCCCAGCTGAAGGGCTGCAATAACAGCAGCTTGGGGGCCAGATCAGCAGGACCCTAGCTCCATCAAGATGATATCACTCCCTGGAACTGCATTTCAACTCAGCAGCCTTGGCCGCATAACAGGAACTTGCACAGGTGAGACACAGAACGACTTCCTGTCAGGCCTGGTAGGAAGTCTGCGAGGCTCAGAGGGACGGCCCTGCTTCCTCCAGACGTGCCCCAGGACATGGCGGCGCCCCCACAACCAAGGTGAAGCTGCTGCCTGTCACAGGATTTGGGTCCCGTGGACTCAACACAGTCATGTCAGTCAATGGCTGCTGTACTGGTGTGTTGACACAGCCCATGCTTCAACCTTTCTCTCTCTCTTACTGAATCTTGGGCTTCATGTAGATATACATTCATAATCATAGCCAACATGGATTATTTTAGTAATAAACACACAGGATAAATGACTTTGGAATGACAAGCCCAAATACTTTTATTTGATGATGTATATTATATATGATATATATGATGTATATCATATTTCTAGTTTTATGGGTAATTTTTTTTTGTATTTTGTTTTATTAAACAAAGGTCCAAAATCATAAAATAACTTTCCCCTTAGTATTTCTCATTTGATTTTTTTTATTGTGTGGTACATATAAATAACATTTATCATTTTAATCGGTTTTAAATATACAAATCAGTGGCATTGAACATTCACATTTTCACATAGCTATCACCACTTGTCCATCTCAGAACTTTTTCATCATCCCAAACTGAAACTCTCCATATTAAACACTAGCGTTCCATGTGCTCCCTCACCAACCCCACCCTGCCCATCATTCAACCCTGTTACCTCGGTTCTACTTTCTGTCTCAATGAATTTGATTCGGGGTCTCTCCTATAGGGGGAATCATATGCTATTTGTTCTTTGATGTCCAGCTTATTTCAGTTCGCACAGTGTTTTCAAGAGTCATCCATGCTGTAGCATATGTCAGAATTTCATCCCTCTGATGAATAAATAGTAACTCCATTGTATGTACACACATTTCATTTAGCCGTACATCTGTCAGTGGACATTCGGCTGTTTCCACCTTTTGTCTATTGTGAATAATGCCATTGTGAACACTGATGTATCTGTTTGAGTCCCTGCTCTCATTTGGTTTCATATTTTTATATGAAATAACCAATGTTATCGACTATTATTTTACCATGCTGTTTATGAAGACTTTTCCAGCAGGTTGGTAGATAGAATATTGTGCTTTAATGCCACCTATCTTAAGATATGATATGAAAATCCACCATTTCTTTCTCACAGATGGGTAAATTCAGCTTCCTAGAGCAAAAAAAGCATGCCATCATTTTTGCAATTTGTTTTTAACTATGGTAAGAATAATACTACTTGAAGACATAGCTCTTTTCAACTTACATGTTTTAAGAACTGACCTCTTGATAACATTTAAACCTGTTTTCTGGACATTTTTAAACTATAATTCCTATTGTGTTTTTACCTTCAAGCTTTTCCTTTCTTATTTCAGTTGTGAACCAAGATTAAGTTTTGCTTTCATATATGCATGTACTAAAGAATATAAGAGAAATAAATAATATTCATACTATGACTGATAATATTATATTAAGTACCTACATACAGTATGCCTTAGTTGAATTCACTTGCCCACAGTTGACAATGCCATATAGAAAGAAGTCTGACAATAATATTGAAAGACTGTCTTCCAAGAACTCACTTAGGGGTTACATACAGTACGGGGCAAGGCAGAAGGTGGGTCGGCTTTCTTCTTAGAGGAGTTGATTTGACCTCTGGTATATCCAAATGTTCGACATAAGGAAGCCTATTGTTTCACACTCTGTATTCGAGGATTGTGGAATAAAATGGGAAGTCTTAGAATGGCACCCGGGTCCCATATCTGTGATGAATTAGCCTTTTATTCTTAATCACATAACAAAATTCTCAACTGTTCCCTTGCCTGTGGAACAAAAAGGTAAGTTCTAAGCTCCATGAGCATATGATAGATTCTCTGGTTTTCAGAGCAAACCAGTTTGATACACCAAAAGTGTAGAAAGACAAGGTTAATGAAAAATCTTAAATTGGTACTTAATGGTTTTGTTATAATTATTTTTCTCATAATCCCAGATACTTGGGTGGCTGCCATCTACCCGCTCAATAACAGCCCTTAGTGGTTACGTGGCTATAAAGATTATAAATAGCACGAAAAATGAAAAGGTTATTTCCCAGCCAGCTCTACACTAGAAAAGGAGAGTTGAAGGTCCACACAGAAGTCTATGGAGGTGACAGGAGCTCACTTCCTAGACCCTTCTCACCAACTGTGGTGGCGCTCCAACCCTGGTGCCCTCATCTATCATATTGTGTGTGTTTATTTCACTCTCCTTTGGCAGCCATATTTGGAGAACAAAATTGATACTTTCTGTTCCTACTTAATGCAGAGCATTAACCTCTACCAGTCTAGGTAATTTGGATTTTTTGCGAATTTGATGTTTGCTCAGCTCACTCTTAAGTAGTTCTTACAAAAAAAAACCCTGATGTTGAAGGGCTACTAAATGGCAAAAGCTGTGAAGTCAGCTGTTTCTAAATAAAGTTGTAAACATAATAGCAGTAGGGAGGTGGGAACAATTACTTCGGCTTTTGTGACTCAACATCACTCCTCCTCAAGGTCAGAAAATAGGAAAGAGGGCCAGCTTCCTTGTGGTTTTAGTGGGGACAGTCAGGTGGGCGGGCTTTGCTTGAATATGGCCCTGTCACATGACTTCTTCCCTTGATGTCGCTGTCTCATCCCAGGGAGGAGGTGGAGGACACATGGGGAGGCAAGAGTAACCTGATGAGGTGGTCTGGGGGCTGAAGCAGGGCTCCCCCCGGGCCTGGGTATCAGCATCTGGAGCAACAACAGCATTCCTTGTTGAGCCAGCTTTAAAGTGCAGCTCCTGTTCTTTCCCGGAAAGAGTTAGGCAGAAACAGACGAGTCCTACCCCTAGGCCCCAGGAGAGCCCAGAGCTGCCTTTCTGGAAGGCTAAGGGACATGCTTATGGAGTTCAGGCCAATCTCCATCTGCTTGCCTCATAGTGGAGATGACCAGCAGCTTTGCAGAGAGCCCCTGACAGCGCGTTGGGCAGAAGAACGCCTCCTGCAGGTGGTGGGAGTTACTGCTGTCTGCTTTGGTAAATCTCAAAAGCTCATATCAAAAAGATAACTTCTAGGAGAGTTGATCAAATTCCTCCTAAAGCTAATCCACAAGGCAGGGCTTTGAACAATTCCACCAAAACAAGGCCAATATCAAAGAGGATTTGACAAATGGAGAGAGATTTAGCTTTTTGGTTCTAAATGACCTCCATATGGCAGTGCCCCATCACATGGGAGACGTTCGCAGGGTCGGCTCCAGAGTGACAGACAGGAAACAAGGAAAAGGAGGTGGGCTGCTGGAAAAAGAAAAGTTGTACCACTATTCTGTCTTTGGGGTTGTTCTGGAAAGAAAATGTGTTATATATTTGAAGGCTCTGTCTTCAGCAAATAGACTGAGAGTCTAAGAAAACTTGAAAGCTGAACTCTCGCCACGCTCTCCTACTGTTTTCTCTCTCTTCCCCCTTCCTCCTTCCATCTCCTCTGCACATGCCGCCCTCCCCCATGGCTTCTCTGGCCCCTCAACAAAAGACATGGGGCCTATCTTCAAGGACCTTAGAAAACCCAGGGGAAGAAAGCATGGATAAGAAGTAGGGCAGCATGGTGTGCGGTGAGGTATGAAGCAGAGATCTGAGGAACGGCAGGGGTGTCCTGCCTTGGAGAACCACCTGGAAGTTTGAAAAGCATTTTTAAACATAAGGACTTTAAAAAAAAAAAGATTTTGTCCGGGGGACAAAAACAAAAATCAAAGACCGAGAAAGCACCCAAACACTCAGTTATGTACAAAGGTATGGTGATGGGAACGTGGAAAGCTGTGCACACTGCTCTGGCTGACTGGTAGGTGCGTGAATCTGAGAGGTCGGTGGGGTCCTGTGAAAGGCTGTGCTGAGACTTCTGGGTTGTAGGGACCTGGTGCAGGTTCTCGGCAAACTGTTGTTGGAAAGTGATGTTAGGGTGAGAATGGAGAATAAATGGGGGCGAGAGAAATTAGAGACCGATGAGTGAGGAGTTATTGCAGAAATTCAGATAAAAGATAAAATCCCGAGTTAGGGTGGCAGGATTGAGAGGAGGGTTACGGAATTGTGGAAAGTGGGATTTCTCTATCAAACAATTGCTTTCCTTCTTTCTTGAAGCCAGTTTGTACTATGGAGATTATGGAATCCCCCCCCACCCCAGTTGTGAATGATACTGACTCTTCAGATTTAAAACCCCTGGGTCCCAGCTGTCCTCATTTTGGGGCACTCCTCCCACCATTTGCTTTGAAAAGGTTGGTTTGTTTTCTGTGTGGTTATGTTCACTCCTGCTCTTAGAGGACATCTCGCTGGGCCTTGGACCTCAGGACCTCTGATGACAGTGACTCTGTCCAATGGGGGCCAGGGAGAGGATGGTCCCTGCAACTCTCTGCAACTTTTCTTTAGGTTTAAAGTTTTTTCCAAATAAACAGTTGAGGAAATTGAAGAAAACACAAAACAAAAAACAAGCAAACAAAAAGGAAATGATTCCCAGGAAGTGATTTGCAGATCATCCACATTACCATCAACTGGGCACGTGTTGGAATGCAGATTCCCGACCTGGGTATCTCACCCATCCCCTGGGTTGGAACTCAGGTCTGGCTCAGCGGTCTGTTTTAACAGCCTCATGATGTCAGGGTGAGAACCCTGCTCCTGCCAGGTGTGCTCATGAGCAGCCTTCCCAGGGGTGTGTGTTTGAGTCTGAAGACACTTCCCAGCTCGTGGCATATTTCCCAGGAGGCCGGCCAGGGGATCCTGGGCTGTAGGAACAGCGGTAGGAGGAGAAAGAGCATGGACACGGAGGAGGGGACTCTCCAGGTGCATAAGAGAAAATTGGAGGAAGAGCACAGTGAGGGGCGTGCGGTTCCCCCAGAGAGATGCGGCCACTTCTCTCCTAGTTGTCTGGAAAGTACTGTTCCTTAGAGACAGCTTCTTCTGCTTCTCTTGTCTCACCTTCATTCCAGAAATAAATACCAGGTGACCACTGATGGCCCTTTGTTTGCTGGCTGAGTAATGTTGGGTTTTTGCCCCGTAAGCAGAGCGTCCATGGAAATGGAGGATTCAGTTCCTTATTGTTTGAAATCTGAATGTAAAGAATCTAAACCTGGCTTGGGAAGGGCTCCAGCATGTTCTCTGGCTTCTGCAGTGTTCTGTTGTCTCTAGAACCAAGGTGCCAGCTCCGGATGCTTCTCGGTGGACTTGGCATTGTCTTTAGCTTCACAGGGGTAAAGTGAAGAAGGTACATTAGATGTCCCTGACGTGTGTGTGCACATGTGTGTGAGTATGAGCGTGTGAGCATGTGCACGTTTGTGCATGTGTGTGAGGGATCGTGTGTGAGTGAACATGTGTGAGCACGTGTAAGCATGTGGGTGTGAGTGAGGGAAATGTAGGCCGCCCCATTCTTTCCTTATTTTCACTTTGAGGCCCTCTCGTGTTGAAGGTATGAGGTTGTTAATAATGTATATTTTGATCAGCACAGTGGGGCTGCCAGTGAGTATCTACAAATGTCCTGATAGTTTTGTGTTTCCAGTGGGTGGGGTTTCCATGTGAGCAGTTGCGTCTTTCTCACCCCTGTGGCTCAGCAGCTGAGGAGCAGGCCATGGGAAGCCCAAGGACCCAGGTTCAAGACCTGGACTTGGGGGAGCAAAAACAAATGACATGGTTACTTAAACCAACATGACTGGAACACGCTTGGCAGAGGCACCCCTCACAGCCTGACCCCACGGACAGAGTTCTCGGGTAGTCTGATTAAGGGACATGTGTCTGCTGGGCAGATGGAAGTCAGTGGACCCCAAAAAGTATGTCAGTTGCTGATGGTGGCCTTTAGGACTGGGAGGCTAAGCTCCCTCTACGTCGACATCGCTTCTGTTCTGAGCTATCTCCAGGGTGAGGCCCACACCTGTGGACCAGACAGATCAGGGGCAGGATGCCATGGTGTCTCCTGGAGAGGAAGGGCTAACTCCTGCCTTTACTTTCCAGGTTCTGACTTCAACCCCGCCCTTCCCTGGTCACATTCACCCCACTGGTGCCCAGGTCTCCAGCAGGGCCTATGGTCCCTCAGTGGGTTTCCTTATTACCTCAGGCCCTGTGATCAAACCCCTTCCTTGCCTGCAAGGATGCTGGATGCTGTGTCCTGATGGCACCCTTGCCAGTAAGTGCCTTCCTGGCATGGGGAAGCCTGGGCTCCCAAAGAGCACAGCAGCAGCGCTCCCAAGGTTGTCGCCATGTCCCTGGGCTGCAGAGCTGCCCTCGGGCCTTATCTCCACTGGGGCTGTCTGGGTGGGGAGCCGGGGGAGCTGGGGGCTGCCCACTGCAGCTGTCTCCTTTTGAATCACCACCGGCTCCCCAGGTGCCAAAAGAGCTCCGGTTTGGAAGGCACGTCTCCCCGGCTCCTGCCCAGCCAACCCTGGTAGCAGCTTTCCAACCGGCTTTTGTTGTGGAAGCTCTAAATCCATGGTCGGAAATTACCCAGAGACTCCGCAGCCTGCCCCCGCCCGGCGCCCGCCTTTCTTCCCTCCTTTGTCTCTGCCGCAGTCCGGGTCAGCATCCCCAGCCAGACTGAGAACCTGGTTGCTATTCCAGGGCCCAGATGCCAATATGTGGCAGCATCTGGCTTATTGGCAAGCGTCGCCGGCAGTTGTGCTGGCTGCTCGGAGGCCTGTCATGTGGCGGAGCCTGCTAATGGGGCCTTGTCACAAACGGGGCTTCTTGGAGAGCATGGTCTCAACCGAGGAGCCCCCGAAACAATAAGCAGCGGCAAGGACGCGGATGATCAGAAGGGTGACTGCCGCTAGGCTTGATTGCTGTCCGACCTGTTTTGCAGAAACCCTTGTTCCCTGTTGCTGGAATCTGCTCCTCCACTCCTCACCTTCTTGTGCAGCTAGGGTTTCAGGTGCCTTAAGGCATGGAGCTCCTTGAAAGAGAAACACAAATCACTAAAAATGCTGAGATAAAATTCTGCTCCTCAGAGGCGCCTGCTTGGCAGGGAGAGTGCATGATAACAGCTTGCTTTAGAAAGGTGACATTTCTGCTGAAGGATGAATAATAAAACATGCATTTAAAAAACTCAGCTCCTCCGTGTCTTCTGATGACTGACTTTTGGAGTGAAGGCTGGTTCTTCCATGTGAAGGGTCTGTTTAGAGGCAGCGCTCCCGCTCCCAACAGGGCCTCTTGTTCACTGTCATGGCTGAGGCAGGGGAACTGTTAAATTCGTAATCACTGTGGAGAAGTTTCCCAGGCGAAGACCAGGGGTGTCCAGCACTGTGGGCAAAGGGGAGGGCACGAGGATGAAGAACACAAAACTCCTGCCCTGCGGAGATCCTGGGCAGAGTCTGGTTCATCCCCAGGGCCTGTACCCTGGACTGGGCAGGCAGGGCAGGGGGAAGCTGACTTACCCAGTGGGCACAGCAAGCTGGTAGGAGCTGTGATTGCAAAGCAGGTAGGCATGCTTCTACTTTACTATGAGGAGGTGTGTTGAATTCTTAGCTTCTAAGCTGTTAGGTGCAGGACTGTGTCTTTAATGTTTCGTAACCCTGCACCCAGTATAGCAACCTCTATGACACACTCTAAACACACATCCTTCATCTCTTCCACACCCACACCCACACCCACCCACACACATACACCCCCCCACCCCCACACACACAGACATACACACTATAGAGGCTCTTCACAAACTGAGATCAAGTTCTTCCATGACAGCCTGCAAGAAGGGCTGGAGAGGGAGTAGCCCAGTTAAGGATGAAGACCCTGGAAGATGGTGGTGCTGACGGCAAGAGCATCCCGCCCACACAATCCCACAAAAAGCAATTAGGCAGCAAAACTAAACATACAAAGACAGTATTTACAACAAAGCCAGGTGACAAGGTGCCATGACTCCCAACTTGGAAGCAGTTGGGGACAAATGCCAGTAACCACAAACTTGCGTGATGTAGGCATCTGTGTGGGAGACAAAGGAAGCAACAGTGTGGCTTCTGCTGGCAAAATCAGCGGCTTGTGTTTGAGCTGTGGCTGAAGGTGAGAGGCACATGGGTTCTAACGCCTGTGAATGAGAGGAGCTGGCGATACACATGAGGATTTGAGGGCTGCTCCTCTGAAACTTTCCAAACACACCTGCGGAGCTACCTTCTACAGTCCCTAAGCCAGAGAAATTGCAGAAGAAACTGCTGGGAATGGAATCAAAACTGAGCAGGGTAGGGACAAGAGACAGGTCTAATTCAAAGGCAGGAAGAGCAGCCAGGAAATCTCAGGAAGCAAGATGGCAGATTTTAAAAACAAAAAACAAAAAACACATAACAGGAACAGAAGAGGGAGTTCTGTGAAATGGGAATCTTTGACAGATTTAACTCACTTCCTCTTCAGCATTTAGGAAACTAATTTCACCTAAAAATGCACAACAGAAAAGAATCAAATCCTATACAGCATTATAAGAAAAAAGAGAATTAAGGAGAGAATAATATCCTTACAGATGATGAAAGCATGCTAGAAAGATGAGCTTACAAAAGAAATCAAAACTAATTTACTATTTCAAATGAATGAAAGATACGAAGAAATGTATATGAGACATGAAAGAGCAACATAAATCATAATTAGAAAACCCAGAAATGAGATAATAACTTGGGAAAGAATTAGAAATTAAGGGGAAAAGTTCTTTGAGAAATGAAAACTAGAAGGAATAAACACAGAAGATAATGTCTTACGAGAAATAGAAGGTGAAAAGAAACAAAAAATGTTTTATAAAGGCTTTTAGATCAGATTCACAGCAACACTGAAGGGAAAAAGGAAGAGTCCCTACAAGCCCTCTGCTCCAACGCATGCGCAGCATCCACCCCCCAGCAACCTCAGCATAGTGATTAATTTACTGTAATTGAAGTTTTTCTGGCAATATCTCTGTCTGGTTTTGGTGTTAAGATAATTCTAGCCTCATAGATTGAGTCAGGAAGTATTCTCTTTGCTTCTATCTCCTGGAAGAGATTATAGAGAATAGATGTAATTTCCTCTACAAATGTTTGGAGATTCACCAGTAAATCCATCTGGGCTTGATGCTTCCTGTTTTGTAAGATTATTGATTCCATTTATTTACTAGACATAGGCCTATTCGGATGGTTCATTTCTTGTTGTGGGAGTTTTGATAGATTATGTCTTTCAAGTAATTGGCCCATTTCATCCAGGTTATCAAATTTGTGGGCATAGAATTTTTCACAATATTTCTTTACTATAGTTTTACTGTCCATAGGACTTGTAGTGATGCCCCTTCTTTTATTTCTAAAATTTGTAATTATGTCTTCTCTTTTTTTTACCTCTTGATGATTCTGACTGAAGAGTCAATCTATTGACTATCAATCTATTCAAAGAATCTACTGTAGGTTTTGCTAATTTTTTCTTATATTATTCTGTTTTCAAGTCCATTGATTTCTGTTCTAATATTTATTTTCTCCTATTAATTTAGATTTAATTTGTTTTTTTTCTAGTTACCTAAAGGGAAATATAGATTATTGATTTGTCTGTTCTATACATTCAGTGCTATACATTTCCCTTACCTTCTATTTTCATTACATCCCAGACATTTTAATAAGCTGTGTTTTTATTTAGTTAAAAATGTTTTTAAGTTTTTCCTGGGATGTCTTTTCTTATTTAGAAGTATGTTGCTTAAACTCCATGTATTTTGGGATTTCTCCATTATCTTTCTTGTTATTGATTTCTAATTTAACTCCATCATGGATTGCAAGCAGACATTGTATGATTTATTTTTAATTGGTCGATGTGTGTTTTATGGCCAAAAGTGGGGTCTAAGGAAGACAAGAAGGAGGATGTTCCATGGTATCTTGAGAAGAATTTATCTTCTGCTGTTGTTAGATGAAGTAGATGTACTTTATATACAGTTGACCGTTGGTGTTGTTTAACTCAGTCACGTGCGTGTTGGTTTTCTGCCTGCTGGGCCTGTCCATTTCTGCTAGAGGGGTGGCGAAGTCTCCTACTAGGCTGGTGGATTCATCTGTTTCTCCCTGCAACCCTGTTGGGTTTTGCCTCATATTCACAGCAGGACACTCTGCTAGTAGGCATTTGTATGTTAAGGATTGTCTCCTTGGAGCATTGCTCCTTTATCATTATGTGATGCGTCTCTCTATCCCTGATAGCATTACTTTGAAGTCTTCTCTGTCTATAAAATTAATACAACCATTTCTGCTTTCTTTTGTTCAGTGTTATCATGGTATATTTTTCTCCATCCACTCAATTTTAATCTCCATGTGTCTTTATATTTAAAGTAGGCTTCTTGTAGATAATACATAGTTGAGTCTTATTTTTTGATCAACTCAGACAATCTTTTAATCAGTGCATTTACACCATTGATATTCAAAATGATTATTGATATAATTTGATTAATATCTATCATATTTGTTACTGTTTTCTTTCACTCTTTTTCTGTCTCCTGTGGTTTTAGTTAAATATATTGTATGATTCTATTGCTCTCCTTTCTTAACGTATCAGTTATACTTAAAAAAAAAATTTCAGTGGTTGCCCTGGAGTTTGCAGTCTATATTATACCTAGTCCAAGCCCAACTTTCAGATAATACTTCATCATTTTAAAGACAGTGTCAGTGCCTTATCATAGCAAAGAGTCCTCAAGTCTCCCTGCTGTCCCTTGTATTATTGCTGTCATTCATTTCTTCTACAGTATACATAGATATACACACACACACACACACACATATATATATATATACACACAATACACTTACATATATACGTGTGTGTGTGTGTCTTCCTGAGGAATCTAGTGAAGAATATATTGCAGCTGGTGGAAAGGATGAGAAATCATCAAGAGGAGAACTTAATCTTAAATAACTGCCTGTAGAACTAGGACTAAAGGATGAGGAGGAGAAAGAGGAGGAGGAGGGAGAGAGAGAGAGCATATAATGGCTATATGCTCTGACAATGTAGATATAATAACATTTTTAATGAGGGAAAGAAGGCTGAACATATGTAAGAAATTTTAAATATTTTTGACAGTCCTGTTGGTGTTGGTATCGGTATTGTCATTCTGAGGCTGTGGTTGTGTAATGTGGGACAAAACAAGTATAAGTAATACTGGGAGGGTCTAATTCTCTCATCCTCTCTGCTTTTAAAAACCAGGATTTTCAGAATGGATGGAAGGAGATTCTGATTCTGTTATGGAGAAGTGGGAAGTGAAAGTAAGTTTATTGGATTTGAATAGACAGTATACATTTAGGAGATGTTTTTATCTTGGAATCAATAATATTTCCTAGTTTATTTTAATGAAAAGTCCTAGAAACTCTGTTTGATTTAGCAAAGAGCATTTCTAGCTTCTAGGTTGTGATATAGAGAAATACTGTTTTCCTATATAAGAAATTAGGGCTTTTTTTCTGCCTGGGGCTGAAAGTTTACAAAACGAAGTTTTCAAAATGAAAATTTTAAATAAAAAGAAGCAATCGAAGATTCTCAGGGTCGTGACAAAAGGGCCAGAGCCCCCTACTGATCATAGTTGAGTCAGTTTGACCTTCAATACTGGTAAGAGTTGAAACCTGTCATGTATGTTTAAATCAGTGATTTGATGAATTATAGAGAACCAATTCATTATCTTGAAAATTAGGAAATAAAGGAAAAGAACCAAGCACTTACCCTGATTTTTATATAAACATTTCCAGTGAATATTCAAACAGTAAACGAGAGACAATCTCTTAAACACTCTTCCTGCTACAAAATGAAAAGAAGGGAAAAATGAGAATAGCTTCATTTTGCAAGTCCCAGTAAAGGGATCCAGGCACTGTGCACCAATGACTGCGAAGATGACAAAAAGAAAGATGAGAAGACACAAGGGCCTTCTGAATTGGCCAGACCCCACATACAGGCTTCTAACGGAATTCAACCTGCGTCTGTCTGTGCCTGAAGCCGATGTAGGATTTCACCGTGACTATGTCGTCAGCGGCATCTAGACACTATGAGAAATTCTAGGACTGTTTACCTGAGCTCTTGCACAGATAATTTGTGAAGAAATGAAAGGGGTGGAGGAGAAACCTATGATTAAAAGAAAATGAAGAGATAATGACATTTTTTAAAAGGATCAGATGAAACAAGAGTCTAGAGGCACATACTGGGGTGATTAAAGGATTTTTTTAATGCAAAGCAGCAATCTCTAAAACAAGATAACTGTTACTTTGGGAGAAGAGGGGCTATGCTGGATGGGATGTGTGGAGGGACTTCTGGGGTTTATGTATATACAAGTGAAACAGATAACAGAGGGCGTTGCTCCCATGTCCCGTTGGATGGAAGTTTCTGCAGCGCTACAGCCAGCCTTTATTAGTGTCGTTGTACAATTTAGAAAAAGGCAAGCTTTCCTCAAGGCAAGTGTGGAAATCTGCAGTGCCTGTCATGTGAAAGGTGCCCGTGGTAGTGTACAGCCTTATGTCTCTCTGTGCTTCAATCTCATTCCTATTTGCTGCTCAGGAATGGCATCTAAGAATTTTTTGCCAGCGCAATTTTGTTATTTGAGGGATTTTATTTTGCTTCAGTACGACAACCCAGTGAGAGAGAGACGGTGCTTCTCTAGCTAATGTTCTCTCACTCATTTTAGCAGGCGGGGTCCTTTGGGCAGAATTCACTACCATGTGTTGCTGTGTATAATGCGCACCTGGGTATAACACGCACCCATGTTTTGGGTCCAAATTTTCAGGAAAAAAATATTTTGTTTTGATTTTTTAATTTAAATTTTTATTTGCTAGTATTCAGGTACTTTTTTTCTTTGTATTATAAAGGAACTTAAGTATTTATTTTTTAGCCTATTATGGTATAAGACATTTTATGTAATAAATAATTACAAAATATAAGAACAGATAGAATTAGAAACATTTTATATCGATCCAGAGTTAGTGCTACCCATGTATAATGCCTATGCTTATTTTTCCTTCACAAATTTGGTCCCCCAAAAGTGAGCATTATACATGGCAAAATACGGTACTTCTGAGATGTCGTATCATATTAGAAATGTGTAAGAGGGCTTGGCTGCTGAGGTAGAATGTTCCACGGTGCTGCTATGGCACAGCTCAGGCTCTGGACCCCATCTTGACTAGGTCCAGAACTTAATTCACCAGAACTCATCATATTCAGGGAAATAGACCGCCATTAGCAAAAATTCAAAAGGCTGAGATATGACTCAGAATGTTGGTTTATCATTTTTTCATGTAAGAGGAGCTGTTAAATGCAGGAGAGTACTCATTAGTTCTGTTTTCTCCCTGCTAGGCAAGTGCCTTTGGAGCCAGAAGGTTGTGTGATTTGCAAAGGGAGGTGGATGATCCTAATGGTTGGTGACATTCTTATCACAGTCTGATCCACCCATATCCACTCCAGGGAGAGAGCAGCCATCTGGACCAAAACACTTGTGTCAACCATGTCAACACTGCAACACACATACACACACACTTACAAACTTTCACTTTCCAGCATGTCTATTCCCAGGCTCCCCACGGGGGAAGGGAGCCCCCACCCAGTCAGCCAGAGCATCGTGATGAGTGAGGGGCATGGCAGCTGAAGGAACCAACTCACCTGAAATACAAAGACTTCTAGGAAAACGAGTCTAACGCACATGGAAAGCTTTCCTGGGACGAGACACAAGGATAAGCCAGCTATGGTGCTTGAAGATACCTACAGTTGGGTAGGGTCAGATTTAAACATGCTCTGTCCACTCCCTACCAGTCAATATATATTTATAGTGTGTCATTACTCAGAGAAAGCGGCAAAGCCAACTCAGCTTGGGCTGTGTCTGAGCTGCCCACACTCAGATGACTGGGCCTCTTCTGTTGGATCTCTACTCTTGGATTTCTGAGGTCGCACTCAGACCCTGCGAACATTTGATTAGTCTGGATCCTTCGGACACAGACTTTTTAAGTCAAATTCCACTGTTTGGTTGTATATATAGAGAAATAGCAGCAACTTCCTCTGTGTGGCAAAGTCCTGAGAAACGGGCCACCTCAGCCAACCCTCCACCAGCGTAGGTCAGTGTGGTGGGCTTGGCAGGTTGGCTGTGGCATGTCTGATTCTTTCGTTGTAGATGGCACTACTCTTGCTGCTGCTGTCCAGGGTTCAGTTTCCTGCTTAGAGCACAAGGGAACATGGCATGTGAGTCCTTGGGTTCCAAGCCTGTCAGACACATGCTGCTGTGCGGTCTCCCCACAGACCTGGCCCCAGGTCTGGGAACACGTGGCCTAATTGAAGAGTCATTCTGTCCCGGTAGGTGGAGCGCACCTGCACAAGGCTGAGAAGGCCTTAGTGATGACAGCAGGGGCTTTTGCCTAGGAGTCGGACTCTCAGAAAGGCAACTTAAAGATTGTTTAAATACACTGGACCTGAAATGGAGATGATTATGTGTATTTTGTATTCAACAGAGTTTTGTAAAGAAAACATTTTTTTCCCTGAGTTTTTGGTTTAATTGCCTGGCAGGGTGGGAAATCCCCACACAACAGCATGGAACTGGGGCATGAAAAGCAGCAAGTGAAACGGATTTATGAAGCCCATAAATAAAAATGAAACTCATTTCATTGTCCAAATTGAGTGGAAAAGTGCAATCTATCCCAATTCTGATAAGTGGAAGAATGGGACACACATCAGGGAAAGTTCTTTCCATTTCAATAAGGCAAGCTAATGGGTGTAATCTAACTGGAGAATTAAAAAAAAAAAAAAGGAACATTTCATTTTGCCAGACTTGGCCAAGGAGGTATACTCCCCATATCTACTCCATGGGGAGAAACACACACTCTTCCAAAAAGAAGTACCACTGACTAGACTGCATGTCTAAACCACCTCCCCTGAGGGACAGCGCCTCTGAGGGCTGTAGCAGGGAGAGAAGCAGGAAGCAAAGGCCAAGATGGCTGCTGTGTGAGGCGGGAGATTTCCATATTTCCAGAATTTGGGGTCTTGCCAGCCCTTCACTATTCTCTCCTGAGAAGCATGTTAGTACTTAATGGTATTTAACCATTCTTTGAAGCCTGTTTACACTATCCAAATGGATCAGAAATGTCTGAAGGGTGGGTCAACAATGAACAGTTATAGGGAAGATGAGGGAGCAGTCCTGCTACTTGAGCGACAGGGAATTGGGGCTCCTCAGTGATCGTCTGGTTTGTGCCTCTTGGATTCCCTGCCCCATCTCCCCTGGTGTGTTGACTTCCAGCTAAATAGCTAGGTATTTCAGATTTTGGGTTATTTATTATTTTTGTTTTTCTTTTCATCAGTTTCTGCCTGGGTCTAGCTGTGACAAGGTACGAAAGGTGGTTGGTCCAAATGAGGAGGACCATCACCAATTATGAAGTCAGAGAGAAGTCAGGGGCTTATGAGGGACTCAAGCCCAGGCAAGAAGGTAGCATCTTTGTTATGAAACTGAAAACTGATTTCTCATTCATTTAACACACACTTTGAACATTGTTTAGATTCCTTATCCTGCTAGACTTCTTACAAAGATAAAAGAATCCTGCATCCCATGCTCAGTAATCCCACAGCAAATGGCAGCTTCTACTTCAATTTTTATCGGCACCCACAGGCCAACCCAAGATGCCTTCAATCTTGGTAAAAATGTCCTGTGTAGTTTGCAGACAAGACGACATCTGGACATGTTCTCCATGCCCCTTCCACTGGGTTACTCCCTAAACCTCTCTTTACTAACAATTCTAAAGTGATCGCAGCCTCCCAAGAATATACAACATAAGCAAACCATCTTTTTATGGGTAACATAAGGGTTAAACGAAGGCTGAGAAGAAGGGTAGATTCCCTCCCACTTTGCATGAGCTTCTGGAAGCATCCTTCAGCCACTTTGTTTACTGAGGAGAAAACACACCTTTCGGAGAGATGGGAAGTCTCTTCCACTGCCTCTGCTCACTCTTTAGCTTCAAGAACTGACTCTGTGGCAACTTGATGGACATGGTTTGGGACCTGCCTGATGCATGCGGGGTCCTGGAAATGCTCTCATCTGGTGCTCCATCTTTGCATCCTCAACACTATCACTGGGAAAGCTTCTCAAGCAGTGAGAATTTGACTAATTACATAACTACAACAGGAGGGAATTTACTGTTTGTTTATTTCTTTATGAGAAATAGAGGTCATTGAACTTGGAGTTCAAGAGACCTGCTTGAGAATTTCAGATAAGGGCTTAAGGTGCCCAGACCCCTGCTATGTGGAGGGGAGACCCCCGCTCCCTTCCCATTCTGCTTCACCAAGATACCTTCTGAGGAGTAACTCAGTTTCCTTGTCTAACACCTACAGAGGGAGCACAAGAATTCTGAGGTCCTCCATTATAAATGAGTAAGCAAATATACTGATTTACTGATTAGTTGTATGTGGATTTGGTTAGATTATGGCTAAGAATGCTCCACATCTGATATGTAAGGCCGAGGGTCAATCTCTCTTCGAGGTCTTGAGAAGCTTTTCCTGCCATCTTCTTAGCTGCCGCCCCCATCCCAGCACACACCTCTCACTCCTTTTCACTAAGGACCAAACCGTTTATCAGACTGTACATTAGCTAGGTTGTGGGTTTTCAAGATTCTCTCTTTCTGCTCGCCTCACCTCAGAATAGACAATACTTTTCTAAAAGGAATCAGGGTGAAGGGAGCAGGATTATGCAAATCAACATGGTGATTAAGAAACAAAGGGAGAACTGCAGGCCCTCCTAGACCCTGCCGGGCCATTGTTCTGACTCGCTGGCAGAGACCTGAACACTCCCTCTGCTCACTGAGTGCTCCCTCACAATGCTCCACAAAGAGGGTGGGGGGAAGAAAAAGAGAAACTTACCATTAAAATCAGACCAACCTCCTCTTTGACTCACTCTGACATGGATGAGGGAAAAACCCAGAAGGAAAAAAAATGGAAAAGTTTACTTCAGGTTGAGAATTTCTAATACCACCACTTTTGTGTGTGTTGTTGTTTGACAGACATGACAGCATCTCCTCATTATTATGGAAAATATAGGGTTGGTGGTAATTACTATCTGAATATGAATGGGAGCGGGAGTGGGCACAGCCTGCACTGGCCTTTCTTTGACAAGGTATAACTTTCTTCTGAATTTCTGTGTTAATTAATGCTTATTTAAAAACCACTTTAATTGGTAGTAAACACCTCAACTTTTTGTACTCATTAAAATGCAGTCATTGATGTGTGATGGATTTTTTTTTAAGCTTAATTAACTTTCCTTCTGTATATATAACCTATAATAATGACAAACATATTGGGAAAAAATTACCCCTGCTTTTTCCCCCCTTTCCCTACCCCCATTATAAAGACATTTTTAGCTAAGGATGCCTCACTCTGTTAGAATCAGATACCACTCATTTGGCATTTTTGGAGAATAGTAGGTGGCAGGAAATTGAAACTTTGGGAGACATTGGTCATTTCTAAACCAAATAGCCAGGCATCTGCTAGAGAAACAGGCTGGTTTATTTGTGTGTGTGTGTGTGTGTGTGTGTGTGTGTGTGTGTCTGTTTTAAGTAAACAAAAAGTTTAAAGAAACTAATACCCTACATGACTCAAGACTTATCTTGCGTATCTTTGTGGAATGAATAACACTTTTAAGATATCCTTGGGAATCTTTTGTTGATGTTGTTTATAATCGTGTAGGAACTGAGAAATACAATCCTCCCCTTTAGGAGTTATACTTTTATCAATATAATTACCTTAAAGAAAATCTGGAAAATGGAAAACCTTAATAGTCTTATTACCTGAACTCAACAGCAGTTATAAAATTGCATGTTTTCCTTACATTCTTTGTCCACATCGGGCATGTAATGTGTTAGAACAGTAGAGAAGGTAGATGGTAGGTTCCCCCAAAGATTTGGGGAATTTGGGGTTTGGATTTTATGAAGAATAGGAGAGAAGGGACTGGCTGGAAACCCTGGAATCCTTCCCTAGCAACCTGAACTGGGGACACACCCCCTATGTAAGGTTTTTCTGGGCTCCACGAGGAGAAAAAGTTCAATTAGACCAAAAAAGCAGAATAGCCAGGGCTTTATTGGGGTTTGCACACCCGGGCGAAACTCCCAAGTCCGCAGAGGGCCGGCAAGTCGCGGGCTGGGAAGTCGCGCCCAGAACAAAGGGGTACCAGCTCTTTAAGCGGAGGAATTTCGCGGGCTTCCTATGTGGCGATTGGGGATTGGCCCTGTGAATCCAGGTGTGGGGGTCGCATCCCTTATTCTGACGTCATCCACCTTTTTCCCGGGCTTGGCCTTTCCCGGGCATGGCCGCTGCTGCTTTTGTCCCTGGGCCAGCCTAACACCCTACTTACCCACTTCCCTTGAACTCTGACTCTTGTGAGAGTTGCCACCTCTGGGTACTCCCAAAAGGAGGTCCCTTCCCCCCATATATGAGACTCCATTTTAACAACTTGCTCTCTTGCTGCTATAACTCCAAGCTGCTTACGTCACTTCCTTTTAGGTGTTTTCTAATAAACTTGACACATGGTGTTGGGACAAGGTGTCTCCCCTCGAATTCTTTCCAGGACAAACTGAATTCACCTGTGCTAGGTACCCGCATCAGGTTCAGGAGTGTGAAAGGAGTGATCCAGAGAAATACTTGGAATATCCAAAAGACTTTATTTGGAACTTCAAATTGGGATGGCTCAGTAAAGGAGTAAGCCAGTCCCCGGGGAAGGGTTCTTTGCTATTTATAAGAGTAGTTGCATGTAGTTGCATCTTGGCGGCAGGATTCACTGCTTGGCACTGCTGCCATTTACTCAGAGTATACAGGCAGAGTCTGATTAGAAATTCACTAAGATGTTCATACAGACACTAGTCAAAACAATGAGGATTGTTATCAGAAAAGATGAGAGAAGTACCTGGGGACTGGCTGCCTCAGCCACCAGGAAACAGACAAAGGCCAATGGAAAATCCCGCCCAAATGCTGCACACAAAATGCCATGACCCATTTCTTTCTGAGAGGGAGGGTGCCTTGTCCTATCAGAAGAGAAGGAAACAACCAGAATACTGTTAAAAGGAGGGATTGGAGGAATGAGGAAGAATTGATCTTGTGGTTTAATGCCCATTGGATGGGAAATTTGGGTGATATTTAGGGGTCCAAGCAACATCTGCAGGGGCTCAGCATACAAGGGTCACGGTGGGAAATATTCAGTCACGTGGAGTCTCCTACAGTGTCCCCTCTCCGTCAGCATGGAGAAAAAGTCTCATCATTTGATCAGACACTAATTTGTTTACTCCTCTAAATGTCCATTGCAGTCTCAGACTCCTTGGTGATATTTGCCTTGTAGTTGAATTTCAATTATTTTTTGAATATGTGACTGATCAGAAGCCTTTAAGACTATGGTAAGAAAACAGTGGATGATTTGGAGATGATACATATTTACAGAATTATTAAAAGACAGTGGATAATGCTCGCTAGTTCGGATCCTGCCCTACTTAGGATGGGCCAGGAGAAAAGCTCCATCCCCAGCCTAAGTGATGTGGGGGAGGGTGAGCTGAGACTCACTGGTAAGACATAGGTTCCTTCCAGAAAGAATTCATGGAGAGCAAATTGGTCAGGATGACACAGCAAGTTTATTAAAAGCAGTAACAGCTAGTTTAAGCTTCCTGAGGGTCAGGAAAGTTACATTAAGGGGATGTGCGTGTGCGTGTGTGTGTGTGTGTGTGTGTGTGTGTGTGTGTGTGTGTGTGTGTGTACCCAGGATTCTTATAAATACCTGCAGGGTAGGGACTTCTCCCTTTGTGGGTGTGTCCAGGTTACCTGGAATAAAACTGTGGGGTATCTAGGGGTGTGTCCCAGACCTGAGTTGCTGAGGTAGGGTCCTTGCTCTTAGAAGTCTCAGGTTTTGCCAGTTAGTTCATTTTTTTTCTCATACATCTGCCTACAGTCCTATAGATATTTTCTAAAACTTATGTTTTATTGTAGTAATTATTCTATACATTAAAGTAATTTCCTATGTATTGGTTCCCCATTTCTTAGATATATTTCAACACACCTTGTTTTCCACCACATCCCCAAGTGTTCGTCCCCATTGTCCTGTGGGCTCCACTGCCATTTGCCCCACCCGCCCCCTTCCCTTTTGGTGACCTCAGTTCTGTGGCAAATGTTTCAGTGTTGGTTATGTTTCATCTGTTCCTTTATTTTGTCTATTCACATTCCACCTATAAGTGAGATCATCTGGTATCTATCTGTCTTCTTTTGACTGGTTTCACTTAGCATAATAATCTCCTCTAGTTCCATCCATGTTGATTCAAATCACAGGGGTTCATCTCTTCTAAAGCTGTGTAGTTAGTATTCCATTGTATATATGCACCACATCTTCTTTATCCATTCATCTGATGTTGGGCACTTAGGTAATTTCCAGTTCTTAACTATTGTGACTAGGGCTGCAGTAAACATGAGGGTGCATAGGTCTCTGGATTTGTGCTTTTGAATCTTTTGGGGAGATGCACAGAAGTGGAATGACGCCATCATATGGGATTTCCATCTTCAGTTTTTGGATGAATCTCCAAACTGTTCTCCATAGGGGTTGTACCATCTTGCACTCCCACCAACAGTACAAAAGTGTCCTGTTTTCTCCACATCCTCTCCAGCATTTGTTGCTTCCAGACTTTTGGATAATAGCCAGTCTTTCAGGTGTAAAGTGATATCTCACTGTTGTTTTAACTTGCATTTCCCTGATGGCCACCAGTAGAAACATAATTTCATGTGCCTGATGGCCATCTGTATATCCTCTTCAGAAAAGTGTCTCTCCAATTCCTCCTTCCATTTTTTAATTGGGTTGCCTGTTCTTCTGTTGCTGAGTTTTATGAGTTCTTTTTATATTTTAGATATTAAGCCTTTGTCAGAAATATCAAACGCAAATATCATCTGCCCATTACTAGGTTTCCTTTTGGTTTTGGTGATGTTTTCTTTTGTTGTGAAGAAGCTCCTTAGTTTGATGTAGTCCCAGTTGTTTATTTTTCTCTTTGTTTCCCTAGATGGTGATATTGAGTCCCCAAAGGCTTCTTTAGGATTGATATCATGGAAAGTCTTTCCTATGTTGTCTTCTAAGAACTTTATGGTTTCTGGTCTTATGTGCATGTCTCTAATCCATTTTGAGTTAATTTTTGTAAATGGTGTTAGAGCGTGGTCTGGCTTCTTTCTTTTGCATGCAGCTGTCCAGTTTTCCCAACACTATTTGTTGAAGAGACTTTCCTTGTTCCATAGAATACCTTTGGCTCCTTTGTTGTAGATTAACTATGTGAGTGGGTCAGTTTCTGGTGATTCAGCCCTATTCCACTGATCTGTGCCTCTGTTATTATTCCAGTACTATACCATTTTGATTACTGTAGCTTTGCAATATAGTTCAAAGTCTGGAAGTGTAATCCCTCCAGGTTCGTTCTTTTTCCTAATGATTTCTTTGACTGTTTGGGGTGTTTGTTGTTCCATACAAAATTTAAGATTATTTTTCTTCTATTTCCTGGAAATAAACCTGTGGGATTTTAATGGGGATTGCATTAAACCTGTATATTGCTTTGGGTAAGATGGCCATTTTAATGATATTGATTCTTCCCAGACATAAACAGGGGATGTCTTTCCATTTCTTTGTGTCCTCTATTTCTTTTAAGAAGGACTTATAGTTTTCATTGTATAGATCTTTTACTTCCTTTGTTAAGTATATGCTCAGGTATTTCATTTGTTTAACTTCTATTTTAAATGGTGTGATTTTCATGATTTTGTTTTCTTCTAGCATGTTGTTTGTTTATAAAAAAGCAACAGTTTTTTGTGCATTGATTTTTGTAGCCTGCCACTTTACTGTATTCATTGATGAGTTCTAGTAGTTTTTTTTTTGATAGAGTTTTTGGGTGTTTTAATATGCCCTATAGATTTTAAGCTATGCTGTCCCTGCGTCATATGGAGAAAGCAGGTTTGATATCAGTATCTTGCCTAACAGCTGGCTCATTGTCCTCTTGATAAAGGTTTACTCTCTGGCATCTAGAATAACATTATTGGGAGAAGGACTTTTAATAATTCATTTTAACAAAGCTTTAAACACAGAGAAGGGGAAAGACAGTGATGAAAAGAAGAGGAGAAAGAGACAAATAAGTGTATGGCACTCAGTGGATTCCTGTGTTTGGGGGTTTTGACTGGAGTTCATGGGCAAAGTTAACTGTGTCTAATTCCTGCTACTTGATCTGAGATTCTTGGAAAGCCTGACCCTGTGATACCATTTGCTTGCATTAGTCTGTTTTAGATCTCCTGCCAATATGGAATTCCAGGATGTAATTGTATGATATCCAGGAAGGGGAATTCCTTGGAATTTTACTGCAGTGTTTGTATTTAGGGGAACCTGACATGGCTCCTTCCAAGAGGACATCTCAGGTTTAAGAAAACCAACATGGAAAGTAGATCATCCAAGCGTAATCTCTTTCAGGGAGGTTGGAGTGACCCTGGAAGGGGAGATGGTT
Organism: Solenodon paradoxus; assembly: GCA_004363575.1. NCBI lineage: Eukaryota > Metazoa > Chordata > Mammalia > Eulipotyphla > Solenodontidae > Solenodon > Solenodon paradoxus. The sequence continues at coordinate 127,693 of RJWH01000592.1, read as the reverse complement.
TGTAGTCTCTGAGATCAGGATAGCTTCATTTTACAGGGCTAGAGTTTTGACCAGTTGGTGTTAACACCGGAGGTCTTCATGCTCTTTTTATATTTGTTTATGGCCACATTTTGAGCCATATATTTGATATCACTTGGACAAGCTAATAAATTAATAGAGATTAAGGAGTCCTAGAATACACGCTTTAAGGACAATCTTTAATGATTCAGTGAAACTTCCTTTACCAGGGTTTGGAAGTCCTTACTAAATTATGTCAATCTGATCTTGACCAAGGAGAAGATATGAGTTTAGAGGCTTTGGGGTGACATTTATCCTACCTGTGTTAAACCTTTGTGAAGAGCTATTGTCTTAGAGAGGGGCATGTTTAAGAGGGAGCAGTGGAGGAAGGGAAAGAGGGTCTTCAGACAATGCCGAAGGGATGTAGAGCAAGAGCAAGGAGGAAATTCAAGGCTCAGCAATCAGAGCAGGGCCAATATACAATCAAATGTGTTGGGAAAAGAAGAGGATCATTTAGATTTTAGACCACCTTGGTTTTTATTAGTTTTTCCTAAAGAGTCCTTAAAGAGAGCAGCTTTCAACTTTTCTCGTGTTTCAGAGGCCTTTTTATACCAGTAAAAAACACTGACCATTAAACATTTGGAATCTGAACTTTTTCATTCTAAAGTACCATGCAAATGGGTTATTTCCTTCATAACCCAAGTTCACTAAAGTGGACACAAAAATTCTAAACTGTTTTTGGTTGATGCCATCAGAGCTCCAAATGCTTGGTGCTGTGGGCACCATCTTTGTCCATGGATGAAGGCAGACGGACCTGGAGGCACAATGAGTGGCTGGTGGTTTCCTAAGAATGTCAGCATTACACACATTGCTAGAGCCTGGACTTCTTAAACAAATCCAGAAAAGGATCCTACCAAAGTCAATTAAGAGGGAGAAAAGAAGCATAGGTGGTCTTCAGCAGAAAGAGACTGAGTGCTAGTGAGTAGAGGACTCAGTCAGCTGTCCGGGCCCTGAGTCCCCTCAGGAGGAGAGCTGCAAGGGGCCTCCAGGGTTCTCTGTTCTCAGAGTGACCTGAGCTGAGCAACAGGGGTTCCAGGCAGGGGTCTGCCTTGGCATCAGAAACTGTGGAAGAGAACCAACCAGAGTCCAATTTGCATAAGGCTTTGTTTTCAGTGCCACCGCCAAGGAAGGCTGGATGGGAGCTCTGCCTCAAGGAGAAAGAACAGTATTTCCATAGAGCTTTTGCTAGAATAGTCCACTGAATCTTGGCTAGTTTTGGGACTAGTTGGTCAGATTGTTCTTAGAGCAGGGAGGCGGGTAATTCTTATGGTTTGTTAGCCATCAGCTGGGCAGTTCAAGTTTATAAAATGAGGGAGAAAAACCATTACAGGTTACAGTCAAGTGAGGATGACAGCAAATAATGTTCTTTAGGATCTTTTATCCAAGGGTACTTAGTGTGCAGTGACAAAGGTAACTCTAATGTGATGGACAAGGGGACAGGGGACAGAACTTCCAAGTGGCCCTCTGCTCAGCAGTTGTTTTTTTTTGCATAAGTGTGTGTTGTTGATTCTTCTTCACTGGTGCCTTACCCATCTCTCTCCACTCTACGTGTCCCACAGATCTACTTGAGTGACAGGGAGAAGCAGTTATAACTCAACAGAAATAGACAGCAGCATCACACCAGGTTTCAGGGAGGAGGTTAATGGACCAGGGGTTCCGTTAAAATCCTGCCCCACAGTGTAATGGCATCAGGATGTGGGATCCTTGGAAGGTAATTAGGCCCTAAGTGTGGAGCCCTCATGAATGGAGTTATTGCTCTTCACGGAAGAGACACAGACACTTACTTCACTCTGCTCCCCACCATGTGAGGTTGTGCATGGCAGGAGGTGGGTTCTCACCTGACCCCAAACCTACCAGCACCTTGATCTTGGTCTTCCAGCTTCCAAAACTATGGTGAGAAATAGGTTGAAGCTCCCCAGCTGACGGTGATTGGTGATAGCCACACAAGCTGGCAAAGACTGAGAGCACTGGAGAGGGCTTCTCCTTCTCAAGTTTCCAGAGTCCCACTCCAGACCAAGTGATGATTAGGAGCAGCAGGAGTTCTTGTAGACACTGGACTGAACTCACTCAGACAGAGCAATCAGCCTCACTTCAAAAGATCACTGAAATCGAGACTCCGTTGTGTGGCCCTACCCTGGGCAGGGTGAGAATCAGCGCCTGCTGTCTGAGGCACGCAGACAGGAGTCGGCCCTGTCAGGAGCCTGAGTGTGAAAGGTGGTTTACCGCCTCATTGTTCGGCCTCTGCACTTGGAGTACGAGTCTGAATCCACAGCCTTTTCTGCCTGCCCAGTGCAGACACAGATTCTACCAGCAGAGACGCTTTATCCCCTGTACAGAGTTTCCTGTAATGTCTGAGCTCCTGGGAACAGACATTAGGAGGATGGCTCTAATGTGAAACATATTTAAATGCCTTATAAACCTGGTTCAGGAGCGCCCTGCTTGGTCTGTCTGCTTTTACAGTGACTTCGCGTGGGTGGAGTCGGTCAATGACCCTTCCCACACTTCTCAGTCTGTTGTGTCCACAGGTTCTTAGCATCTCAGGATTGTTAAGGAACACGAAGTGATCTGGTCCTGATCCTATCTGTAATACATTCTGTGTGTTCCCTTGGGGGTTAAGCCCCAGCCCACAGTTCATGGGCGTCTCCACCTAAAGGTGAGCTGTTGGAGGGGTGCCCTTGCGGCCCATCCATGTGAGGCACAAGTTGGAGGACAGTGACTACTCAGTGTCCCTCCAGACACCTGCGGCTAAGATCAAGGCTGGGAGAAACTCGGGCAGAATCAGTGCTCATCATGCTGCGAATATTCAATAGTAGTGTATTTTTGTTTGCACATGTTTTGCCCACTGAACCTTTGATGCTTAAAATATTGTCTAAGTACTATAAGTATCAACATCCCCTGGAAGGTGTTAAAGTCTCAGGTCTTACCCAATCTACTGGGACAGACTTTGCACTTTTTAAAAGATACCAGGTGATGACCTCATGCACTAAGGAGTCTGAGACGCACTGGATTTCGTGGGGACAGGCACGCTGGATGTGGGGGATTGGGAGGGTGGGAGTGTCATTGCCACAGACCCTGGGGCAAGCCAGACTGCTGCCAGAAGATGGGGACCTCTGATTGCGAGCTCCAGATCACTTCCAAAAGGGGAGGTGGGAGGAGTAGCTCAGGACATTCTGGGTGTGCCTGGAGCCCAAAAGAATGTGGTGTGTTCCCATCAAGATTTTCCGAGGTGGGCTGACCTCTGAGAACCCAGTCCTTAAGCAATCCTGGAACCCTGATGGCATCCCAGGTTCCTTCCAGCTTCAGGTGACTTGACCATCAGAGCAGATTTCCAGCAGCTGGGTGGGACACCTAGCCCTGGGGCTTGCAGGCAGGGTTGGACTGGAATGCGGAGCCTGGCTTGTCCCCAGTGCTTGACCATGATGCCGGTGGTTGTACCAGAGCTGGACACCCAGCTCTCCCACCCATGCTGCAGTGGTTTAAGAATCCCTGGATTTCAAATGAGCTACCTTGAGGGTGGTCTTACACTATAACAGCTTGTATAAATAATTCAGCAACGAGACCCTGAATAGTGTTGTAAGAATATTTTACTGAATTAACAATATGTCAACTGAAAAATATAAAAATAAAGCATCCTTTCAACAGAGTCATTACACTGAGCATTAATGCCCCTTGTCTAGGATGGCGTTTAGAAGGCATATAGATGACTGAGCCAAAGCCTTCCCCAGCCCAGAACATACCCTGGAATAATTAAAATCACTGAAGCCCCGATACAAATTTATTTTGTTTAAAGTAAAATCGCCCCTAATTTAAAATAATATATATTCATTAAGGAGAACTTGAAAAATGTAGACACTTTCAAGGAAGTAAAAATTACCATAATCCACCACTCAGAGATAATCACTGGTAACATTTTAAATAGATTTCCTTCTAGTGTTTTTATGTGGTTTGTGTATTGTTATGTAAAATTGAGTTTATTCTGTACAGGAAAATTTGCAGAGAAGAGGGAGGAGTGGCGGCTGTGGGCGCACGTGGATGGATGACGATTTCTGGTATCTTAGGGAAGAATGCCCCCACTGGTCCCAGGTATTGCCATACAGTTTCTGCTCTGGGTTCCTCTGCCTTCTGTCTCTCCCTTCTCCCCTCTCCACCTCTCTGCTCTTCCATCAATAGTGCCGATTGTGGAATTTCTGAGATGCTGTCACCACTCCTAATTGCACTGGGCTGAGGTGGGCAACAGCTGGCAGACCCACTCCAGCGCTCCACCAGTCAGCTGCACGGGGCACCGACCACTGCAATAACACACACTGCAGACACGTGTAGAACCTGTACATCCTTTTCATGAAACAACTGACTTTTGCCCCTGGGTGACTCAGCAGTCCAGTCTGCTTGACAGTGCTTGACCCTAAGACATGATTTTGGGATGGCCATGGTGGGCGATAAGGGTAGAAAATTGAGCATTCCTTCTTTGGTACTTAACCTCGAAGCAACCCATCAAGACAGACTTGGGGTTGAATCCAGGCACGTGCCCTCACCTAATACCCTGGGAAGGAGAATGTGAGCGACTTCCTGTCCAGAAAGGAAAGAGAACTGGAAATATTGGTGAGTGTTATGAAGTCTACCTGAGCAAAAACAAAAGGAGATCTTAAAATGTTCTCCAAACAGAGAAAAACACCAGTACTCAATATATTCAAATACATGGAGAAGTAGTGATTTAAGAGGTGACTCATTCCTTAAGATTCATGGAATTTGTTGATCATCATTCCGTGAAACCATATGCCTTCTGGCGGAAATAATGGCGTTAGAGTCCAAGATTGACCCAGAAATTGACCTTTATTTTCAAACACAATCACATCCCTTAAAGGAAGTGTTCTGGTTCCTCCAACCACAAGGAGATGGCAAAGAAGTTTCCATTTGGAGGCCACAGCTGCTTGATCTGGAGCAGGCTGTTTGGAACTTGGCTGCTGGGTTAAGTAGGTCCTGAAGGTGAGGCTCCCTGGGGAAGAGAGGACTGACACCTTCAATGGACAGACACTCCCAGAGCGCTTCCCAGGTATGTAGTGGGCACGTACCAGCGCTGAAGCCTACAGTTCCCATGCATCTTGGCCAGTAACATCAGCAGCAGCATCTGCAATGGGATATGAGCATAGTGCCTGTGTGAGCACATATGTGAGCATATGTGCTCACTTGTGTGTGCACGTGCGTGCATGTGGGGGGCGATGGAGATGGGGCTCGTTATTTTCTTATTGCCATCTGCATTAATGTGACTATTCAGTGACCATTTTATGCCACATGAATCCAGCACTGGAAGCAGTGGGTAACCTGTCGTCTCTCACATGCATGCCTGTAAGAAGAGTTTAGGTTTTGAAGTGTTTTCCCTCACCTGCATGAGTCCTCCCAAGACGAGAGAGCTACATCCTGCTGACATGTGTTTTCAGGGAGACTTGGGGTGTCACTGGAGCACCGTCTCATTTTATGTTTCCCTTTCCCTCACTCACTCTCCGGGTTGCTTGTAAAATTGCTCATTCTTATTACGTAACAGATTCCTCTCCCTTAGAATTTTTTTCTTAAAAAACTCAAACTAGCAAATGGGAATGAGATAGATCCTCTTCTCCATTCCTTTAAGTTGTGTGTGTGTGTGTGTGTGTGTGTGTGTGTGCGTGTGTGTGTGTCTTTGTGTGTGCATGTGAGAATTTAGCTCTGTCCAGGATTGAGCAGGAGAAATGGCACCTTTTCTCTCCAGCTCCTCCTGCAGAAGTTATATCAGACTCACAGGACTTCTGCATTCCAGGCCCGGGCTCCAGGTGACTTCTCTGTAAAATGTGTACTGTGGAACTCAAGGGAAACGACAAATCCTCTGACTTCTTGTCCTGCTTTGCTCTTGCCAGCAGGCCTCTCCTGTGCCCCCAGAGAGCAAAGTACTGGATGGGACCCCTGGGCAACAGGTCAAGTGCCAGCCCCGGGTGGTAAAGAGATGTCTGTGACTTAGCGCTATTGCCAAAATTAAAAAGAAAGAAGAAAAATAAGTTTGCTTCTAAAAAAATACACTGTTACACATTTTTTTTCTTTCTCATAACCTCTTTGCCTACATAGAACAGATTTCCTAAAATATTTTCTCTATTAAAGTCCAGCAAATTTTAGTACTTTTAATAATATATGAAAACAGATCAGAAACTAGATGTTAAAATAGCATGCCTATCTAGGCATGCTGGCCAACATTTTAGACCCATGATGGAAAACTGTGTGAAGGTATTTCATTGGTATAAGAATTCTTTTGTTGTTTATTGGTTACTCATGTCCCCAAATGCATGTGGAAGAAAAAGTCATCTTAACAAGAAAATTCCAGGTATTAATGTGATCATTTATGGAGTCAGTCTCTACTCCCTGTTTAACACTGGAATTTTAACCCTGCCCATTGGGTCAATGTCTTTAACATTTTGGGCTCTTGATTCATCTCAGCTAATTTCAAGGTATGGAAAATATTTGACAACATTAACACAAATAAAATATAAATAAATTGCAGAATGAAATTGCAACTCGTGCAGAAGATGCAAGTTCTCATGAAGTTTGTCGACAGGGACATGGGGACCCAGCCACAGGCAATGCCGGGACCACGGAGGTCAGGCAGAGCTGGGCGACTGCAGGGGAGGAATCAACAATCGAAGTAGACGATGACAACATAGGTGTTTGAAGAGAGAATTATTTGATGTGAGACTTGAGATTGAAAAAAAGATCTTTCTAATCTTGCTTTATGCCAAGCATGAAGGGGAAAATGCCAGTCACGGGCACTTTAGAAGTCTCCGGTCCCGCCATCTCCATTTTGACATGAAGACCCAGAGAGGTTGGAAGTGTCAGAAAAGGAAGGTCGATCATCGGTGCTGTGTCTGCCTCCTTGCCAATTCCTTTAGTCCCTCTGGTTGTTCCACTCCTCTCTTGTACACGTCACATTCCACCCATGAGCAAATCCCGCTGGCCTCTCTTTTAAAACACGCGGGGCTCCGGCCCTCTCTCCTCTTCCCCACTATCGCCACCTTCAGGTTCCTTGGTGGAAACGTGCAGCAGCTTTCTGACGGGCTTCTGGCCCCTTCGTGGCCCCTGTGCTGTCTGTACCCACAGAACTGTCACTGTGAGCCTTCTAAGACAGCACCTTCCTCTCCCACACCTCAGGACTTCTCAGTCCCTCGGGTAGAGGCCCACCCATCTCCACTCACCGGCCCCTCTGCTCTTCCTCACTGTTCGAGGCCTTCACTCTTCTTTCCTCTCTGCTTGGATGGCTCTTGCCCAGATATCGCATTCCCTTTTGGTCCTGTTCACATGTCCTGAGCGCCTATTTAAAAGAGCGCTCATGCCTTTATGCTCCCTACTTCATTTTTCTTTGCAAGAATCATGACCAAGACCATGCATGTTTTCTGTCTTCTCACACACTCATCACATATTCCAGTGTGTTCTCCAGGCCTCTGTGTTGTTTGTAGGCACTGTCTGAACACTAACACTGTCAGTAGATACTAACTAAGTAATTCTTCAATAAACAAAGGAATATATACCCAGATGCTGAAATAAGTTAGGTGAATTATATTGGGGTATCACATAAGGAAATTGTTTTGAAGTCAGAAGGTTTGGCCAAGTTTCCTCTTTCATCCTGCATGCACCTCTCTGTCCCTTGGAAGGGTGGCAGACTGCAACCTTACTCAGGGAACCTGAAGGCCACTGGGTCCTTCTTCCTTCACAGCTTGAACTCTTGCCTTGGGACCTTGGAGTTGGGTTTTGGGAAGGGATTTCCACATGGATGAAGGACTTTACATCTTCATTTCATTTTAGAATTTGGGTTGCTCTCTCTTGGTCAGAGGTTCCCTCTGCAGTTTCTGGGCACTTGAACCCCTATTTGTGTTCCTGTATTTTGACCAGAATGAAAGAGGGAGTTGCCTCCAGGCTGTCAGACTCGTAGCGAGAAAAAAGTAGAAATTCCTGGTCAGCATCAGCTTCCTTGGGTATTTTTCACTTGGTGCGTGTGGGGGCTGGGGACGTACTGCAGCCTTGGGCAGGAGAGGGCTGCTTTTGTAGTATTCTCTCCCATGCTACTGGTGGCGTGGGGGAGCAGTCATTCTGCAAGTTTGGTAGGCAGTGAAGGGCTGAGATTTGACAAGTTTGATCATTTAGGAAGTGGAAAGGAAACTGAGGGATTTGAGGAGAGGAGATGGGGAACTCTGCACAGAAAGTAGCTCCTGCCACTGAAGGGGGTAGGCTGAGCCACAGGCAGAGTGTGACTCTGGAGGGCCAATGGCCGAGGGCCGGCTGGAAGGACCTCCCCAGGCCGGCTGACATGCTTACAGGCAGGCGGGTTGCTCTCTTTCCTGGGAGCTTGGATGTCTGGAGCAGTTTGGCTTTTTTCTAACCTTTGATTCCTGGGTCATTCCCCTGCAGTTCGGACTCAGTGTTTGTTCATTTAGGCGACGATTGACTTCACAGGGCAGGTCTTGTGGCGCTGGTCCCCTCCCCGCAAGGGTATGTTTGGAGGCTGGTGTGAAGACTCTGTCTCCTGCTTTTGCTAGGCCCCCGAGCACTCGCTTGGAATGCTGTGCAGTGGGGAATGGAAGGTAGCCTGGGGGGCCCTTTCCTCAATCCTCTCACGATGGAAAGAGATCTCCTAACGGCTATCTCCAGCAGCTGCCTGGCCCCACGATGTGAGGACGGGGTAATGATGTCCAATTTTGCACACTTCAGATCCATTAGTAGCAATTACCTTTCTCGAGGTGTTTTGAGTTAGTTTTAACACAGCATTCTTACAGTTGGTGGCTAATGACAGTAATAATGTACACAACATTTTCAAGTCGCTGTTTTTAGCTACAGTAACGCCATTAGTAGGTCTTTTTAATAGATGCATTTCGTGCTAAAAGTTAAGGCTCTCATAATTTCTTTCCCTTCCCCCAGGCAGACCTTAACTACTATTTGATTCGGCAGAGACTTTTACTCCAAAGTATCAGAAGTATATGTTTTTTTCCCTATTCTGGTCTTCCTGTTGAAACGGATGGCTGTGTAACTGGGTTGATCTAGAATTATTGTTTAGCTCGTCTTATTTAGCTGTTCTCTTTGTGACATACAAACTGACCTAGATACTCAGAACTCACAAAAATGGAAAATGCATGTCTTCCAAAACTCACTGGTGATATCTAGGAGGGATGACTGGGTTTAAAGGGCAGAAAAATGACCACAGAGCTGCCCAAGGGAGACATCTCTCCGGAAGAAGAATTAGCCTCATGGTGTGTTTGCGTGTGTGTGTGTGTGTGTGTGTGTGTGTGTGTGTGTGTGTGTATGTGTAACTCCCCCAATAATCCAGAAGACCTGTGCTCACTGCTCCACCCCTCCTGCACCTCTTGGAGAGCATCTCTGACCACTCCATCCTCAGAGAGTGCTTCTCTCCTCCAACCCCAGTTCTTCGTTATCGGTGCTCCTTTTTGGACCCTTGTTACAGCGTCTCTTTCCATCCTCGCCTCTTGCTTGTGCTGGCACTTAGTGTCCATTTGGTAGCAAGTCACCTGTGTATCTGACCCTCCTGTAACCATTCTCAGGGACTGCCACAGCTCAGTGACAAACTGGGAGGCTTAAAATAACATTTACTCTGGGCCTAGACGTCTAAAGCAAGTTGCTAGCTGGGTGCTGCTCCTTCCGAAGGCTCTAGAGGATCTTTCTTGCCTCTTCCAGCTGCTGGTGCATGCCTCTTCCAGGCCCTTCTTGTATGCAGCTATCTCTGATTGCTGTCTTCATACATCTTCTCCTGGTGAGTCAGTCTCTTTATACACTCAACCTTCTTTTTATTAGGACATGAGTCATTGGATTAGGGGTCCATCCTGATGACCCATCTTAACTTGATTGCATCTGTAAAGACCCTCTTTCTAAATAAGGTCACAGTTACAGATAACAGGTTAGAATTTCAACCTATCTTTTTAGGGGACACAGTTCAACATGCCTCCCTGCCAGCACCCTGAAGAAACTGTAACTTTCTTGAAGCCTAGAGTATTTGATGTACTACTTCCTAAAGCAGCGTTTCCTGAAACCTTGGTTATGAAACCGGAATTCCTAGGTTTTATTAGGCTTTTTTTTTTTTTTTTTTTAATTTTGAGTGTTCTATTGTCAGACACATTAGAGAAACACATTGTATCCCTGTCCCTGAACTGGGACTTAAGAAGCCTATTAGCATATAAAAGGCTCTGAGAAATCTTATTCTAAAGATACTTAAGTTAAACATACATCTTCACTAGCTTTTTTGGCTACAATTTTGGACCCTTTTTTCGCTCCAATTTTCCTCCATTATCAGCGATGGAAAAATACTTCAGGAGAATATAGGCCTATTGAATGTTGTTCCTGCCATATGAATTGTCCCAAATGAAGTAAGCAGAATAAGATGACAGTCAGCTGAGTAATCTCTTTTTTCTTTTTAATTGTATAGCATGAAATGGGTGCTGAAGAATAGGAATCACTTAAAAGACTAAATTCTGAGTGACACTCAAACACCATCAGAGTTGAGCCCAAGGACTGTGTCCCCTGCTCAGTCTACTCCCCGCCCACCATGATGTGCTTTCTCACTTGAGCATCTATCTTAAAATGGTACTGTGCACGATTACTCTTTGAGCCCAGTGATTCAACATGCAAAATCAATGGAGTCAGTAAGTCCTTACGCTATTCTGTGCTTTCAGTCACAGCAATGTTGAGTGATGTGAGAGAATGAGCTGCTGGGGGGAAACTTGTTTTTCTGCTTATATTTAAAGGGACATAATAGGGATCATTTTTCCAACAACAGACACCCCCTTTTTGATTCCTTCAACTTTGTGTGAGTCCTTTACATCTCTTTTTTTGGAGAAAGTTTAGTCCCAGGCAGACTTTACAGCAAATGTGTGAGGGTTGTTTTCTTTCCCTCTGTCCTTTGGTGTGAGAGGGTGGAGGGTACAGGAGCAAGTCCGTCGTAGTCTGAGCCAGACCTGTTAGGAAGGTCAACCTGCTGGCAAAAATGTCACGTGATATTATCAAGCCAACTAGAAATGTCTCTTGAATTATGTGTGCCCTGGTTTAAGTTTTTTTTTTTTTTTTAAGGAAAGGTGCAGGCAGGAATGAAGGCGAGCAGGCAGACAGGCAGGAAGAGAGAGGAGGAGGAAAAAGCATTTTTAAAAATCTATTTCTATTTTTCAGTTGTTCACACTGGTTGCTTTCTCCCCCAGACCTGGGATTCGAACCTACGGGTATATGGTCCAACAGGGCACAGCCTGGCTTAAGATAAAGCTGTTATATTTAGGACAAGCAGATACATTAGGGGGCTATTTCATAAAAAGCATTATCATTATTATTTAAAAAATATACTACTTGGAATCCATTACAAGTTCTCTTGAAATAGTAAATGCTCCTGGTATATTTCAGTCAATATTTAATTTACATATATTTACGTACAATCACTTTCAGACATATTAGTGCTTATATTGAGTGGTTAAAAAACATGGACTTGGAATCAGACAGACACGTGTTCAAATTCTGCCAGCGTTACGCCTTGCCATCCTTGATCCTGCACAGAGAGTTTACTCTGTGAGCTTCAGGTTTATTATCTGTAAAATGGCAATAATAACACTGACTCGAATGATTAGTGTGTGGACTCAATGTGATAGAGTCTGTTACTGGTATGGAAAGAGTTTCACTATTGTCCAGCATATGTACATATAATATATCTAAAAAGCTTAGCCATCACTAATAAATGTAGTTACTATTATTATCTTATATTATAGTCACATTTTATCATTTATTTAAAAATACTTATTGTCTATTGTGTTCTAGGCACTATTGAAATTGTTGGACATATCAGAGAACAAATGGCAGGATTTTTAGTTTAAAATTTTTTTTTAGGAAGAAGCATCCGCTTAACAAAACAATAAGCAAATAGTATGTCAGGTGCAGTGTGTGTGAGTATGAGAGTGTGAGTGAGCGTGTGAGTGAGTGCGTGAGAGCGTGTGAGTGTGTGAGCGTGTGTGAGCACGCATCTGTATACATGTGCCCTATGGACGGTATTGGGATAGTTCTTTTACACAGAATGTTTAGGGAAAGCTTCACAGAGAATGTGATCTTTGAATAGAGAGAAAGTAAGTGAGCAGAGCACCTTCAGGCTCAGGGAGCTGCAAATTCAAAGGCCCTAAGGCAGGTGTGCATGGGACGTGTGAGAAGCTGCAGGAAGCCAGCAGGACCGAGGGTAGTAGGGGTGAGTCAGGGAGGGAGACTGGCCAAGATAGGGAGCTTTGTATTCCGAGGGAGATGGAGCCATTGGCAAGTTTTGAGCAAGAGTGGTCGGATCTGACTTATGTTTCAAAAGGGTCAGTCCTACTATTGCGTTGAGAACGTGCCTCGTTGAGAATGTATCTCATATTGTATTGAAATATGAATATAACTCATATAAATGCTGTGGATAAATGTAAATAATGGACTCTTAAACATAAGTTTCTGAAGAAAGTGTCTGACTCATGGCTAGTCTTTGATCTCCTTTCCCTAGTCCTCTTACACCCTTTGATGCCTTCTTACTTGCATTATGCATTCATGCTCCTTTGTAGATAAACATGTGTGAGGCGAGTTTCTTAGCTTGGGCTGCATAGACTGGGCGGCTTCAATAAAAACATTTATTTCTCACTGATCTGGGGGCTGGCAGTTGAGCCTCCAGGTGTTACCGGGCTAGGTTTTACCCTGAGGTCTCTTCTCTTGGCTGTGAGACAGCCCCCTTCTCCTCCTTGCCTAGTCCTCACAGGCAGGGCAGGGGGAGGAAGAGAGAGAGGGAGAATGAGTAATATCTTCTTACGTGACACTAACCCTATCAGATTGGGGACCCGCCTATGATCTCATCTTTTACCTCCATAAAGCTCTAGCTCTAAATATATTCCCATGGGACTCTGGAGTTTCAAAATATGAATTTTGGGGGAGCACAGTCACCCAGAGAAGAAGCAGTACATTAAAGAGTCCTTTATACCAGTCCCCTCTTCCTTAGGAGGAAGCTGGCCCTCGCCTGCATTTATCATCCCGAGGGTCCTGAGCAGACTGGTCCTGGCTGCAGCATGTCTCCTAGAGGGTTGAGAACTGGGGACACAGCATCTCTGGAGGTGATGTGAACAGCTTGCAGATTAATAGAATTTTGGGAGGAGACTGTCACTGCATCAGCTGGGACCCGGCGCTGTGTGCTCCGAGCAGGACGTTGGGACAAGGGAGGGCACAGAGCAGCCCGGTGACCGCCCCACAGGGCCCTCCAAGTGGAGAAGCACCCCTTCTAATTAGGCTGACCATATTTCAAAATGGGCAAAACATGATGGGGTTTTGGGGTTCCTCAACATACTGGGCCTGGGGCAATTCGGATATCTCTTTTGCCCCACATTACACACAGGGACATGGTTTATTAAAAGCAGGACAAAATGGATGGTTGGGAAATATGAAAACAAACAGCACTGTTCTGTATAAAAAGGGGTGTCTGCTCAACCTACTTTTTATTTACTTACTGTTTTTAAAGGAAAGGTGCAGGCAGGAATGAAGGCAAGTAGGCAGGCAGGCAGGAAGAGAGAGGAAGAAGAATTTTATTTTATTTTTATTTAGTTGTTCACACTGGCCATTTCCCCTGATACCTGGGACTCGAACACAGGGATATGTGGCCTGTGCTCCTTTGGAAGCTATTGACCCAACCCCTGTTCTACCAGGACATGGCAGCCCACTTCTAATTCACCCCAAAAGTAGAGGCCTGCATCTGTCCTCATGGCCGGAAGTTCTGGTCCTGGCTGTGCCCCTACTGATGAAAGTTCTGCACTTCGGCACTCAGGTGCGATTGGACACGAGTCCTGTCTCCCACTGCAGCGGTGACACCAGTGTGAGCACAGTTAGCTCTGCACTGGTGCGGTTTGCTCTGTGCTCTCATGCCTCCGGGACCAGAAGAGCTGAGATCTGGTGGGGGCACTTCTTCGGCCTCTGTGTCTGAGGGTCTCCTTAGCAGGATCCTGAACTGCAGTGGGGACTGTTTTTACGTGGCTTATCCTGGGTGATCATTGACTGTGGCCTACCAACCCTCGGAGATTATTTTTGATTTGCATTCACTCCACAAATGAGGGAGCAGAGTGCCTGCCTCTGTTCTTCCCTGGGTGAATGAAGAATACTGGCAAGGGCAGCCCTGGAGCTTGTCTGTGAAGTGGGGAGGAGGCCCACCTGTGTGTCTCTGCAAAGGCATCACTGAGCAGGGTAACTGCAGACTAGGATGATGCCTGGCAGGAAGCAGCAGGTGCAGTAGTGGAGAATGAGTGTGTGGGGAGGGGCTACAGAGAGAGGGAGCAGAGAAGGTTTAAAAAGAGCATTCGCTTAGATAATGCCTAGTCTGGCACCGGACACAGGGTCAGCTCTTAGCTCATGACAATAGCTATTGTCATTGCTGTCATCTTTCACCTCTCTCTCATATGCTGCTCAATGCATGGAGAGGCAAGAGGAAGAATACACTACCAAGGAATGGTGAAGGCTTTGCCATGTTTAGTCCATCATAGCGGAATGCTTCTTTCCCTATTTCCACCTTGAAAGGAAGCCATTCCTTGTTGGGTGGTACTAAAGAACTTGGCTGTGTGTCTTGTGTTGGGTTTGTCATTCATACCCTCTCCAACCTCTAATCCCCAAACATTTAACTTGCCACCACAACCGTTAAGTAAATTTGTATTTTTCTGTTATTATTAAACCCTGAATTAATAGTAGGACAATGAAGAGCAAAAGATTTCCATGCAGAGATAACATTTAGTGTACCAGTGCTTTGAAATGCATGCCCTCTAACATGTCTTTGCATATCTTCAGGGCTTCTAGTCTCTTGACCCTAACTGGTGAAAGAGGAGGGAGGGTGTAGAGCCTGAGGCTAGGTGGGAGTTGTGGTAAGTAAAACAGGTCCATGCCACTGTGTTCCTGGTCTGAGTGATGCCAGATGCACCGGGTCAACCTGGGGAAGTGCTGGAAGAGGGAGGGGCTCCGTCCTGCCTCAACTCTGTGCCTTCCCTTGGTTACCTCAGGGAATCCGCTTATGACTCTATTACCGGGTAAATTAGGAGAGCGATTCAGTCAGGTATATTTATCATGAAGAGAAGGGAAGATAATTAATACACTGCATTCAATGCAAATTGCACCCACAGCACTTATCTCGTTTTCAATTAGCACAAATGTTACAGCATTGCAGGCTTGTTATGGTTTTACCATGGGCTGGGTAATTAATTTCTGTGAGCCACATATCAGGCACCTGGTAATGC
Source organism: Solenodon paradoxus (assembly GCA_004363575.1). NCBI lineage: Eukaryota > Metazoa > Chordata > Mammalia > Eulipotyphla > Solenodontidae > Solenodon > Solenodon paradoxus. Next base: position 112,367 of record RJWH01000592.1, on the reverse strand, counting down.
CGTTTATTAATAAATGTCACCCCAGGTATCGGTTTGTTAGAAGAGGTAAATAAATGGAATGTGCAGTTGTCTGCCCTGTGCAAATCCATTTTTACACCTCACTGAATCTTTTCACTTGTTTGTTTATTGACAGAGTGACTACTGAGATTACAATTGCAAACAAAGGAAAATCCCCACCCCTAATGTGGCCTCTTAGGGGAGATTCCTTTTTCTTCCCCTAAGGATGGTCAGGCCTGTGAATGGAGTTGATCATAGGAGAGTTTCTGGTGTCAGAAAGCATTTTCCCAGATGAGGATCACAGGGGAGAATCAGAAAGGAGAGACTTTTGGGATGCCTTCCCCATCTGACCACAGGTCACCACCTCCACCCTCTGACATCTGACAATGTGCAGAGCTGGCTGCACTTCTCCGTCTGTGGATCTTTGGGGAAGAAGAGATTCTACTCTTCGGGAGGCCCGTCCCATCTTACGCAGCCCCCTTACTGGCCCTACTGCTCTTCTGTACGCTCGGCACCTGCTCTGCGCCACCTGGGCCTCGAGGTAGATTTGGAGACATCTATCAAGGGTGGTTGTTGAGCAGAAGTCCCCTGTTTCTCTGAGCGTTTCCAGACTTCTGAGCTTGTATCTTCTTCCTCTATATCGGCAGGTGACGTTCGATTTTTCGGTAAAAGTGAATTAGCATGTTCTGACTGCCTACCTGCTAGGGTTCGGACACTTTCTAGAAGTTATTGGCTCAAGCTATTTTCTCACCACTCTTGAGATGATACCAGTTTTGCCTAGTCAACCATTTTTCTTTTTACCCAAATCCAGCTGGGAGGGCAACCAGAGATCAAAAATTTCCACTCTGAGTTTTGAGTTTTGTTGCTCTTTGCATTCGTTTGAGACTCCTAGGCCAAGAGTCACTGTGATGGTCAATTGAGTTAATACACCTACCCAATGACTTTTTGGCCGTGTCACTGGCATTGCTTTCATGGTCTCAGCGGCTACTTAGGAAAGCCTGGTAGAGAGTGACCGTATATTCAGTAGATATTTATTGAGCTTCTATTATCAGCAGGCACTGTTTAGGTGTTGCAGATAAAACAGACAAAAATCTGATCCTAATGTGGTATGTGTTCTATTGGAGGCATGGAATAAATAAGTAGGCCGGTAAAATGCATGGTAGGCCTGAGAGTTCCAACGCCTTAACAATCATCAGGTGAGAAGGGAAAGCTGGGAGAAGGGGTTTCTGTTCTCAACACGCCCTCATGATTTCAGAACAAATGGGGGTCCTTTTAATGAAACATGTTTAGCTTCATAATAGCTCAATGCTTAGCAAGGGGGGACTTGCTAAGAAGCAAATGAGTGAAAGACCTGAGGGGAGGTTGGAATCTAACTCCTGGGTGTTGGAGGTAGGAGCCTTCTAGAGACAGGGAGTAGCACGTATAAAGGTCTGAAACAGGAAGATGCCCATGTCCCTAGGAGATCCCTAAAACCAGAGGGGAATGAGCAGGAAATTTCCCAGAAGTCTCTGGAGTTATGATGGCCAGGTCACCTGGGATTGCAGGCAACTCTAAGACCTGTTATCAAACTTTGAGATAGGGTGCTTGTAGGTACTGAGCAGAGAAGGATGTGATCTGACTTTAGTTTTGAAAGGACTGTTCTAGACTCTGCGTTCAGAAACAGACCATAGAAGGACAAGGGCAGAAGCAGAGAAGTTAATAAGGAGGGTATGTTAGTTTCTTATCACTGTTCCCACAAATCACCACATATTTTAGTGTCTCAAAACTACATGAATTGATGATTTGGAGACTAGAGTCCTAAAGTCAAGGTGCCATCAAGAGTGTGTTCTTTCTGGAGACGATAGAGAAAAATCCATTTGCCTGATTTTTCCATTTTCTAGAAACCATCTGTGTTCCTTGGCGCAGACCTACTCTTTCATTTTCAAAATCAGCAGCAGCATCTTCCAGCCTCCTTTCTCTGACAGCTACTCCCCTGGTCACAACTCTGTCTCTGACGATGGCCCTCCCTTTTCACATATAAGGACGCTTGTGGCTATATTGGACCCTTCTGCTTAATCCAGGATAATCTCATCTCAAAATCTTCTACTTTGTCACATCTGCAAAGTCTCTTTTGCTATGTAAGGTGACATCTTCACAAATTTTGACAATTTAGATGTGTTCATTTTTGGAAGGCTGTTATTCTGACTATTTTAGAAATGGATGCATTAGTATAGGTGAAGGATGAAGGTGGCTTTGGCAAAGCTAGTGAGAAACGGTTCTACCCTCGTGAGTTTTCAAGCTGCCTTACATCTTGGGCCAGTCAGCATGGAAGATTCCATAATTGCTTCACCCTTTTTAAAAATAATCATTTCAACAGACTTGGACTCTATTTCTTACTCCAAGAAATTTGTCCACAAACTGAGGACCCATAGACAGTTGTAACAGGAAGAGACTTCAGAAGCTATCAAATCCCTGTTATCTCTGTAAATTCCTGCTTTGTCCTGGGCCCATTGAAAACTCTTGGCAAGTTTTTTTTTTTTAATTACCAATTTTCTCAATTTATTCTTTTTTTCTGACTTTTATTTAGAATTAACTGGGCTTCTGTTGAGTGCCCTCTTCTGTGCTCTATAAAAGTAGTAAGAGAAGATGTGAGAATCATGATACTTCTCCATAGGAAATAATGATCTATTTGTAATCTATTTGGAAAGAATTAGAGACAACTTTTAGAGTTAAATAAAAATGAAATGCAGCATTTGTGCATCTGTACCTAGGGGATGAGGAATGTGGAGAGGCTGCTTGGAAGAAGTAAGGGGTCATGGATTTTTATTTTTTAATTGGGAGCCAGTCAGAGAATTGCCAGCTTTTAATTTTGTCATAAATGGACATTAGAAAGATTCTTACCATCTCTTTTGGCCATCATTTCATAATAGATAGGACATTTAAGTATCTGAAGTTAAAAAGGACATGATTTCAGAACAAATGGGGGTCCTTTTAATGAAACATGTTTAGCTTCATAATAGCTCAATGCTTTGTCTTTTGTTTTCCCAGTCTCCATTCTGGTTTGGCACTGCAACCCAGCCTAGAGACAGAAGGCTGTTTGGATTGTTTAAGTTTGGACTGCAGATTTTATGAAATGCGATCATCTCCCTGTATGGGCTTGAGCTCAGACTTTGGAGTCTTGCTTGGGGGTGTTCTGGAACTTTGTGACTGCCGTTGGCTCCTTCAGCTGAGAGACACTGGGAAGCAGAGGAGGAAAGGGGAACACAGATCCGTTTGTGTTGGGGTATCTCTGGTCATCTTTGGGGTGAACGAGTGGTGGGCTCAAGTGATCATCTAATTCTGCATTGAGATTTGGGGATTTGGGGCATTTTCTGTGGGTTTCAGTCATCATACTTGTGCTTCCTATGGTTACTGTGTCAAAGGATCATAAAGCATGTATTTAAAATTACAGAAACATGTTGAAGTCTGAATTCAAGACCTCAGCAGGGTCACTTCCCTCTGAAGACTGCAGGGTGCACCCTTCCTCATTCTGGGGGGTTTGCAGGTGGGCTGGTGTCCCTACTTGCAGCTGCATCGCTCCAATCTCTCCCTCTGCCATCACATGGCCTTCTTGCATGTCTGTATTCAAGTGTGTCTTCTCTTCTTATAAAATACCAGTCATGGAATTTAGGGTCTACTCAAATCCAGTAATGGCTCATCTTGACTAATTATATCTGCAAAGACAGTGCTTCCAAACAAGGTCACGTTCTGAGGTTCTGGTGGACCATAATTTGAGGGGGGCCACCTGTGTTATGGACTAAATTATATTCCTCTAGATTTAAATGTTATAGTCATACTCCTCAGTACCTCAGACCAAGACTGTGTTGGTCATTAAAAGGCCCTATCACCAAAGAGGTCATTAAGTTAAAATGAAGCCATTGGGTGGGTCCTGATCCAATATGACTGGATCCTTATGAGAGGAGATAAGGACACAGACCCAGGAAGATGATCACACACTGGAAGGCAGTTGTTTTCCAACCAAAGACTGAGGCCTCAGGAGAAACCCAGCCTACCAACACCTTGATCTCAGATGTTGAATCCCAGAATAAGAAAATACCTTTCTGTTGTTTAGTCTCTGGTACTTTGTTATGACTGAGATGACAAATGCCGACATTATACAACCCACTAAAGTGACTGAGAGCCTTTATTTTTCGCTGAAACAGCCCAATGTCTGAGGGAGGGGCTGAAAAATGGCTTCTAAGATGTCTGTTATACCAGTACCTTTTGTGATCATTTGTTCCAGATCTTTCCTAGACATGAACTGGATTTGCCACACTTGGGGTGGGGTGGGGAAGCAGTGAGGGCTTTTACATGGGAGTGAGGCAGCACCCCTGTAGATCTCTGCAGACCACTGTCCCTGGGACATTATGCTTAGGGAAAGGATGGATGGGCCACATTGGAGTTCTCTGGTCCAGGTTCAGCAGGTGTGGTCCACACTGGAGGCAGGAATGTGAGTGGAGGGCTAGAGTGGACTGGGGGCTCTAGTACGGCTTTCCCTGCTTCAGCTTCAATGTCACTCTGAGGACCTGGTCTTTCCCAGGCCAGCCCTGCCCCCTTTCTGCACCCAGGAAACATTGCTGGGTTCCTTGCTCATGAATATGGATTTCCATCATCCCTCCCAGTAGGGATAGATGTTGGGGGCAGAGCTGTGATTACATTTCCAGCCAATCATCACCCATTAGCAGGGAGCTTGGTGGGCATTATGCCTCTTCAGTGTGGAGCCATTTGCATGTGTTGGGCCCGTTTTCTTTCTGCATCTAGGGCCCTCTGCACTCAATTACTCCTGCATCCGGCTCTTCCCACTAATGCTCTTTTGCTTTCTGAGTGTCTTGATTGGATTCACCAGATAGCT